>CM036256.1:34852907-35434556 GCA_020698575.1 Bostrychus sinensis
TGGCCCCAGGTTTCAGGGGTGGGTCGGCGTGGACATGTTCACTCAAGAGTATTTGGTGCTTGCTGTGTTGCAGATGAAGACCGTCCGACTCGGAGGAAGAGTTTTGTGGACACCATCTCTCTGCAGGTGGACATCATGTCTAACAGTCTGCCTGATAAGGTCAGTATCTGCTGTCCACAGGCTCAGAACTGAAATACACTGTACACAAACTAGACTTCCATCACACTGGGTAACAGTGAGAGTATAAGCTGCATACAGTGGAAATATAATTTTACTAACTTGGATAAAAGACATGTTAAAGGCAAGAAAATGTAGTACTTTTTAGTAGAATGGGATTTAACACTCAGGGATTTTCAAATATAATTGTGTTCATACCATTACACATGTAAAATGTGCAATTCATTTGGTTGCAATAAAAACCTATTGAAATCTTTTTATTTTCTTCTTTCATTGATATATTCTTGTTCTTCCACATCTGTGCTAACTATTAATACCAAATATTCATCATTTGTTTATGATTTTAACCCCTTCAATGCCATTTTTTGTGATGATGGCACTCTGTTTTTGGTATAAAAAAAAACAAAACTATAAGTTATTTCCAAAATAATAAATGCAGAGTGGAATTTTTGTGATGAATTATTAGAGCCTGGGGTAGGTCAACAATTGGCAGCAACAATGATTTGGAACTGTTAGTAACAACAGTAATGACAAAGCCAGTCAGTAAATGTATTTTGTAGAAGGCACTAAAGCCTCTTCATTTGTCTTCCCCCAGTCGCAGCTTGCAGAGGAGATCACGTTTGAGACGCTCAAAAAGGCCATTGGTGAGGAACCTCGGTTTGCTCTTTAAACTGCATAAATCTCCTGACACTTTATACTGTAGTGGTAATAAAGAATTATTTTACTGTTCCTTTTTCCAGATACTACAGGTTTGGAGGAACAGGAGAGAGAAAAGAGGCGGCAGCTCATGGAGAAGTTTCAGAAAGCTCCGTTTGAGGAGATTGCTGCTCACTGCGAGTCAAAGGTCCACTTTAAATCTGACCATCCTTCCACAAAAACTCAGTCATTTAGTAAATATTGTCTGTCAGTACTATAATGCACATTTATTATTCCATTATCCTCCATTATTGTACAGCACTGTTTGAGTCATTTTCTTAAAGAATTTTCCTGTATTTAATCCCATCCTTCATTCCTTCAGTTCTGAGCAGTTTCCAGTCCCTAACAATGACAAATATCCCCACAGCAGGACACTGCCATCACCAGGCTTCACTTTAGAGAGGGGCCACAGTCAGGTGCTAGGTTTGGCCTACACATAGCATCTTTCATTGATGGCTCATTTTAATTGTCTGGACAGAGGACGTTCTCGTGTTTGGGGAGTTTTCCACGTGCCTTTTGGCAAACACAAAACATGTTTTGTTATTATTTCCTTCAAGCAATGGCCACTCCTCCACACAGCCCAGCTCTGTGGAGTGTATGGTTCAGAGTGGTCCTTTGGACAGATACAACAGTCTCTCAACAAATACTCCACATCCTCCGTAAGCTCCGTGCCCTCTCTGTCAGCCCACATCTTTTGTTACTGTTGTACACTAGTATTATTCAGCCCATCCTTCTCTACTGCCCTCCCTGTTACTTTAATATGCTCTCCATCACCAATAGAAATAAGCTTACTAAGGTCACACACACAGCATCCAAAATTATCAGTTTGCCCACTACTGACCTCTCTCTCCTCAATAATAAAGCTGTTACACGTATGGCCCGGACAGTCAGCAGAGACTCGGACCACCCTCTCCATACTCACTTTTCTCTGTTGCCCTCAGGCTGCAGATACAGAACACTTAGGTGGAAGCGGGCACGCTTCAGTAAAAGTTTTGTCCCTTCTGTCATTGCTGCCTTGAACAGTCTATAAGCTGTAAACATCCTCATTGTGTGCTGTCCTTGTGTGAGTTTAATGTTTGCACTTCTTATTGTACTGACAGTGTGTGTGGAAACAAATTTCCCCTTGGGGACAATAAAGGTCTATCTATCTATCTATCTATCTCTGCTGTGGAGCTCTGCAGCTCTTTCAGGGTCACCTTCGGTTGCCTCTCTGATGAATGCACTCCTTGCCCGGTTTTTGAGTTTTAAATGGTCCTCTCCTCAGTATTTTTGTACGTTTATGTGAGATTCTCATGAAGTTGACTTTGTGTCTATTCATCCAATACATTTCATGCAGAGTCTATGAGAAATGATATTTTAGTAAATGAAATCTAGATTTTTTTAGGATGTGTTCACAGATGTGGTTAATACGTGTTATATGTAAATGGTTATGCATTTATGATTTCAGAGATTCAGCCCCAGATTCACACACAGCTGAAGTGGTGCAGAGGCTTTTGCACTCATGCTTACACAGAATATTTAGCTTAGATGGCAGTACGTTTTAAATGTGATGTTTTAACAGAATATCCTAAATAGTTTGTAAATTATTGCACTCATACACTCACATGTATTAGGTGCAACTGTTCTGTAATTTTTCAGTGCAAATATGTACTCAACAGATCTCATGGCAGTAGCTAAATGCGTTTAGACATATATATATATATATATATATATATATATATATATATATATATATATAGATAGATAGATAGATAGATAGATAGATAGATAGATAGATAGATAGACAGATAGATAGACAGATAAAAATATGACAGATAATAATATCCCAGCCCTAGTAAAAGAGCCTAAAAAGTTTAACTCTGATTTTTCGTTTAAAAACTTGACTGTTTTATTAGTGTTTGTTCTGACCAAACTCTTGTATTTCCAGGCGAACATGCTTCACGACAAACTGGCTCAGATCTTTGAGCTCACCATTCGGTGAGTTTTGAATCTCTCAGAGGTGAAAACAGTTGTGCTTATAATATGTAATGTAAAGAATCATTTTTAATGTCTACAAATGCATGTAATGCCAGAGTTATTATTAAGAATCATGCTTTACTTTTTAATATATTCAACATGACTTATTCTATTGAAGTTTTCTAAAACTTTATTACTTTGTTTATTATACAGGACTCTGTGATTGGTCAGCCTGACCATTCTTTCAGATAGTTCTCTGCTCTATGCAAAGCATGTGTTCTATGTGGACAGAAGCTGAACAAACGTACACAAATTAAAGTATCTCTGATGTACAGATAAGACTAACCTCCCTCCCCTTCCCCTCTGTGTGCCCAGTCCGCCCCCGAGTCCGTCAGGAGTGAACCTCTCAACGGGACACCCCCAGCACCAGTCGGTCCCAGTCTACGAGATGAAGTTTCCAGACCTCTGCGTCTACTGACCATCCACTCCCAAACCCTCAGACTGTCCACTGCACTTTTCATCTCACAAAGAAACACAGTTTAACTCCTGGACTGAATGGGTCCGTGCACACTCCAAAAACACGCCTGCATAGGCACAGATAACAGCAAATCTCACAGTATAAGGCCTAGTTCAGAAATATTCCACTAAAAACTCAACAACACAGGTTTGAAAAGCACTCCATATCACCTTTAGTTATCTCACACCACAACACAATTACTAATACACTTATATTAAAATATTTAAACAAGCTTAGATCTGAGCCATTGAACGCACCACCAGCTCATTTTGAAAAGCCTGTTCATCTAAATCTAAATAGAAATGACTGGTTTGTTTCTTGAGGCTTGACAAACAAAAATTGCACAAAAAGATTACGTTCAAACTTTAAAATGAAATCTGGCATATATTTGCACATATATAATAATAAGATAGGAGTCTAATCTAAAACAAGCTGAGAGCTCAATAGTAGAATTATGAGCTGTAATTATAGTGTTAGGACTAGAGGAGTGTGAATGTATGAATCATGTCATGGCAGAGCGTCATATGCTGCTCAGCTCTAAATGCAGCTAAAGCTTGTGTGGTGCAGTCATTGCAGTATAAATGTTCTGGACTAGTGCGTGCTTTACATCTGTGGAAACAGGACACACTTCTGTTGTTTTTCTGTATACCTTTAGTTTGTAATATATATATATATTCATCAAAGGGCTGCGATCAGCAATAAAACAGTATAAAGGCTCGAGTTATGAATGTTAATCAGTTTAGCTAACTGCTATATGCTAATGCTACAAATGATTTCTTCCAATTTCTGGACTTAAACAGTTTTGTGAACTATCTACATTTGACTAATCAGAATATGGCATATTTTTATCTGTGTTATTAAATATAGGTAAGAGACATTATAAATCCTATGTTCTTCAGCTATATAGTATTAATAAAGTAGTACTGACTGAGGCCATGGGTGTATCATCAGAACTGAGCCCATGGACACATGACGCTGCAGTTAAAACATTTCACAGAAAATGTTGGCACAATCTCAAAGTCAATGCTATTAAACTCTATTTTAGTCACATTACATGAAAAGTAATAGCTCAGTTTGAATTTGCTTTTAGTGAGCTATTATTTTTATGAAATGGTGAAATAGTTCTTCATATTTTGTTTACAGTTTGTTGTGACTAAAATGTAAAAAAATTTAAAATCTAAAATTTGGAACTCACTGTATTCTGTTTTGTTTACATTTTACACATTGTACCTACTTAGTCTTGGTCATGATAGGGTCAGTGTCAGCCTGTGGCCTGTTGGAATAATACACCTGTGGACTATGTCAAAGATATTAGACCTGTCTTCATATATATTCATATTTACTAGTTTGCATCTATAAACAATCATCCTAATCTGTTGATCTGAGTCTTCCACCAGAACCATTTCAAATGAGCATCAATCACCCTTTAGTTTTATCTATAAACCTTTAAGTAAGTGTTCTTGTATTCTTTAATGGCTGTGACTGCAGTGACACAGAAAAGTGAATGTGTATGGAGGTTTCTCATGAGAGTTTTATTTATGGAGAAAGAAAGTGTTCTGGAAGGACTTTTAGTATTTAATATCTGTACAATGTAATGCATTAAACAATCTCTAATAATGCTTTGTAAAAGTATAATAATTAGAGCAGAAATATATGTAATCTTCTTTAGAAGCAGTCTCTTCTACTGATGTATTCAGCTCCTGAGCTTTAGCAGTTGCTTCTCCAACTCTAGATAATACTTATCATTTGTGCAACATTTATGACTGGTTTAAATTAGTTATAAAAAACAAGACTACCCCATACACAGCTGTTTTTCTTCAGTTTCATATCAATACTGAAATCAAACTTTTATGCTTCTGAATTATCACAGAACGTACATTTCCCTCACATCACTCCACAGTGACCTGAGTAAAAGTGAACAGCTGCTAGTAAAAGTCTCACTGAAATGATGCGCCCATGCCACTGGTGAGTCTCCATGTGGTGAGGAGAACCTGAGCACCTGTGGGAACTCCTCAGTATTTTTGTACGTTTATGTGAGATTCTCATAAAGTTGACTTAGAATACATTTCATGCAGAGTCTATGAGAGATGATATTTTAGTAAATGAAATCTAGATTTTTTTAGGATGTGTTCACAGATGTGGTTAATACGTGTTATATGTAAACGGTTATGCATTTATGATTTCAGAGATTCAGCCCCAGATTCACACACAGCTGAAGTGGTGCAGAGGCTTTTGCACTCATGCTTACACAGAATATTTAGCTTAGATGGCAGTACGTTTTAAATGTGATGTTTTAACAGAATATCCTAAATAGTTTGTAAATTATTGCACTCATACACTGAGTGCAAATATGTACTCAACAGGTCTCATGGCAGCAGCTAAATGTGTTTAGACATACGACATGTTCAAAGACCAACCTGCTGAAGTTCAAACCAAGTGGTCATTTGAGTTACTGTTGTCTCTGGCATCAACAAGGCATTTTCACCACAGAACTGCCACTCACTGGATATTTTCTGTTTTTCTGGCCATTCTCTGTCAGGGTTGCCAGAATTCAGTGACAGTTTCCAGCTCTAACAGAACTTAAAACCCGCTCAACACAACAAAAAACAGGCCAAATAACAACCATTCTAAATGCTAAAACCCTTGAGAGAACACAAAACTTAACAGCTGCACTAAAGAAAGGAAATCAAACAGGTTTCCCACAAAGAGTGCAATTAGACAACCAAAGCTTTCCTGTTCAGGGTACCATAGAAACCACAACATAAGTATGAAATACCAGCATGAATTGTGATCAACCAAACATCAATCACTCATTTTAAAACAAACTGATATGAGTGGGAGGACACAGCATTTTAGTGAAATGTGTATTTCTACTTTGTCATAAAATGACAGCTACTTTGTTGGTATTGTCTCTAGAATATTTTCTGAAAAGCAGCACAAATTTTAAAAAACAGCCCAATGCTATTTTTTCCAGCCCATTTGGGTGGAAACCAGCCTAATCTGGCGACACTGTTCTCTGCAAACCATAGAAATGGTAGCCAGGCCTGCAAGACAAACTTTTCCTATACTATACAAAGAGGTTAGTCTGGTAAACATTTTGTTTCTGTGACAGAACAATAACAGACAGAGTAACCAATCAGAGAAATGAAGGATGGGACACAAGCAGCACACCACTAACCCAAACAAACATAGATTCATGCAGTTTTTTTCATAAAACACATGAGCAACTCTGTACTTATTTCTGAATGGGGACAGCAGCAGAAGTCAGTTGTACAAAGAGTTGTGGAAATTATTTATTTATTTATTTTTTTATGCGTTTGTTAATAATTGGACATTAACTGTTGTTAAAATGGCCACAAGACGAAGAAAAAAATCCCACATAGGACTGGATAATAATGTGGACTTCAGCAGAACCAGCAGGTGATAAAGAAAAGCACTTCACGCCTTTAATCAGGTCAGAGAAGTTATTAGATTAACTCAGAAGCTTAGTTAGCTCTTCCACTTTTGTAAGATGCGCTGCAGATAAACGGCTGTGATAGGCCAGTTCCAAATCAAACTGGAAAAACGCTTTGGTCCCAGAGAGGAACCAGACTGTCCTGTTGTGAAGAGCAAGTAGGAGAGTCTGGCTCGCCAGGCTAAAGAAATGGTTGTGTGTGAAAATCCCAGTAGATCAGCAGTTTCTGAAATACATCAGTCCATGTCACTTTCAACGTCCCTTCTCAGTCTCCTTTTTTCATCACCAGTTTGATGCTTTGACCTTCAGCAGGTTTGCCTTCAACATGTTTCAGGCCTAAATGCACTAAGTTGCAGCTGTTGTTTGCATTCAGAAGCATTATAATGGGTGTGCCTATAATGTGGCCCTTGAGTGTATATGGTAATTGAAAGTCACCGATAGATCACTGCAGGGTTGAGATTTGTGGTTGTTTAAAAATATGAATATGAACAATATTCTCCAGTCACAACATCGTAATTAAAAAAATTTATTTCATCATTGGACTTCTAACCTGCATATAGTGACTACTTCTGTCGTATCATGCACTAACACAAAAGTGACTTCTGATTAAAAAAAAAAAAAAAAAAATCATTTTCTATCAATCCTTCTATCTGGGGCTGAATCTTGTCAAAGCTGCCAATTTTTTTGTGACAGTGGTGCCCAGTGGTCTGCTCCTGCCTCAGTGACACCCCCACCTGTCGTAGCTTTAGCCGATGAGTGTCGTGTTGGCGTCTTCGGTACAATCACTTGTAGTTCGGTACTAGCGTCTGTGTTTTATTGAACAAATACTGTTCCCAGAGGCAGGCTGGCATAACAAGCAGCTGGACATATAATGCTGATATGTTTGTGATAGTTTGTTTTGTTTTTGTGCCAGAATAAGATTAAAAGGAGATGAACCACTTAAAACACTGAGGCTCCACCGAATGAGAAACTCCAAACTCCAACCAGACGCACAGTATGAGTGTTGTGAATGCACATGCAGTTGGTCAAATGATAAAAAAAAAGTCCAAATGTTGAATAGCTGAGAAAAAAATCTGGCTTGATGCTGTTTATTTGTGGGTGGAGCCTCATTGTTTCTATTCAATATCACGTGCAATGTTTAAGAGACTTCAATAAAATCAAGCTGCGATGCATCAGGCTCTGAGTTCTGTTTCATTTTAAAGGGGCTATATTCTGAAAAATGGCCTTTTCCTCTCTTTCCCCTATGTTAAAATGTTACCTCATCAGAAACATACAGTTGTATATGGACACTGACACAATGTTTGTTATTTTAGCTTTTTTATCAAAACATATTCAAAATAGTTATATGACTAACATGCTTAAAGTGCAGACTGTTAGCTGTAATTTGAGAGTATTCACATCCAATTAAGACACAGTGTTTAAGAATTACTGCTCTTTAATTTGTAAACACATCTTTTTCAGGGGCTGAAAAGTAATTGGACATTTGCTTCAAAAGCTATTTCATTGCTGAGAACCCCCAACATGCAGTCTCTCAATGGAAGTGAACTAAGGTGGATGTTGTGAAGGCGCTTTTCCACCATTTTTTATTCCAGCCTTAGTGTAGAACACTCTCCAGGAAGTAGATCTATCAGTTTCTAGCTCCATCATAATGAGAAGACTTCATGAGAGGAACATGCATAGATAGATAAGTTTATTGTCACATGCACAAAAAGTACAGCGAAATTGTGTTTGGAGCAAGCCTCTGGGCTGCAGCTAATGCGAGCGCCGCCACACGCTCTCCAGAAAGTTAAATACAGTTTTGCAAAGTCATACATACCAAAAAAAAAAAAAAAAAACAAGACAGTACACGTGGTCACGTGATGGAATTTTCATTTGGACTTGGGTAAGGGAGAGAAAGGAAAGAGGAGGAAGCAGACGGATGGAGGGGGCTTGTGTCTGAGAATGTTGGAGCCACGACTCAGATGTTTACAAGTTCAGTTCTGTGGCTTGTCCTTGAAGGGAGATATAACAGTGCACAGGGAGAGATAAGAAGACTCAGCTGTCAAGCTGACCTCCTAACCAAAGGTGAAATCTAGGGAAAAGGTGAGGGGGGTTGGGGGCGGGGAGGATAAACAATTTAATATCTTATCTAATATCTTAATATTTTAATATCTTAGCTTAATTTTGTCTGGATCATAATCAATCAATCAGTTCTGGGCCTCAGCATCA
The DNA here is from genome assembly GCA_020698575.1 of Bostrychus sinensis. Classification (NCBI taxonomy): domain Eukaryota; kingdom Metazoa; phylum Chordata; class Actinopteri; order Gobiiformes; family Eleotridae; genus Bostrychus; species Bostrychus sinensis. Next base: position 34,861,916 of record CM036256.1, read on the forward strand.
CGGGCGTACGTCCGGTTCATGGAGTGACTTTGACATTTCATCCAGCTTTATGGTCAGTCCAGTGACCACACGTAACAGTTCACCAGTCTGACCCCCGATGGTGTCCTGTCTCCTCCACAGTCTGGGCTGAGAAGTCGCGGTTCAGTTCCTCAGTCTGTGCCCCTCCCTGATGTAACACTTTCAGTCGGTCGCTCACATCCCCGAAGCACCCTTTAATTTCCACAGACAGTGGCTGGGTGAATTTGCTGGCAGTTGTCTTACAAATCTTCCAATAGGTCAAGGCAGTCCCAAGGCCGAGGAATAGGAACCCGGGTATCAAAAATCCAATTATGAATAAATCTTCCACATCCTCCACGGACAGGGCTTCCAGGCACACGACCTGCCAGTTGTTCCAGGCGTCACGTGTCTAACCCGCAGCGAAAGTCCCGTCCAGGCAGGCAGGTTCCCCCGGTGCACCTTTCCTTAAGGAAAAAATCTTGTCAATAGCACTGAGTGACCAGTTAATCAATTCCATTTTGAAGTATTTTCAGGAGCACAGCAAAGCAGGGGGCCATAAAGAGAAGTTTTGACAAGACAAAAAAAGAGCAAGCACTAGACAGAGTGGGAGCAGTGAGAAGACACGTCTGCACTGTACAGAAGCAGGAAGTGGAAGATGATTCACCCCAAGGTGCAGACCATTCATCAGCCTCAACAACAGAAAGGCCATTTAGTGACAAAATCTACTCAATGCCACTATGATTGGGTGAGGGCTTAATTTGAGCCAGATCTTACTGGAACAGGATCCGGAAACTCCCTTATTTTGACGCGGTCAGAACCAGTTAGCAGATCCAAGCAAACAGTGCTTGGATCCCTAACTCAGGCACAACTCAGAACAAAGTGTTGACTACATTTGACTCTTTTGACCTCCTAAACCTTGAAGGTCGGAAGTGTAATTACACAGAAATGCATATGTTTTAAACATAAAAGCCATGCTTCATTTCCACTTGAACCCTTCACAATAATGCGCTTCAACGTAGACCCCGCGCTTGTAATTTGTGTCTATAGAGTGTACAGGGAATCCGGAGGAAAAGACCTTCACGTTAAACTGAAACATCTGTTCACCACTGTTAACACCAGTGGTGTCTGCAGGTGTACAGCAGTACCACTGTGTGTACCTTGAGATGTCCCCTGACCCCGCCCAATCCCTGCTGCATCCACAGAGCTGCACAGAGCAATAGTAGGCTGTTAATACAAACGCGAGTGGAGCTACAGCTGACTGCTGCTCTTTAAATCAAAAGTGATGTGTTTGCTTAAAGCCAGAAGACAGTAAATCTGTTGAGGTTTGTCCTGACTTTGGTTACACGAAGGGGACCTACGTGATGCGCTTTGGATGTGCTGCGTTATTTCAGTTTGTTATTTTACTCAAATGCATATGGAAGCCCAGAGCTAACGCGCTGATCGTGGGTCAGGATGAGACCTGGGGCCAGTTAAATGCCAGTGTCACTGTTACATAGCAGTGGTGTAGTCTACGTGATACGCAGGTATACGCCGTATACCCACTAGGAATAGTGCAGATTTCCATATACCCACTTCGAGCCTAATCACACGCACCTGTCCAGGTTGTGACAACCTGCGTGTCATCACCGGGCAGTCACGTGATAATCTCATCATTCCAGATGAACTGCGCCTCGCCTGGATTGTGAACGAGAGTGCACGGCGGCAACAGGAGGAGGGAAAATACACCTGTACTGAAGTCTGACAGTTTGTGGCTCAGATCACGCACCATCACGCCCAAAATCCACTTCTTGCGTGTGTTGGATATGATTTTGAAAATAAATGCATTAAACTGATTTGTAAGAACTTTTCTGTCCCGTGCTTGACCCCAGTCTGTGCATTAATGAGGTGCTCTTTTGGAGCACACAACATCAGGCGCATTCAGCAGTGGTTCTTAGCTTTTATGTCTAAGTTTACACATTATAAATGTTAAACAGCCTCCTATAACAGCAGATATTGTAAAAAAAAGAGGCGGGGGAAGAAGGAGAGGAGGGCAGTGAAGTGTCATGTGTTACGTTTCTGATCAGCACTAAACTCAGATCCAATCACCTGTCCGTTCACCGCTGACAGGTGTGCGTTTTCCCATCATGCCCTGAGCCGTGCAGCCTCCGCAGTTGCTCCTAATGAACTGCGGCAGCTGGCTCCGACGGCTGGTCTCGTTCGGATCTCACAAGCTTTCGGTGACCGTTGCACTCGTGACATCAGAGCAAGTTGGAAACAAGTCGGACACAAATCTAACCGGCATGCACTGCAAACAGACCGACACTGATCGAAACTGCGCAGGTCTAGCTCATCTCGAACGAGCCTATTCATTCCCTACACTCCCACTTTCACCTCACCTTCACAGCCAGTCCTGTCCCGTGACACTCCCACAGTCCTCCCTTTTCCCTCCGTCTACTCACCCATTCATCCATCATTCGCGCCACCAGTCAATCCTTCCCCTTCCGTCTGTTTTTTCTATGCCGTCCGCTCACAGAGGCATGGCAGACGCAGTCCCGGTGAACACGGAGCAGCACGCTCATTAGCAGCCAACAGTGAGGCAGGTTAATCCCTCGCTGGGATTATACTGATGTACTGGAGTACTGATGTACTGGAGTACTGAGGTGCTGTCTGTCCAAAATACAGACTTCTCCAGTTGAAGCTGCAGCTCATTTTGAAGGATCTTATCTAAAGGTGCCCCGATCAGGATTTTTGAGGCCGATCACCGATCAGCCTTTGCTGTGATCGGCCGATACCAATCATGGCCAATACCGATCACGTGGTCTTCAATGTAGTAATGTATGCAGGCTATTATTAGTTCCACTTGAAAAATACTGTAGCCTTTGTAAATGTAAAAGTACAACAAAAATTCTACTTGTTTTAGTTTTAGAAGAGGTTTTGTTGCATTATTGGTCTTTAATGTGTGCCCAGTGTCTGTGGCTTTGTTTGAATGCTCCGCTGATGTAAAAATCAGCTGTTCTTAATTGGTTCCTTTAATGCGAGTCCGCGGGTGCAGCGCCTGCGTCCGCGTAACGTGCAGCCAAACCAGGTTGAAACACAGTGGACTAAAGAGCAGACAGCTCCTGCTGCCAGGTCTGACAACGTCTGAATGAAGAAAACGTGCAAAGAGAGCAGAGAAGACAACAATGAAAGGTGCTCCTCTCAGACACACGGACACATGGGCTGCCTTTTTACTTTCTCTTTCCATTAGCAGCCACTTGGTGCAGTTTAAGCCACAAAATGCACAGTTTTCTCTGCGTAACAAGACACAGCAGACTCTGAACTTTCTTAATGCTTTTAACGTAACTGTTAGCGGGTTAGCTGTAGCTCTAGTTGCATTGGCGTTTGCAAATACACGCACTACTGTGCCTCGGTTCTGTCCCGTGCGCTCCAAGAGCAGGCGGGGACAAAGCGGGGACATAAAGCAGCGCCTCCAGGGCAGGTTTGTGTTAGTTATAACCAGGGCTTAACTTACAAACACTGCTAGAATAACACTACTGCAGTTTAATCAAACCGGAGTTTCAGGACAGTAAATGTGAGAGCCTCGCGTGCTTGTTGTAAATTTGATCAGCCCTTCTGATCGGCCCATTTTACCGATCACCGATCACTCTATTTTTAGCCACGATCACCGATCACCGATCGCGCCCGATCGATCGGAGCACCCTTAATCTTATCAACACGGACAGCAAGGACAGCAGCTGTGAGCTCCATGCTAGGTATGGTCATCTGTTTCAAAGGTGCCACACGAGCCTTGCCAATCAAAAAGGCGACATGAACACCATCATCCCTTTCTTTCCTAATATAGCTGACAGTGCCATATCAATCCTGGCTCACACCTGCAGAGTGATGCAGCTGCATCTTTGCAGCGTGTCCAAAGCCCTTTGGCTTAAAACATCTGCTAGCATTCCCACTGGAACTGCAAAACTTAAGGTACAGGATCGTCCCAACAGTACTTCATGTGACACAGCTCTCACAGGATGAACTTTGCTGTCAGTGTGAAAGGTGCCAAAAACCCTAGGGGGTCATATACAGAGCTCACAACTGAAAGAATACCCCCTCTTGTGTGTGGTTGTTCTTTGACTGCTTGCTTAAAACAGAACACATCAGTCTCTACCCACCAGAAAAGACCAAGGGCCCCCTCCATTGGCAACTTATCTGTCTAGATCCAGCTCATGTACATATTTTGAACAGTGCTCCAGTGAAACATTACATGAGACTTTCACAGCTGTTACTCATCCATTTGCTGAGATGAAATCCTCCCTTTTTACATAATTCAACAAGAGTGTTAACCATGCTGATGGTTTCACATTCTGATGGCAAGGTCATCCACATAGAAGTTGTTAAAGACACTGCCTACTTCTTCGGGAGCAAAATTATGGCTGTTGTCTTCTGCTGTTTTACGAAGGGCATAGCATGCACAACTGGGAGAGGATGTTGCACCAACAGGTGAACTTTCATGCGATACTTCACAAGATCTTGTTCTGTGTCTCCCCCTGGCCACCACAGGAATCGCAGAAAGTCATCATGCTCCTCATTCACTCTGGCTCCTGTCTGAACCTTGTCAGTGCTCCTATTAAAGAGCTGCTCAAATTGGGGCCTTGCAATAATTGTTTGTTCAGAGACACTCCTTTGAACTCAGCTGCACAGTCAAATACCACTCATAAGTTATTTTTCCGAGGATGCCGTACTCCATGATATGGAATATACCAAATACTGCCATCAGCTTTTTTAAGTTGATTTTGGGGAACTCTCTCAGCATATGCCTGGTTGATAACATTCTCCATAAACTCTGTATATTCACAGTGAAATGCTCTGTCCCTCAGAAACCTTCTCTTTAGACCATGCATCCTCTGTTGGGCAAAACAGATGTTATTTGGGAATACAGCGGTATTAGTCCTAAAAGGAAGCTTCATCTTATAATGACCATCTTCCAGCTTAGCAGAATTTATTACAATATCCATAAACCTCCTTTCTTGCAGGTACTGTCCACCTGAAGACTCATTAAAATCATGATTATACTGATTTACCAATTACTCCTCCAGTTTATCAACTGCCATTCTATGCACAGCTACCACAGAGCAGCCATTCTGCTCACTACTGCTTCCTCTCAGCGGCTCATCCCAGTAAGGTTTTTATAGCATATGGTCCTTCTCCAACACTATGAACAACCTCCCAGGTTTCCATTAACTTTGAAGAGTTGGTTCCTATTAACAGGTCAACATCAGCTTGAATCTGAAGAATACAGATGTTACTCAAATACATCAAATTTTCCAATTCTCCAAATCATATTTTTTGTTGAGACAGGTATTTTCTTCTAACTGTAAACATCAGGCAGAGTATAGAATGCATCATCACCATAACCAGAAATCTCCAAATCTCTTGGGACATATGTGGAGACTCTCTGTTCGGGAGCCATTGTACGAAGGTGAATATTGGCCTTAGTTCCAGTAAGTTTCAATCTTTTCATTAAACTCTCAGAGCAGAAGGTTGATGTGCTTCCTGGATCTAAGAAAGCGTATGCGTTTATGATTTTATCATTCTTTGATGATTTTACTTGGACTGGTAATATGGGCAAAATGCAATCATTGCTGCCGCCTCCTATATGACCATAAGTTGAAAAAAGTGTGTCCACTGAGCCTGTCTTAGGTGTTTTTTTTCTCAAAGTGAAGAACAGTTTATGGCCACATATTTTGCAACTAATGCGCCTCTTGCAATATTTGCTAATATGCCCAGTGCATAAGCAGCCAAAACAGACACCTCTTTCTTTCAGAAAGCTTATTTTTTCTCTGAGTTTTCTTCTCCAACAGAGGGCACTGTTCCACTTCATGATCCTTTGAACAAAAAAGACACTTTGACTTGGTAAACCTCGGCTTTACGGTTTGCATCAAAGTCTTTTATATATTCAAACTCCTCCATAGCAGTGTAACACTCTCTTAGAAAAAGTGAATAAGCTTGTAAACCCTTGACATCCTCAGGCCTCACCAAAGGCCAACCAAGCACCTTGTCCACATAGGCAGCTGAAATGTTCAATTTACTCCAAAAATGCTCATATAATAATTCCATTGCCCTTGTATATCCTTTGTCAGGGGCCATATGTTGACAGCTACGTACAAGCTCTTAAGGCTGCCCCCTTGTGTACTGTTGGAGGTAGTACAGACAATCTCCTTTATTATTATTATTATTATTGGTTTTACTTGCCACAAAATGTTGAAAGGCTTTGATGGAGGTTTCGAAAGAGAGGGGGTGTCCATCAAAAATGGTAATGTCTCTTATCGGCAGAGAATTTGAATTTTGCTGTGGACAAGCTCAGTTATTTGATTTTGTTTGTGCAACAAGTTATATAAATATATATAAATATTTCCATCTTGTTTTTAAGACAAAAGAATACATTCATTTCTGCCACATTTGATTGGTTTATTGTGGCACATGCCTGAAGATCCAGTTTTTGGAAGTGCTTGTGCATTACCATAGTTTACAGATAATTCATGGACACTTTCCATAGGGTTAAACGCCATTGCATTGGGACTGAGAGGCTTGGACTTTCCTTGAGGTTTTGCACAGGTTTTGTTAAACAGCCAGTTTGATAGTAGAAACTGCGATTTCTGTGTCCAGTTCAAGTTGCTCCTGCTTTCCCCTTAATTGCTGCGCTTGCTCCTCCAAGTCGTGGGCGGCACATCAATGTAATGCCGCTTCATCCATCTGCAATTAAGAAATGAAATTACTGGACTGTAGATTGCACCACACAACTAACCAGTACTGGATCAATCCTGTTAGATCTGTCATTAACAGAGACAAACAAATTGATTGACAGAAGACAATTTCTTTATTATTAAAGAAATTAGACATTTTGAAAAAATCCACTGTAAATTAATTTGAATATCCTACTTAACTGAAATTCCATTTTACCATTTTATAGGACTTATACAAACAATCAAACAAATAAAAAGAACAATAACTTTGTTCAGCATCCAGTGGCCTGTAGGGCTGTGCAATTAATTGAATTTTGATCGTGATTACGATTTTGGCTCCCAACGATTACAAGATCTACATAATTGAGAAAAAACAATAATTAAATTGGACTGTCAGTGATGTGCATGCTCTTTATGTTCTAATACAGGGACTTTACAGTTCTGTAAGACTAGATGCACACTTGTCTTTCTCCTGAACGTTGTCCAAAGTCTTGTATTAGGCTCCAAGAATCAATTAAGACAATTAAATAATAAAACTACTCTTCCTCTACAGGCTATTATTTTGACAGTACATGAAAAAATGTTTTAAATAATTGTGATTCCAATTAAAACCAAAATAATCATGATTATGAATTTTTGCATACTCTGCCTCTGCTTGTACGCATTTGGATGAAATAAAGGAGCATCCACTTTTTGACTACTGCCACACTTTGATGATTTACAGGAGACATTGGACTCAGTGTTTGATACACTGTCAGTGGCCAGCGCCTCCGCTTCACTCACAGCCACATTTAAGTATCAGCATTTGTCAGCCACACATTCAGCATTTTTGCTTTATACCAAATGACATGTTTCTCAGCCTCTTCTTTAGGCAGCAAACTCAGCAAAGCATTGTTAATAGTTTTAATTTCATTACACATACTTTTATACTTCTCAAACGTGCATTTCACTTCATTTTTACAATCTTGGTCTGTCATTAATTCAACAATAACCGCCTTTAATTTGCTGGTTTTAATAAACATTCGCATGGGTTCAACTTCCATAAGGAAGTTGTCTTTGTCGTTTTGTATTTAATTTTGTGCCCGACGACGTGTCCACATTAAACGCGTTCCAGTCACTGTCATGTCACATGTCATTACCGGCATTAAAACCCGCTTGTTTTCCCATCATCATCCGCGATCTCCGGTGGTAAATGCACATCCACAAATTTGTTTTGCGTATTTTTCATCATTATTGCATGTATTAAAAGGCAATTACTCAATTTCTCACGACTGTACGGTAAACCGCTGGTGCTCTCTCTCTGCGTGTGAGTGTGTGACTGACACTGACCGGCTCACGGTCGTCTCATTCAGATCTGATCACAAACTTGTTAGATTCAGTTGGCCGAGGATCCAAGTTGTTCTGTTAGTGCAAGGCCGAGACGCCACATCCTCTGAACCAGCTGTACCAGTAGCTGGAGCTCACGCATTTCATCTTGAGCTAGTTTTTGACTTAATGTAGTGACTAAAGCTACTCAATGCCACTATGACTAGAATTGACGCACGCACTCCATGAAGTTCAGTTCATAAACTTTATTATGAACAAAAACTAAATGAAAGAACAAACAGCATGGCTACGCGGTCAAAAACTCAATCACATGCACCTGTCCAGGTAAGCTCACCCAACAACAATGGCTGGAACAGGCCACTTTAGACTAAAGAAGCAAAAACACCTAAAGAAACACCTAAAGAAGCCAGGTCAGGTCTGGACAGGACTTGGATTGGGTTGTGATCCAAAGCACAGCACATCCAAAACATGTTGGATCAGTGTGATGCATGAGCTGCAAAACTTCCAATGGCACTGGGTCACTGGTGTTTACTGATGATGTGACAGAGACAGGAACAGCCAGATGAATTCTTAAGTGTATAGAGATATCATTTCTGCTCAGATTTAGCCAAAAGCCATGAAGTAGACTGGACGTCACGTCACAGCACAGATGGACAGTGACCCAAAACAAACTGCAAAAGCAACCCAGCAGTTTTTAAAGGCAAATAAGTGAAATTTTCATTTTTATTTTTTATTTGGCCTTTATTTAACCAAGTAATATTCCGCAATGGCTGAATCAGTCGCCAGAGCTCAGCCTAAGTGAGTTACATTTCACTTGTTTAAGACAAAACTTAAGGCAGAAATACCCACAAACAAGCAACGACTGAAGACAGCTTCAGTAAAGGCCTGCCAGAGCTTCACAAAGAAGGAAACCCAGTGTTTGGTGATGTCTATGGGCTCCAGACTCCAGTCGTCATCGCCTACAAAGGATTTTCATCAAAATATTAAAAATTAATATTTTCCATAGTAATGTTCATTTGTCCAATTACTTCTGAGCACCTTAAAAAGAGGTGGTTACACATTAAAGGGTTGTAATTCCTAAACCCTTCCTCTGATTTGGACGTGAATATTCTCAAATTTCAGATAAGAATCTGACCTTTGGGCACATATTAATTATATACCTGTGTTTTTGTAAACAACTAAAATAACAAAACTTGTGCCAGTGTCCAAATAACCGAACTGTACCCTGAGTTGTGTTTTGCTTCACTCCTTGCCTGTTTAAGTATTCTCTGATACAACCGTTCTGAGCCTTCAAAATGCTTGCTTACACGAACCTCCACTGACTCCAGGAAGCATTGACCAATCAGCAAGCCCTCTACATCCAGTCTGCTCTCATTCATTTATCAAAATAACAGTGTACAGCTCTGTTTCCACTGATTCCTCACAGACATTTTTCATGTTGTAGTTAAAATGGCATCATACAAAAGAAAGTTTTTTATTCTTTAACTTATGTTCAAAAGACAGCAACAGAACTGCACCCCGCTGTCCTCTGCTGGTCTCTTCACCAGTTTATTTTTGCCATTGATAACGTAATTAATGGAAACGTTTTATTTTAGTTACATAATGTTTTTAAAGACTGTAAAACGTGCTGCTGTTCATGAGGTGACCAAGACTGGTTTAAAAATATGAATAAAAGCAAAATTTCAGTTGCTTTTAAATCATTTTGGAAAAAACTCCTCCATCCATTATTATTGACCTAATAACAAAAATCAAATATGTCATTGTGTAGATGCAACAAACTTTAATTCAGTCAAGGCTCAGGTTGTAGAGCATAGTTAGAGGTGACAGCACACTTATGTAGATAATTATTGTGTAAGGCTTTCAGCAGCACATTTACAGTCTGAGTTGTGAGAATTAGATGCTGTAACAAAGTTATAATACTGTTTTATCCAGATATGCACAAGAATCCTACATTTACATATAGTCTTTTGCTCAAAAATATCTCAGTATTGGCAAGACCTGAAAAGACATTAAATACATCAATCCAGACTTCAGCAGCCCAAACCTAACAAATTCACAGACCATTCCCTTCATCTGACCTTTGCTACACATTGCTGGCAGAATACAGAATTACAGAATACATATGCAGGATCTTACTACTACTACCTCACATATGTCTGTGGGTCATGGTGGGTTATTGTGTGTCAGTAAAACCATATATCTTTCTCTAAAGTCTTTGAATCTTTTGTTTTTGAGAGTACTGCCCTCAGCCAATCACAGCTCACACAGGAACTATATGACAGGTGAATATTATGAGACCTGATTTTTCTTGTCCCGTATGTAATCTCTGAATGAAAATAATCTCTATACTGTCTGCCATTTTGGATCTAATAGAACATCCATGGTGTCCATTCTTCCTCCTGCACCGGCATCAGCAGCTGTTGTGCAGGGGCTGTAGGTTCTGCTGGGTCTGTAGGTTCTAGTGGATCTGCTGGTTCTGGAAGTTCTGGAGGATCTACTAGTTCTGGAAGTTCTAGAGGATCTGCTGGATCTGTAAGGTCTAGTGGATCTGCTGGTTCTAAAGGCTTTGGTTTCTCTTTGTGCGTTTCCAGTTCCTCCTTGTGTGCTTGGCCCATTATCTCTGGTTCTTGTGTTGTTTTCTCTGGTTCTTCCCCCACTCTGTCCACCTCTTCTCCCCCTGCTCCCCCGGCTCCCCCCTGGACCGCCTCCTCTCTTGGACTTTCTGTGGTCATCTCTTCTCCTTTAAAACCATTCATTTCCTCCTTTTGCTGATCTTTATTAGCTTCCTGCTGGGCGCTCTCTTCACTGGATGTTGGTTTCCTGGTTGTGGAGGTCTTGGTGGTTATGGTGGAAGTTGTGGAGGTAGTGCGACTCGGGGGTCTTGTTGGCCTGGTCTGGGGCCTGCTGTGGGGCCTGCTGTGGGGCCTGCTTGCGGGGCGGCCAGGTGAGTTGCTGGATGGGCGGCTGGGGGATCCATTGTGCGGTCTGTTGTTCTGCCCGTTTTGAGGTCTGCTGTGTGATCCGCTGTTGGAACCATCATTTGGGGGTCTGTTACCCGGGCGGCGGCACATAGGGGCTGGGCCTGTGCAGGTGGGCGGGGCAAGCGTGTGGTTAAAGCGTGCATTGGCCATGCACATGGCTGTGGTTCTGTCACAGACACACTGCAGCTTATCACAAACAGAGACACCCACACCTGAAGAGGAAAGACAGAGACCTGTAAACATCTGCTTAAGAGAGGAACACAGAGATGAGTGGCATGGCTGAGTCAGACCCTCTGCTTTCAACAAACAGAGAATTCTGCTGTTCCAGTGTTGGATCCTCTGCTACTGTATGCTGTATGTTAGCCCAAATCATAATCTGATACAATTTCTTTTAATCATTTCAACAGAAAGTTGCCATTTAGCTGTGATTTTTTTTAGCTTGCAAGCTTGAGTTGGGGCTGGGAGAGCAAGCCAGGTTGTCTATGAGGTTCTGTACATATTAATGTAAGAAAAGTAGAAAATCAAAGTTGTTGGAGAATGAAGTTTTAAGATAAAAGAGACAGTGCAATCGTAACTATTATCTAAATCTGCTATTCTTATACTATGTCAGTCAGGCCACTGCCGGTGGGACTTGACTTTACGAGCATCCTGTAAGGACCAGTGGCTGTAAGTGTCTGTTTGTGTATCTGTGTATTTGAGGGAAAGGGCTTGTTCCATTCACAAAAAGCAGTGACAGTCGTGGGTGTGAGAGACTCACATTTGGGCTTGCTGCTCTCACAGAAGATGTGAGCGTTGAGTTTTCTATCTGACCTGCAGCCCATAGAGCTGATCTGTTTCAGACAGCACTGGTGGAAGAAACAGCACCTGGAAGGGCAAGATATGAGATATGATTCATCAAAATATTACATAAGAGGACACAAAAAGAAAGATACTACTTCAACCAACTCAAAGAACAATGCTACACCCAACTTCATTAAAGACTAAACCTTAAGACTACAATACTAGATTAGGACTAGACAGACCAAGACTAAAGCAGTACAGATTTAAAAGGGGACTACATTGTTCTTTAACCAAAACTAAACCAGTTCAAGGATGTAAATGTAAAATATTAAATATAGTAACATGAGACTCAACCCAGGCCAAACTCAGAGTTAGGTCTGTGTCCTTACCGGTCGAGCTGGTCCTGAGGTGTCCCGCCCCCCTCCTGTCCGCAGTAACAGCCGTACATCTCATACTCATATGGACACCGGCCACTGGCACAGTGCAGCATCTGTCCCAGAGAGTCTAGTTGTCGCAGCGGGCGGCCATCTTTGCTGTAGATCGTCAACGAGTGACTGCACTCTAGGACAGGAAGCAAAAGGACTTCCATAAGCATTCAATTCAATAGCAGTGATGTGTGTGTGTACCTGTGTGGTCCGGCTGTAGTGATGTGTGTGTGTGTACCTGTGTGGTCCGGCTGTAGTGACATGTGTGTGTGTACCTGTGTGGTCCGGCTGTAGTGACATGTGTGTGTGGTTTGTACCTGTGTGGTCCGGCTGTAGTGACATGTGTGTGTGGCTGTACCTGTGTGGTCCGGCTGTAGTGACATGTGTGTGTACCTGTGTGGTCCGGCTGTAGTGATGTGTGTGTGTACCTGTGTGGTCCGGCTGTAGTGATGTGTGTGTGTACCTGTGTGGTCCGGCTGTAGTGACATGTGTGTGTGGCTGTACCTGTGTGGTCCGGCTGTAGTGACGTGTGTGTGTACCTGTGTGGTCCGGCTGTAGTGACATGTGTGTGTACCTGTGTGGTCCGGCTGTAGTGGTGTGTGTGTGTGTGTGTGTACCTGTGTGGTCCGGCTGTAGTGACATGTGTGTGTACCTGTGTGGTCCGGCTGTAGTGACGTGTGTGTGTGGGTGTGTGTGTGTGTGTACCTGTGTGGTCTGGCTGTAGTGGTGTGTGTGTGTGTACCTGTGTGGTCCGGCTGTAGTGACGTGTGTGTGTGTACCTGTGTGATCTGGCTGTAGTGGCGTGTGTGTGTGTACCTGTGTGGTCCGGCTGTAGTGACGTGTGTGTGTGTACCTGTGTGGTCCAGCTGTAGTGACGTGCGTGTGTGGCTGTACCTGTGTGGTCCGGCTGTAGTGACGTGTGTGTGTGTGTGTGTACCTGTGTGGTCCGGCTGTAGTGATGTGTGTGTGTGTGTACCTGTGTGGTCCGGCTGTAGTGATGTGTGTGTGTACCTGTGTGGTCTGGCTGTAGTGACATGTGTGTGTGGCTGTACCTGTGTGGTCCGGCTGTAGTGACATGTGTGTGTGGCTGTACCTGTGTGGTCCGGCTGTAGTGATTTGTGTGTGTACCTGTGTGGTCCGGCTGTAGTGATGTGTGTGTGTACCTGTGTGGTCCGGCTGTAGTGACATGTGTGTGTGGCTGTACCTGTGTGGTCCGGCTGTAGTGATGTGTGTGTGTACCTGTGTGGTCCGGCTGTAGTGACATGTGTGTGTGGCTGTACCTGTGTGGTCCGGCTGTAGTGATGTGTGTGTGTACCTGTGTGGTCCGGCTGTAGTGACATGTGTGTGTGGCTGTACCTGTGTGGTCCGGCTGTAGTGACATGTGTGTGTGGCTGTACCTGTGTGGTCCGGCTGTAGTGACATGTGTGTGTGGCTGTACCTGTGTGGTCCGGCTGTAGTGACATGTGTGTGTACCTGTGTAGTCCGGCTGTAGTGATGTGTGTGTGTACCTGTGTGGTCCGGCTGTAGTGACATGTGTGTGTGGCTGTACCTGTGTGGTCCGGCTGTAGTGACGTGTGTGTGTACCTGTGTGGTCCGGCTGTAGTGACATGTGTGTGTACCTGTGTGGTCCGGCTGTAGTGGTGTGTGTGTGTGTGTGTGTGTACCTGTGTGGTCCGGCTGTAGTGACATGTGTGTGTACCTGTGTGGTCCGGCTGTAGTGGTGTGTGTGTGTGTGTGTACATGTGTGGTCCGGCTGTAGTGACGTGTGTGTGTGGGTGTGTGTGTGTGTGTGTGTGTGTACCTGTGTGGTCTGGCTGTAGTGACGTGTGTGTGTGGGTGTGTGTACCTGTGTGGTCCGGCTGTAGCGACGTGTGTGTGTGTGTGTACCTGTGTGGTCTGGCTGTAGTGGTGTGTGTGTGTGTACCTGTGTGGTCCGGCTGTAGTGACGTGTGTGTGTGTACCTGTGTGATCTGGCTGTAGTGGTGTGTGTGTGTGTACCTGTGTGGTCCGGCTGTAGTGGCGTGTGTGTGTGTACCTGTGTGGTCCGGCTGTAGTGACGTGTGTGTGTGTACCTGTGTGGTCCAGCTGTAGTGACGTGCGTATGTGGCTGTACCTGTGTGGTCCGGCTGTAGTGACGTGTGTGTGGTTGGGTGTACCTGTGTGGTTCGGCTGTAGTGGTGTGTGTGTGTGTACCTGTGTGGTCCGGCTGTAGTGACGTGTGTGTGTGGGTGTACCTGTGTGGTCCGGCTGTAGTGACGTGTGTGTGGTTGGGTGTACCTGTGGGGTCCGGCTGTAGCGACGTGTGTGTGTGTGTACCTGTGTGGTTCAGCTGTAGTGGTGTGTGTGTACCTGTGTGGTCCGGCTGTAGCGACGTGTGTGTGTGGGTGTACCTGTGGGGTCCGGCTGTAGCGACGTGTGTGTGGGGGTGTACCTGTGGGGTCCGGCTGTAGTGACGTGTGTGTGGTTGGGTGTACCTGTGGGGTCCGGCTGTAGCGACGTGTGTGTGTGTGGGGGTGTACCTGTGGGGTCCGGCTGTAGTGACGTGCGTGTGTGTGTGGGTGTACCTGTGTGGTCCGGCTGTAGTGACGTGTGTGTGGGGGTGTACCTGTGGGGTCCGGCTGTAGCGACGTGTGTGTGTGTGTACCTGTGGGGTCCGGCTGTAGCGACGTGTGTGTGGGGGTGTACCTGTGTGGTCCGGCTGTAGTGACGTGTGTGTGTGGGTGTACCTGTGTGGTCCGGCTGTAGCGACGTGTGCGTGTGTGGGTGTGTGTACCTGTGTGGTCCGGCTGTAGTGACGTGTGTGTGTGGGGGTGTACCTGTGGGGTCCGGCTGTAGCGACGTGTGTGTGTGTGTGTGGGTGTACCTGTGTGGTCCGGCTGTAGTGACGTGTGTGTGGGGGTGTACCTGTGTGGTCCGGCTGTAGTGACGTGTGTGTGTGGGTGTACCTGTGTGGTCCGGCTGTAGTGACGTGTGTGTGTGGGGGTGTACCTGTGGGGTCCGGCTGTAGCGACGTGTGTGTGTGTGGGTGTGTGTACCTGTGTGGTCCGGCTGTAGTGACGTGTGTGTGGGGGTGTACCTGTGGGGTCCGGCTGTAGCGACGTGTGTGTGTGTGGGGGTGTACCTGTGTGGTCCGGCTGTAGTGACGTGTGTGTGTGGGTGTACCTGTGGGGTCCGGCTGTAGCGACGTGTGTGTGTGTGGGGGTGTACCTGTGTGGTCTGGCTGTAGTGACGTGTGTGTGGGGGTGTACCTGTGGGGTCCGGCTGTAGCGACATGTGTGTGTGTGGGTGTGTGTACCTGTGTGGTCCGGCTGTAGTGACGTGCATGCGTGTGTGGGTGTACCTGTGGGGTCCGGCTGTAGCGACGTGTGTGTGTGTGGGTGTACCTGTGTGGTCCGGCTGTAGCGACGTGCGTGTGTGTGGGGGTACCTGTGTGGTCCGGCTGTAGTGACGTGTGTGTGGGGGTGTACCTGTGGGGTCCGGCTGTAGTGACGTGTGTGTGGGGGTGTACCTGTGGGGTCCGGCTGTAGTTGGATGTCAGTCAGACCCACAGACTGCAGCAGGGACCAGGCAAAAAAGGGGACGCTCCTCTTCCTTCCCACCTCCCACTCTGACAACACAACCACAAGAAGGGTCAACAGCACAGGTTATGTCAGAGCATTAACACTGTTTTCAAAATCCATCAAGGCAAATGTGCTTTTACTGTAAATGAGTAAGGGGACCGGGGTAACAGTGGGGAGGTAAGGGGTAAGAGAGGGGCCCAGGAGAAGGTGAGAGCTGGCTCTACGTGGCCAGGATGTTATGTAGAGGATTCATTACATTCACAGCAGACAGAGTCCTCTCTATATTTAATGTATGTCACATGTGTGTGGTATATAAATGTGTTTACCATCTGTGTCTAAACATGGAGCCTCCTCCTCTTCTTTTTCATCTTTCTTCTCCTTCTCTTCCAGTTTTTCCACTCTCTTCTCCTCTTCCAGTTTTTCTTCTCTCTGCACCTCCTCTTCTTGTTTTTCCTCTCTCTTCTCCTCCTCCTCTTCCTTCTCTTGTCCCTCCTCTGGTGGCTTCTCTAAGGGTTCCTCCTCTAACTCCACCTCAGACAGAGACAGAGTGCTGTGGAGCTCTGAGCGCGGTGAGACAGATGTGGTCTGAGCTGCAACAAGTTTTTACAGACATGTTTAACAGAGCATAACCATAACCGAACTGTTATTTTAGTTTCAAAGTAACACAAATGCATTACATCAAATTCAGTAAATGAGGCCCTCACCTGAACTCATAGGTGGGCTGGCTCCAGGTCGGTGTGGCTCAAAGGTCAGACTCGCTGGGGTCAAGCCATTTCCAAACTGTGAGGCTGTGGACGGAGAAGTGGTAGCTGGGCTCGTAAAGACTGCTCCAGAGAGACAGAAGAAAACCTCCATTAGCTTTAGCCTCATTAGCAACTATGCCAGACAACAGCAGACAGGCAGACACAGACAAGGGCCCTCTTTCCCTGCAGCAGGTTGAAGTAAGTCTGAGATTAATTCTTAACTCAGAGTTATCCTACTCAGAACCGGGCTAACTCGGAGTTTTCTGTTTCAGAAAACAGGTTTGGAGTTGAGTCAGACAACTCTGAGTTTATTCACCTTGAGTTTATCAGAGGGGAGAAGCCATTATCAATGAAGTCAAGAAAAGAGAATTCACCATAATAACAGGAAACCAGAGGAAGTGGCCATTTTTGAGGAAAAGGAAGTCATGTGACTGGAGAGGTTCTATTGAGGTTTTAATGTTATGTTAGTGATGTAGAGCAGACTGAATCTTTAGTAGGATACACATAAAAGAACACATTATACTATTTATACTGTACTCCCAGTGTATAGAAGCATAAAAAATACAATCTCTTTTTTTATTCTTTTAAGTAATATTGCACACTGCCTTTTTTGGTTAACCTCAATAAACTTGTATTTGATTTTATTTTAAGTTTTTTTTAAACCTGACATTGATCAAATGAATAAAGTAAAGCTATTAATAAATGTCTCTACTTGCATCAACATTTTAGTTGATAAAAGTTGATAAGTAAAGAAAGCAAACTATACATATATAAAAGTTAAATCATCAGTCCTGTGTAAAATGTCCCCAGTGTTCTTGTGAATGAGGAAATGAGTTATCCAATCAGAGCGCTCCTTCAGGCAGCAGGAGGAGGAGGAGACACTGGGTCAAACTCAGGGTTAGAGAAAGAAAAACTGCTCTAGACCAGGTTAGGTTCACAGAGTGAGTTGCCATGGTAACTGACTCAGAGTTTAGGTTAACTCTCTCTGTGTGAAACAGAAAAATCTCTCTTCACCCTTTTCAGGATTTTCAGAGTTTGAACTAAACCTGCTTCTTGAAACAGGGCCAAGGTCTACCAGTCTGTGTTTTAGTCTACAGAGATTTTACTCCAAAATTTGCACTCAAGTAATACTGTACAAAATTAGTTGTACTTCAAAACCAGGATTTAAGTGCTATTGAGTGAGGCACAGACCTGAAGATGGCGCTGGTGTCATCTTCACTGTAGTCTCTACAGAGTGTTCAGTGGAAGGTGAGGAAAACAAACAAAAACAAAACAAACAAACAAAAAACAAAAAACACATTTTATACAACAAATATGTTTTCTGTCTGTAATCATTAAAGTCAGCTGATTATGTGACAGAAAATTCTCATCATTTCTTAGATCATAATTCAAATTCTTAAACTTGTTGAAACTCCACATCACATAGTCCAGTCATTCCCAACCTGGAGGTCCCGACCCCCACTAGGGGTTGCCACAGCTTCACAGTGGTCCTCTTATAAAAGAGATCCAAATCTGTGCATTCATATGTGTGTCCATGTGTAGCAGACTAATGTCACCAACCAGAAGCACTGAACATTCCTAATGAATTTGGGTGTAACTTAAATGCCTTAACACAGTGTGTTGATATGTGTGTTAATGTACTCCTGGGGACATTTTCAGCCACTAGTGGTCATTTTTCACTAGTGATGGAAGAAGTACTAAGAAGTAGTATTTCTTTACCTAAATAAAAGTACAGACGAAAAATTTACTCAAGTAAAAGTATCCCTTTAAACTTTCTACTTAAGTATAAAAGTCCTCTTTTTTAAATGTACTTGCAAGTAAAAAAGTAAAAGTATTTTGCACAGGCTCGACAACTCATTAATTTGTTAAATGTGAATGAACAAACTGGTGCAGTAGAAGAGACTGAATCTGTCGCTGAGCTCTTCTGTCTTTATTATCCTGATGTTTCTAAAGGAGTACTACTTTACTGCATCTGTCATATTGTAGTACTGTGTGTCTACAATGAGGAGAGAGCAAAAACACATGATTTTAAACCAAAACTCCAAATACTTTGTACTTCAAATCAACTCAGAAAAGTAGTGGAGTAAAAAGTACAGGTACTTTAAAATGTAGTGCAGTAAAAATAAACGTACCCCTTGTAAAGTTTACTCAAGTAAAGTACAGATACATGAAAATTGTACTTAAAGTAACAAAGTACTTTTACTTTGTTACATTCGACCACTGTTTTTCACCATAACCTCCGCTGTATTTGAGGAAATTGAATGTTTTTTGGTGACAAGCCATAATTTGACATACAATTTGTAAATGTGATTTTAAAAATTTCTATAGGTCAATAATACACTGTGGGTAAATTTACTACCCTTATGTATTCCTGGGGATGAAAACAGTCTCATTTTAACATTATATAGCAGATATTAATAAATAAATATATTACTTTTCTTGCTTAAATCTATTCATCAAACCAAAATATAATCAATACTACTAAATTTGAAAAAACAAAAACAAAACAACAACAATAAAATAATAACTAAATGACCTGTTTTCCATATAAAAAGTGATTGTGAGCTGGATTTGTTTTTACCTTTTTTCACAGTCACCATCACTTTTTATAAAAAAAAATAAGCCGTGTGTGTGTGTTTTTTTTGTACCTACATCAGTGACTTTGCTTATAAAATTGGCAGTTTTTTTTTTTTTTTTTAGTAGTTTTAAGCAGAACTGAGATAAATTGACAGATTAAAAAACAAACAAACAAACAAACAAACAAAAAACTTACACCAGTTAAATTTAGTGGATGTTTTTATACACTAGGTAACAAAAGGGTGATGTTTTCTAAAGGATTTTTAAGGATTAGCTATGCAAATTAGCTATATGGCTTTTTAGGTTTTGATTTGACAAAAACTGTGGACTTAAAAACAATACAGCTGGAGAGAGGACATGTGTCTGTCTCACAGAGAAATCAAAGACTAAACAGTCTGTGTGAGTGAAGAGATGAAGACTGTGATGTTTAGAAGTTTCTGAAGGCCAGATGGACTTTTCTGAAAAGTGGACTGTATCAGTGGACAAAGCCTGGAAAGGACCAGTGTCTCTGTGTAAGAGCGGTAAAAGCTTAATTCATAAACACATTCAAAACACACAGGAGGTGCAATAACCAAAAGTGCTGAAGATGTTTTAGAGTCAGATACAAAATACTTTGGCAGCCATTCTGTATGCTTCACTTTTGCTTCATTTTTCTTGGGCATTTCAGTGCTTTTTCATCACATCCTTAAAGTCTATATCATATGGACACTGTGGATGTTCTATTGGATTAAAAATGGCAGAAAGTATAAGGAGTATTTTCACAGAAAGCTTAAACATGAGACAGGAAAAAACAGCTCTCATAATATTCACCTCTGTCATATAGTTCCTGTGTGATCTGTGTTTGGCTGAGAGCAGCACTCTCAAAAACAAAGCAGTCAAAGACGTTGAAGTAGAGGTTTTACTGACACATGAGTCCCTACCATGTATATGTGTATAAATGTTTACTTACAAATGTCTGAAAATGAACAAGGTCATGTGTGAGATTATTGTAAATAGAAGGAAGACACAGGAAATGTGTTCAGAAAGTTATTTCACATTGCAATCACGCTTACTGATTAGGTTTGATGAACATTAGTAATTGTTCTGTAATCTTTATGCATTGATATTCATATAAATATGCCTATATGATTTTATTTTTCCTCAGTAAAAGTGTTTGTCAGGGAGGAGAGGGCTGTACATCACTGCAACATATTCACCGGTAAAACAGGGGTCACTTAGGGTTAGGTTAGGTTGGGAATAGATGATGAGGAAGTAGTAGTTTGAGAATTTGAATTGTAATAAACCAAAGCAACCGAGAAAAAATGAAGAAAGAAAAACAAACATTTAATGGAGCAGAGTGTTGACTCACCTGAAGGGGGCAGTGCTATTGCATCTTCTCTGGAGGTATGTTCAGTGACAATTGGAAATAACATGGGTCTTGTGGTCGGTCTGCTCACAGCCTCAGGGCCAGACACTGAGAAAGAGAAGGGCAGGACTGAATATACACTAACAGGAAATACACACAGCAGACAGCGACGAAAAGAGATGTCACCAGAAACAGAGCTTGAATATGTTAACAGAAGAGCGCAAACATTAACATTCCAAAAAACAGACTATGCTAAGAAAACATTATTCATGAGCAAATACTACAATAAAACCAAGCTCAGAGACACAGTGTTGCCAGGTTGGGCTAGTTTCTGCCCAATAGGGCTTCTTTTGAACACTTTGAGCTGGAAAAAAATATCATTGGGCTGGTTTCTACATTTTGGGCTGCTTTTTAAAACATTTGGCATGCTTTTCAAAAATATTCTGGTAAAAATACAAAAAAGACTCATATAATCTGTTCATTTATTTTAAATGAGTGATGTGTGATTATGTTTGGTTGCTCACATTTTGTGTTAGTATTTTTTTTTGTGGTTTCTATGTCGCCCTGACCAGGATGGCTTTGACTGTTTAACGGCACTCTTTGTGGGGAAGCTGTTTGTGCTACTTTTTCTAGTGCTGTTTTGTGTTCTTTCTTTTGTTTTATCATCAGTGGTGTGTGATGTTGGCTGGATTTAAGTTAAGTTTGGGCTCGAAACTGTCACTGAGGTCTGACAACCTTGACATAAGATAAGGACAAAATTGATATTGACAATAGAAAATTAAGATTGAACCCTTGGATCTTACAGACTTTGCACTCTGATCTGATTGGTTGGACCGCTGTTAGAAGAGGGTATGTAATAAGTTGTATTGGTGCTGAACGGTTTGATGAATATTTTATGCTCTTTGATTCACAGAAACATTTAAACTCACAGATCTCTGCTGAGATGTCTGTCTCTGCTCCGTGTTCCTCCACTTCCTCTCTCTCTTCTTCAGAATGGACCGGGCTCAAGGTCGTTATAGCTCCAGAGGTCCACAGAGAGGCCAAACCTGCACAAAAATAACCATTTATTATCAATAGCTATATTAATAATCATGATCCTGCTGTACACTTGTACTTGTTGCCCAGTCCGGACCCTTCACCCTGTACGTGCACGCGGAGGTCTGAGTGGAGGTTGTGTGTAAAGGGAGGGGGGCAGTGAGAGCTGCGGTGCAGGTGTATGTCAAAAATAACACGTTCATTCAGTCTCCTTTTCACGCTGTGCTTCATTAAAACCACACAGCCCTGATGTGTAGGAGTTGTTTATGCTCATTATTTCATAAATATAGTCACAGATAAATCAGGGGTCGCCTCTGAGTTAGTTCACTCCACGGACCATGGCATTAGCTATGAACCGCTTTATTGTCAAGAAAACTGAGTGAAGTAATGAGAAATCAAATGTCCTTCCCTCAATTTTACTCAGAACCTGCTAAAATGATGTCTGAATCAAATCCTTTGTTTTTCTGAGCAATATAAAGTGAAAGTCAACTGTATCAAACACAAAACATGAATTTGTCAAACTTGTTTCACTTCATCACCTCACCGTGAGGGTCGCCTTTGTGCCATGTCTCCAAAATGTGCGCATGCCAAGGTCAGAGCTGGTGTATGGATACACAAGGGTTCAAGCCTATTTTTATAGATCCCACGTTTGGCGAAGAGAGTGGCATACACCAGTTTCAGCCTTGTTTTGGGCGTACACAAGCTTTATAAATGAGACCGCCGAACACACCTGAACAGTTCTGAACAGATCTGAACACACCTAAACAGCGGGTCAGACCAGAAGGACAGCTGGACAGTAGAGGCAGTGGGACCTCTGGTGAGATAGTATTCTCTTTTACATTTACAATATCGCATGTTCTATTTCAATCTCCGTTTTAACTCTCACTGAGCGTATAAAGTGTGTTAAGTGTGTCACTGAGCCAGTGCCAAGCCAGTTCCTTTTGTGAGTTCACCTTCTGCAGACTCCTGGGGGATGCTGGAAGTTGTAGTTGTGAAGGGGGCTAGAGTTCCCAGAAGAACAGTGGATGAGTTGAAGTCAGTTTGTGTTTGTGGAGTTGAAGAAGAAACGTCAGACTCTTGTTCATCAAGATCAGACCAGGCTGAAGCTGCAAGAGATATAAAAAGAATAATATAAAGCACAATCTACAAACAGAATTCATCAACAGCTTCTTATCATTTATGTCTTTTTGTTGTTATGTAGACTCAAACTGCTGGGGAAAGTAACTTAATGAAGCTGTAGCGTAAATTCAACCAGAAAAACTGATTTCTTTTCCCCGTCTGCACCTATCACCTGTCTGTCACTGTTAGCCAATCACAGCCTGCCACCTGCCTCTCATTCAATCACCTCTCAAGCCATTCACATATATTTATGTATACGCCCTCTCCCCTCAGTCCTCCTATTGTTCAGCTATGCACTGCAACCCTCCTCAAGCCCCAAGTCCACCGCAGCAGCAGAACCATCAACCTCCGCAAGTTCTCCAATTGCTCAAACTCTCCCTTCATCTCATCTCGGATGTCTCTACCTGCCAGGGTCCAAGCGCCAAAGTTTATTCTTTCAGTAAACACTCATTTATCTGTGTTTGCTTTAAGTCTCTACTGGTTGAATTTATTCTCAGGTACAATGAATATGATCAGAATTTAAATTTTACATAGAGGTAGAAGAGGTACCACCCAGCAACATAGTATTATGATTCTTCTGTTTTCTCCTATGTTGAGACTTATGTATATCATGCCTTGTCTTTCTCCAACAGGATCTTGGTTTTCAATGAAGATGAGTGTTTAAGAATGAGTTAGTCACGGTTTGTCCAGACTTAAAGCTGTCAAAAAGAAAAATAAGTACCATCTGTTGTTTGCTGGGAATAAATGATGGAGGCGTGTGATTGGCTCACCCCCTGCGCTGTGCCCTGATGCATTCTGGGATGTCTGGAGTGTATGTAAGTCCTCAATCTCCGGCTCTTTTTCTTCTGTGGCAGTTCTGTTCAGATCTGAGACAAGAGTGACAGGAAGCAACAGTGAGTCATTCACTACAGATTTCCTCCCCTTTTAAATGTGTGCTTTACTCAGGACACAAACAGCGCAGCATTCTTCTTGATACAGTATGGTTACTATTACTACATGTCCGGTAAAGTATTATAATTATTATTAATTATGCATGCACTTTTATTTCTAATATTATTTTAAACAAAATGTATTTGTTAATGCAGTTTATTAAACAAAACTGAAGAGAATTGGCAGCCACATAAACAGTACAGGAGGATTTAATGAGTGGTCACACTCCCACAGAATGCAGAGGGTCATGGGTTTGATTTCTTGGCTAGCTGCCTGGGACAAGTGGCAAATTTGAAATTTGTATTATGATACAAATTATTATTGTGGAGTGATTATGCCAAAAAATCACTCAAACCAATGCAAAATGTGCAGTGGCTGACTGTTCAAAAACACACAGGACCTTTACCCTGAAGTATCACACTGATGTTTGTGGGCTGTTCCTCTGCTTCACCTCCTGCTCCTTCCCCCAGCTCCTCCAACTCCTCCAGCTCCTCTGCACACAGCCAACATAAAAAGTAGGCAGCTTTATATTTCAATAATAAAAGTAAGCTTCCTTTTACCCCAAAATACCTTCCTCTTCCTGCTTCTGTACAGTGCAGACGTGTTTTCTCTCTGTTCCTGCTCTGTCTAGTGCTTGCGCCTAGTTTTTGTCTTGTCAGACTTTTCCTTTTTGACCCCCTGCTTTGCTGTGCTCCTGAAAATACTCAAATGGAATTGATTAACTGGTCACTCAGCGCTATTGACAGATTTTTTTTTTCCCTAGGAGAGGTGCACCGGGGGAACCTTCCTGCCCGGACGGGACCTTTGGTGCACGTGACCAGCTGGCAAGTCATGTGCCTGGAAGTCTGGTCCGTGGAGGATGTGGATTTATTCCTATTGGAAGATTTGTAAAACAGCTGCCAGCAAATTCACCCAGCTGCTGTCTGTCTGTGGAAATTAAATGGTGCTTCGGGGATGTGAGCGACTGACTGAAAGTATTTCATCAGAGAATGGCACAGACTGAGGACTGTACCGTGACATCTCAGCCCAGACTGTGGAGGAGACTGGACACCATCGGAGGTCAGACTGGTGAACTGTTACTGGACTGACCATGAAGCAAAGTCACTCCATCAACCGGATGTACACCAGCAATGCTGAGGTCCAGAACTTATTGACTGATTATGATCTGGACAAATTAACTGAAGATCAGCTTAAATGGATAAAAAATTGTACCTTCTCCCTATATCTCCTCCCTGGGTTCGGGAGGTCAGCTTGACAGCTGGGTCTTCTTTATCTCTCCCTGTGCACTGCCATATTTCCCTTCAATTCAATTCAATTCAGATTTATTTGTATAGCCCAATATCACAACAAAAGTCGCCTCAAAGGGCATCACAAACAGTTCAAGGACAAGCCACAGAACTGAACTTGTAAACATCTGAGTGGTGGCCCCGATTCTCTCATAACATAAGCTCAGACTCTTACTTGCATCATACACACCCCTCCCCAACACCTAATCCAAGCGTTCTCTGCAAAGTCAAAGTAACAGCTTCCCAAAAGAAGAGGTTTTCTACATATAATGTATGTACATTATTACATTAGTAAGTTATAAAACTTGAAATACTAATGCAAAGACCTTTAACATAAAAAAACAAACAAACAAAAAAAAAAAAAAAAAACATTTTTATGATTTCTTGTCCTGAAATGGGTGGAATAATGATTTTTTAAACCACACAGTGTCTGATTCACATGATTCACGACACTGACAGAGGCAGCAACACGCCATGGGTCTTCCAGCGGGGCAGAAATGCACCGCGTGAGCGGAGAAGACGACACATTTCCATTTCCATCCATCAGGCGTGTTCGAGATGAGCCAGACTTGCGCAGTTTCGATCAGTGTCAGTCTGTGCACAGTGCACGCCAGTTAGATTTGTGTCTGACTTGTTCCCGACTTGCTCTGATGCCACAAGTGCGATGATCACCATGAGATCCAAACGAGACCAGCGCCTGAGCCGCCACAGTTCATCAGGAGCAACTGCGGAGGCTGCACGGCTCAATGCATGATGGGAAAACGCCCACCTGTCAGCGGTGAACGGACAGGTGATTGGATCTGAGTTTAGTGCTGATCAGAAACGTAACGCACGACACTTCACTGCCCTCCTCTCCTTCTTCCCCCGCCTCTTTTTTTTTTTTTTTTAAATACAGACTACAGTTACAGTTGTGACCTGGATAAACCAACACACGCAAGAAGTGGATTTCGGGTGTGATGGTGCGTGATCTGAGTCACAAACTCTCTGACTTCAGTACAGGTGTATTTCCCCTCCTCTCATTGCGGCCGTGCACTCTCGTTCACAATCCAGGCGAGGCGCAGTTCATCTGGAACGAGCCTAATGCAACAAGTGAACGAGCTAAAGCAACATGAGTGACCAAAAAGACACATTGTTAAATGGACAATTCTGCTTCAAATCATCACCAGACAGCAATATAGACAAAACAAAAGTTATGTGCAGTCTATGCAAGGATGAGTTCAATTACCACTGGAGTAACACAGGTCATAGTATTTACACTGTTGTGAACCACAACAATTGTTATTAATTGAAGAATTAAACTTATTTTTGGGGTTAGTTCTAAAAGAGATTACACATGCTTTTTTAGGTAAGTTTTGTGTATTTGTTGGTTGTACCTTATTTAGGCAAACTTTGTCTGAGTTACAGGTCTCAAAGAGACTATTAATTTAGTTTTGTTTGCATTGCACAAGTTTACTGTAAAGTATGTGAAGGTTAATTCAAAATAAATGTTCTAAATTTACAATTTTGTGTTTGTACTTGAATTCATAATACGATTAATCGCGCTTAATAATAGTTATTAATCGCGATAATTTTTTTTCTGATTTACGATTCCCGGCCCTAATTAATATGGATGCTAAATTAAAATGAAGTGCTTTTCAATTTCCACTGTTTAACAAAACACATTCAGCCATTCACTCCCACATTCACACTCCAGTGTTGACTGAACAGCCAGAACACAGCAAGGGCTGAACATTTGATTGCTGTAGTTGCCACTTGAAGAAAATTTTAAACATTCATAATTAAGCTATGGTCATTTATATTTTTGGATGTGTGTGACTGTACTGTATTTATTAACCATAACCGTGACCAAATTCTTATTCTAACATGTTAGTGCAGGTGGAGGCTGTACCTGTAGAGCTGAGCGTGGAGGAGAGCTCTGTCCCAGCCCCCGCCGTCTGGTTTTCTATCGAGTTCCATGTCACAGCATCTATATCTGACACAGCATACTCAGAATCACAATTACTTTCAGTTTCAGATTTCAGATTTATTTGTATAGCCCAGTATCACAACAAAAGTCACCTCAAAGGGCTTCACAACAGTTGATCAAACATAAACACACAATCAACACAAACAATAACTACACTAAACAGACCCAGGACACTCCTGTCCTTAGACCCTCCTTCTCGGTAAGGAAAAACTCCTAAAAAAACCCAGCTGTGGGAAAAAAGAAGAAACCTTATGGACTATATAGTGCACTCATTTTGTGAATGATTCGGACAGTCGCACACTATTTTTCCCTCACCGGTGATCACGTGACTCTGGCGTCTGTGTAAAAAAAGTTCGGCGAAACTCCGCTGATAATGTTCTTCTGTGATAAAGCCTGACCACACTCACTTGATGTTTTAGTATTTATAGATATGTGTGATATTTAACACGAATTATCGCTATAATGAATAAAACGGATTGGATTATTGCAGCTCTGTGCCTTACGTGGGGAGGCTGAACACTGGGTAAGCTAACGTTAGCAATTTTACACTGCAACGTTTATTTAAGAGCTTTTTATTCATGATTACGACGTGACAGAAGTAAAAAATGCGTTTCTAACTGGTTTCATTCAGACGTGTTGTGTACAGTTTAAAGACCTGTCGTGGTCCCGCTGTTCTCCGACGAAACTCGCAAAGCATTCTGGTCTATACTGACCGTCTAGTGACCATCACTGTCCACTACTTTTCAAAATGCATTGTGGGAAATTTTGAGTGCACTATTTTTCATCCATTAGACATTCGGACACCACTACAAAATGGCGTGACCAGTATATAGTGCACTATATAGGGATTAGGGATGACGTTCGGACACAGCCCCAGTCATCACACGTGAAAAGCGAAATAAAAACACTGTCTTTTTTAGCAGTTGGTGGTTTACCTGTGAATGAGAGTGAGGAGTTGTAGATGTAGAAGAGTTCAGAGTCATTCACTGCAGCAAACACATCTGAACAGAAACAAGGAGAAATGTCAAAAATAATAATAACAATTAAAACTAAAATAGCTACATACAAAAAAAAAAAAAAAGAGAAGAAAATGTGACAGTGTTGCAGTATACCCTGTCATACTGGATTCATGTTCATAAACAGGAACAAAAACTGTTTAAAATAAATGTACTAGTATACCCCATGTGAGAATCGACTGCAAGCTTAGACCCATCATCCAAATCACAGTCTACACCAATCCCTTTGGGTCCAAACCAGTTCTTCTGAATCCGCCAGCTACCAACAGTCTACTGTCAATCTTATCATTCACATCAGATATTTAGCCGTGTACATATTTCTCCCAGACTGCCCTCTGCTGGTTTGAGTAGAGATATGTGTGAGGTCCACAGGCAGACCTTCAGGAGTCCCCTGTGGATTACATTATTGTCTTTTGTTCCTGCTGGAAGGGCAAAGTTAGAAATTAGAAGTTAGAAGTTGGGTCCAGTCTGGCTCACTGTCATCACGCTTCACTCAGACCTTTACTAAGTAAAGGTCTTTACTAACTAAAGAACTGGCAGCCATGGAGAGTATCTTTTGTAAATAAATGATAAATCTAAACTAACTAAATCAATATTTTGTTGGATGTTTTACACACATTGAGAAATGTCTGGTGAATACTGCAGTACATTGCTGAGCAGCAGTTGTTTCCGCTCAGGTCATGTGACTCACCTGTGGACGTGTCGTTGATCTCTGTGATGTTCAGATCTGAAACAGAACCAGTCGGATCTTAGGTCTGAGAGCACCTCAGCAGAGACTTGGCAACCAAATATTCTGTTGTGCTTTAGTTACATTGAATGAATGAATGCAAGAGTGTAACCTGTTCACTCAACACTTCTTCTCCTGCAGAGGTCTGTACAATAGAGATAGAAGAGAACACTAAAGAGGACAAGGCAACTGCTTTAGTGGCAATTCCGACAGCCCTCTTTTGACTGTAGGATAAGGCTAGTTCTAATGGTAAGTAACACAAAAACAATGACACAACTTAAAAAAATAAATGTTAGAAATCTGTTGCATTCACGTGATGTCATAGGAGTTCTAAAAAGTATATAGTTTAAAATTGAGCTAAAGGACAGGTAAGAATTCTGTGGTAGAATCTGCTGCTAAAGATTCTGTTCTGAGAAACAGTGATAGTTTTAGGTCTGACAGTCTCAGTAGTTTTTTTTTTTTTTTTTTTTTTTTTTTACTGAAATACTGAAATAAATAATAACTATTGCTAGAAGTTGGTTTAGTTTTAGTTCAGGGTAAGTTCAGGTTAACTTTGAGGAAACTCAGAATTTTCTGAGTCCAGAAAGAGGTTTGGTTTAGAGCAGTGTTAATCGTCATGGTAACAGACTTCACACAGCTGCCCTGGTCTGGAGCAGGGTAGGCTCTGGGTCAGAGACTGAGAAACCAACATGGACCAATCAGCTGTGAGCAAAATGACACGTGACACATCTTCTCCTAACCTTTTGTTCTGGACCTCAGTATTTGTGCATTAAAAGAAAAGCGTACATTTTTTTTGTAAATACTGACTTTTATAGGCTAAAGACTTTACTTAAAATCAGAAAACGAGTGGAGGTAATGAGTTTTTATATTTGAATCAGTTTTATCTTCATTGTGAACCTATTTTTTTCCAAGTCTTTTTTTGGGCTACTGCACTTAGCTCCACCTGTTTGTCCCTGCTGTGATAGCCCCACCTCCTTTCCTCTAGACTGAATGCTATTGGCTGAACTGTGCCAGTGTCTGTCTGATCAGTGCTGCAGCAGCTGCAGTAATCAGTGGTTGAGGACAACAACTCTGAGTTAACAAAGAATGTTCATGACCAGCTTCAAGCAACCCATGAACCCAGAGTTACCCAGTTTGGATTTGTTTGGTTTTATCAACACAGAAATTATAAATACAAAAAAAAAAAAAAAAAAAAATTACAAAATGAATTAAATGAGTATTGTAAAAGCAAGTGCAGCTCCCTATTTGTTTACACAGCACTTGGTAGAATGTCTGCACTCAAAATATGGTTGGCGTGCTGGAGCCAGTTACTGCAGTTAACCATTAGAGTGTCCATTCTAGTGTTCTATTCTGTCTCTATGGGCCGTACTGTGTGAGGTGCGTGCTGTTACCTCCAAGGCTGTGCCCAGAGCAGGATGACTGAGGAAACCCTCTCAGGCTCAGGTTATAAGAAGACTGGCTCATGCACTGGATGGCAGCCTGGTCACATTCACACAGGCTCCGCACACACCAGACTCCAGAGTCTGCAGAGAACAACACACACAGAGAACACAGAAGTCCACCTTAAGAACACTGCAGGGTGTGACACACTCTGAACTTTCTCAGGCTGGAAAGAACAAGAGCAAAGATAATTCAGTTCAGTTATATAGCCCTGTATCACAACAACAGTTGCCTTCAAGTTAAACTTGAACACACAATCAAACATAACACACAATCACACATAAACACACAATCTAACATAACACACAATAAGACATAAACATTAACAACACTAAACTAAACAGACCCAGGAATTCCCTGTCCTGAGACTCTCCTCGGTAAGAAAAACAAAAAAATCCAGCGGTTAGTTCTGTGCAAGACATTCCATACTTTGAGAAACACAATGACGCTGACAGTACAACAGGACACACACACATCACTACACTGACACTACAACAGGACACACACACATCACTACACTGACACTACAACAGGACACACATCACTACACTGACACTACAACAAGACACACATCACTACACTGACACTACAACAGGACACACACACAGACCACTACACTGACACTACAACAGGACACACACACATCACTACACTGACACTACAACAGGACACACATCACTACACTGACACTACAACAAGACACACATCACTACACTGACACTACAACAGGACACACACATCACTACACTGACACTACAACAGGACACACATCACTACACTGACACTACAACACGACACACACATCACTACACTGACACTACAACAAGACACACATCACTACACTGACAATACAACAGGACACACACACATCACTACAATGAGACTACAACAGGACACACATCACTACACTGACAATACAACAGGACACACACACATCACTACAATGAGACTACAACAGGACACACATCACGACACTGACACTACAACAGGACACACACATCACTACACTGACACTACAATGGGACACACACATCACTACACTGAAAATACAATGGAACACACACCACTACACTGACACTACAACAAGACACACATAACTACACTGACACTACAACAGGACACACACATTACTACACTGACACTACAACAGGACACACACACCACTACACTGACACTACAACAGGACACAAGCATCACTACACTAACACTACAACAGGACACACACACCACTACACTGACACTACAACAGGACACACACACCACTAGTCTGAAACTACAACAGGACACACACATCACTACACTGACACTACAACAGGACACACACACAACTACACTGACACTACAACAGGACACACACACACATCACTACACTGACACTACAACAGGACACACATCACTACACTGACACTACAACAGGACACACACATCACTACACTGACACCACAACAGGACACACGCATCACTACACTGACACTACAACAGGACACACACATCACTACACTGACACTACATCGGGACACACACATCACTAAACTTATAATACAACAGGACACACACACATCACTACACTGACAATACAACAGGACACATATCACTATACTGACACTACAACAGGACACACATCACTACACTGACACTACATCGGGACACACACATCACTAAACTTATAATACAACAGGACACACACACATCACTACACTGACAATACAACAGGACACACACACCACTACACTGACACTACAACAGGACACACGCATCACTACACTGACACTACAACAGGACACACACATCACTACACTGACACTACATCGGGACACACACATCACTACACTGACAATACAACAGGACACACATCACTATACTGACACTACAAAAGGACACACATCACTACACTGACAATACAACAGGACACACACATCACTACACTGACACTACAACAGGACACACAAATCACTACACTGACACTACAACAGGACACACGCATCACTACACTGACACTACATCGGGACACACACATCACTAAACTTATAATACAACAGGACACACACACATCACTACACTGACAATACAACATGACACACATCACTATACTGACACTACAACAGGACACACATCACTACACTGACACTACAACGGGACACACACATCACTACACTGACACTACAACAGGACACACACACCACTAAACTGACACTACAACAGGACACACACTTCACTACACTGACACTACAACAGGACACACACACAACTACACTGACAATACAACAGGACACACACATCACTACACTGACAATACAACAGGACACACACATCACTACACTGACACTACAACAGGACACACATCACTACACTGACAATACAACAGGACACACACATCACTACACTGACACTACAACAGGACACACACACCACTAAACTGACACTACAACAGGACACACACTTCACTACACTGACACTACAACAGGACACACATATCACTACACTGACACTACAACAGGACACACACATCACTACACTGACACTACAAGAGGACACACATCACTACACTGACAATACAACAGGACACACACATCACTACACTGACAATACAACAGGACACACACATCATTACACTGACACTACAACAGGACACACGCATCACTACACTAACACTACAACAGGACACACACACCACTACACTGACACTACAACAGGACACACACATCACTACACTGACACTACAACAGGACACACATCACTACACTGACACTACAACAGGACACACACACAACTACACTGACAATACAACAGGACACACACATCACTACACTGACAATACAACAGGACACACACATCACTACACTGACACTACAACAGGACACACATCACTACACTGACAATACAACAGGACACACACATCACTACACTGACACTACAACAGGACACACACACCACTACACTGACACTACAACAGGACACACACATCACTACACTGACAATACAACAGGACACACACATCACTACACTGACAATACAACAGGACAAACACATCACTACACTGACATTACAACAGGACACACACATCACTACACTGACAATACAACAGGACACACACATCACTACACTGACAATACAACAGGACACACACATCACTACACTGACAATACAACAGGACACACACACATCACTACACTGACAATACAACATGACACACATCACTATACTGACACTACAACAGGACACACATCACTACACTGACACTACAACAGGACACACACATCACTACACTGACAATACAACGGAACACACACATCACTACACTGACACTACAACAGGACACACATCACTACACTGACACTACAAAGGACACACACATCACTATATTGACACTACAACAGGACACAAATCACTACACTGACATTACAACGGGACACACATCACTACACTGACACTACAACAGGACACACACATCACTACACTGACAATACAACAGGACACACACATCATTACACTGACACTACAACAGGACACACGCATCACTACACTAACACTACAACAGGACACACACACCACTACACTGACACTACAACAGGACACACACACCACTAAACTGACACTACAACAGGACACACACTTCACTACACTGACACTACAACAGGACACACACATCACTACACTGACACTACAACAGGACACACACACCACTAAACTGACACTACAACAGGACACACACTTCACTACACTGACACTACAACAGGACACACACATCACTACACTGACACTACAACAGGACACACACATCACTACACTGACACTACAAGAGGACACACATCACTACACTGACAATACAACAGGACACACACATCACTACACTGACAATACAACAGGACACACACATCATTACACTGACACTACAACAGGACACACGCATCACTACACTAACACTACAACAGGACACACACACCACTACACTGACACTACAACAGAACACACGCATCACTACACTGACACTACAACAGGACACACATCACTACACTGACACTACAACAGGACACACACACAACTACACTGACAATACAACAGGACACACACATCACTACACTGACAATACAACAGGACACACACATCACTACACTGACACTACAACAGGACACACATCACTACACTGACAATACAACAGGACACACACATCACTACACTGACAATACAACAGGACACACACATCACTACACTGACAATACAACAGGACACACACATCACTACACTGACAATACAACAGGACAAACACATCACTACACTGACACTACAACAGGACACACACATCACTACACTGACAATACAACAGGACACACACATCACTACACTGACAATACAACAGGACACACACATCACTACACTGACACTACAACAGGACACACATCACTACACTGACACTACAACAGGACACACACATCACTACACTGACACTACAACAGGACACACACACCACTACACTGACACTACAACAGGACACACACATCACTACACTGACAATACAACAGGACACACACATCACTACACTGACAATACAACAGGACAAACACATCACTACACTGACATTACAACAGGACACACACATCACTACACTGACAATACAACAGGACACACACATCACTACACTGACAATACAACAGGACACACACATCACTACACTGACAATACAACAGGACACACACATCACTACACTGACAATACAACAGGACACACACATCACTACACTGACAATACAACAGGACACACATCACTACACCGACACTACAACAGGACACACATCACTACACTGACAATACAACAGGACACACACATCACTACACTGACAATACAACAGGACACACACATCACTACACTGACAATACAACAGGACACACATCACTACACCGACACTACAACAGGACACACACACCACTACACTGACAATACAACAGGACACACACACCATTTACACTATTCATGTATAATGTACTTGCCACAGCTGCTGTTTGCTGCTGAACAGGTGAAGTTATCGGGGAGCAAGGGCACTTCCTGTCTGCAGTGGGCAGCACTCTGGTAACACAGTCTGTGGCTCTCACAGCATCTGAGGAGAAGAAGACGCAACAGTCAAATGCTGTGGCTGAATCCGAAAAGAGAAAATTGTCAAGGAACTTCCTAGCTCCTTAAGCTCTAACCGGATGTACATCATCGTCCACCATGATAAGAACTGGCCGGATTGTCTTCTCAGTAAGGAAGGAGGTAAAGAAAGGAGCTTCATTGCTTTTTTAAATAGCTCCTTTAGCATAGGAAGCTCCAGAAAGTCTTTACCGTCCAGCGAGGAGCGAGGAACTATCCCATAATCCACTGCGCCATCTCCTGAGTTTCTCCGAACTCGGCCGAGTGAGGACGCTCTCCTTGTGATGAGTTTGTGATGATTAAAAATGTCACTGCCTCAGACTTTATTCCATAAAATGATCTGAATAAACCTCACTTTATAAAAGACTTAAAGCCTCCACAGAGTCTGATGTCTGAATCCTGATAAATGATTATTGTGCGCCGCTGTGAGCTGGAGCTGCTCGGTATAGATGGGCTTTATGGCTCTTTAACGGGAACCGAATCTTTGAGATCCATTCATGTCAGCAGAATGATATGAGTTGTTACAAAATGGCACTTGTTCAGTAAAAGTAGAATCAACTTTAACGGCAGTTCGTCTTCATTAATATTAAAGTTATGTAAGGGTATAAACATAACAAAACTGGCGACGAGGTTTACCAAGGACCCAAGAAATGCTACGGACGAACAGGAAACTAGTGAGAATTGATTAATGGACTTGCTTTTCTGGACGTGCTTTTCGTTTGCTCACCCCAAAGTGGCGCCTCGGACAAGCTAGCTAGCAGGAGGTGGGGACAATCGTTTTCAGAAACCAAGGTAAAAGAGCTCAAATGCCATAAAGAGGAAAATGTCTCGAAAATTGGGACATATGGACAATTTCGATGGCTCCATCGAAGACTGGACAACTTATGTGGAAAGAGTTGAACAGTAACTGCCTCGCTAATGAAATAGATGACAAGAGAAAAGTAGCCGTTTTACTCAGTGTCATGGGCGCTAAACCGTACAATTTACTACGTAGCCTCATTGCCCCAGCTAAACCGGCTGACAAAACTTTTAATGAAATTCTCAGAAACCACCTCAATCCGGCACCGTTAGTGATAGAGAGCACTTAAGATTCCATAAAAGGAACCAACCGAAAGCGGAGTCTGTGTCGGAGTACATCGCTGAACTACGAAGACTGGCAGAGCATTGTCAGTTTGGAGACACATCTACGGTCTACACAACGAAGGCATCCAGAAACGTCTTCTGACAGAGGACAAGCTTACCTTAAATCGCGCTTTGGAAATTGCAATATCAGTGGAAACTGCAGCAAAGGATGCAACCGAGCTACAAGGTAAAAACTCAGCAACAGGCTCTGTGTTTAAACTACACACTAAACAGCATTATATCAAATCAAAGCCCTGCTTCATATGCGGTAAACAGTCACATGACCCCGCAGAATGCTGGTTTAAAGATAAAGACTGTCGACAATGTAATAAAAGAGGGCACATACAGAAAATGTGTAAATCAAAGCACAGCAACTCTAATGATAAGACAAGTGCAAAAAGAGGACAAAGACTTCACAAAGTGAGGAATTGTCCTGCCTTGAGTTATATGCCACTGAAGAGGATGACAGTGATGTAATATGGCTGACACCAAAAGTCAATGGAGTGCCATTAAAAATGGAACTGGACACAGGATCAGCACTGTCCATAATATCCTTTAAAGACTATAAGAAAAACTTTCCGGAAATAAAGCTGTCACGCACAAGTGTGAGACCGAAAACTTACACAGGACAGAGAGTTGCACCACTGGGAAAACTGAAGGTAAAAGTAAAATATGAAAACCAAACCTGCAACCTTGAGCTGTTTGTCCTTAAATATGGAGGTGTCCCTCTCTTTGGACGCCGATGGTTAAGACAGAGAAAGCTTGACTGGCATGAAATAAAGGCTATGCATATTGCCTCCAAACAGAATACAGACATTGAGCTGACAGAGATAATAGACAAACATGCAAAAGTGTTTAGTGAGGGCATAGGAACCCTGAAACACATCAAGGCACACATAGAAGTCCAAAAAGATGCGAAACCAAAGTTTCACAAGGCACGCCCTGTCCCATATGCCCTAGGTCCTAAAGTGGAAGCTGAGCTCCAACACCTCATGGATCAAGGGATATTAACCAAAGTGGAATGGTCTGAATGGGCAACGCCAATTGTTCCAGTGGCTAAAAAGTCTACAGATAAGGTGCGTATCTGTGGAGACTTCAAGGTGACAGTGAACCCTGTACTCTATGCAGACCAATATCCACTCCCTCGCATAGATGACATTTTTGCATCACTAGCAAATGGTGAGCATTTCACGAAGACTGACCTTGCTCAAGCCTATCTGCAAATGGAAATGGATAAAAGTTTGCGCAAATACCTCACCATAAACACTCACAAAGGACTGTATCAATACAATAGACTTGTGTTTAGCATCACAAGTGTCCCAGCAATCTGGCAACGCGCTATAGACCAGGTACTACAAGGAATCCCAGGTACACAATGTTACTTGGATGACATCGTTGTTACCGGCCCAGATAAAGACTCGCATATGGCAAACTTGGATGCAGTTTTAACAAGACTAGAGAAATATGGTCTTAAGACTAACAAAAGCAAATGTGAGTTTTTCAAGGAGTCTATTGAGTATTGTGGACACAAAATAGACAAACTTGGTCTGCACAAGACTCAGGACAAAATTGATGCCATTGTTAATTCCCCACAGCCAGAAAACATAAGTCAGCTACGCTCATTCCTAGGCCTTGTGAACTATTATCACAAGTTTTTGCCAAATCTCTCAACTGTTCTGCACCCACTCAATGCCCTGCTGCCCTCAGAACATTAAATGGAAATGGACTAAAGACTGTGAAGAGGCATTTGAAAAACCAAAGAAACTCATTACTTCAGATAAAGTTTTGACACACTACGATCCAAAACTGCCTCTGCGGCTAGCCTGTGATGCTTCCCCATATGGCATTGGTGCTGTTTTGTCAAACAAAATGATGGTTCAGAACGTCCTATTGCCTTTGCATCATGCTCCTTGTCACCGGCTGAGCGAAATTATGCACAAATAGACAGAGAAGCTTTAAGTCTAGTGTGGGCTGTGAAAAGGTTTAATCAGTACCTATATGGCAAACACTTCACATTGATCACAGATCACCAGCCATTAGTTTCCATCTTCAGTCCCCAAAAAGGTGTTCCAGCAATGGCTGCAGCTCGTGTACAATGTTGGGCTTTATTTTTAGGAGCTCACACTTACACTATTGAATACAAGGGAACAAAATTGCATGGAAATGCTGATGGACTGTCCCGGCTTCCTCTAGTGATGTCAGAGAAGGCTGTTGACCCTGCATTGAGTCTTCACATGCTACAAATGAAACCTCTTCCTGTGACTAGCGCACAAATAAGTAAAGAAACACAGAACAATCCTCTGCTGTCCAGAGTTTATGATCTAACTGTAAATGGTTGGCCAGCACATGGAGATAGTGAACTGTCAGAATACTTTACCAGAAAAGATCAACTTACCGTGTGCCAAGGCTGTATCATGTGGGGATCACGTGTTATTGTACCACCAAAACTACGCCCCAATGTACTAAACGCACTGCATGACGGACACTTGGGTGTAGTTAAAATGAAAAGTCTTGCAAAAAGCTATGTGTGGTGGTCTGGCCTTGATAGTCAAATCGAAAATCTGGTCAAAACATGCACAGGTTGCCACAAGACCCAGCGCCAACCCCAGCTTGCACCTGTCCACACTTGGGAATGGCCAATTGCTCCCTGGCAGCACATACATATGGACTATGCTGGTCCCTTCATGGACCACATGTTTCTTATTGTGGTTGATGCTCATTCTAAGTGGCCTGAAATTTTTACCGTAAAAAAAGCTACTGCAACAAAGACTGTGAACCTGCTACAAATGCTTTTTTGCTGGTGAGTGACAACGGTACTCAATTTACTAGTGAGGAATTTCAGAATTTTCTCAAAAGCAATGGCATAAAACACATAACATCTGCTCCTCACCATCCAGCAACTAATGGACTAGCTGAACGTTTTGTGCAGACTTTTAAACAGTCCATGAAAGCAAGTAGGAAGGAGGAAGTACGACTGCAACAGAAAATAGCCAACTTTCTACTTGCATACAGAAACAGTGCACATGCCACAACTGGTCAGTCACCTGCAATGTTGTTCTTGGGAAGAAATTTAAGGTCTCGCCTGGATCTACTGAGACCTGACATCCGCAAACATGTCCAGGACAAACAATGTTTACCTAGTCAACTGCAAAGAAAACTGAGATATTTTGATATTGGACAAAAAGTTCTTGCTAGAGACAGTCGCAGTCACAGTGACAAGTGGCAAACTGCAGAGATTCTGTCACAAACAGGACCTCTCTCATACACTGTAAGTGTAGAACCCAATGTTGTCTGGTGGAGACATGTTGATCAACTTTTAGATGCATCTCTTGTTGAAGACACTAAACAGCCTGTGACACCAGCTGTTCTCCCAGACCTCAAGGACAGTACCCCAACACCCAACACACCTGTTGATAGTGACATGAACACATCAGAGACAGCGGACATTACCCAGCCTAGTATAAACCCTCTTGATCCTCCAGGACGCAGATATCCAGAAAGAAACCGCAAACCACCACAAAGACTTGATTTATAAGCAGTAAAACAGAGAAAGTTTTTGTGATTATTACAAAAAAAAAAAAAAAAAAAAAAAAAGCTAAAGTAATGGTTAATGTGATGTTCACAATTTTACATTGTTTTCTCATATGCACAGGTATCCGAAGTAATTTCAGAGTTGGGTGTGAGTGAAATGAGTTTGTCAAGGCAACTGCTTTTTGTTTGTTAATTGCATACATCAAAGCTGGAAGAGAGGATTTGTTATGTATTTGTTTAAACATGATATCATCTTGTACATGACATTAGTATTACAGTGTAATAGGACCTACTTTTTGTTGGGTTAATATACAGCACTATGTGGTACCTGCTATGTCAGCGGAATGATATGAGTTGTTACAAAATGGCACTTGTTCAGTAAAAGTAGATTCGACTTTAACGGC
Organism: Bostrychus sinensis; assembly: GCA_020698575.1. Taxonomy (NCBI): domain Eukaryota; kingdom Metazoa; phylum Chordata; class Actinopteri; order Gobiiformes; family Eleotridae; genus Bostrychus; species Bostrychus sinensis. The sequence continues at coordinate 34,902,054 of CM036256.1, forward strand.
AGTTTGCCTTCATTAATATTAAAGTTATATAAGTTAGCAAGAATGAGAAATGTATGCCTGTGAGAAACTGTCCCCGCCCGCCCGGTACACACTGGCGTCAACAGCAACTACTTTTCTCACTGAGTTGATGCTCAGTGATGTTGGTGACGTGACGCTGACAGTTTGGAGCTGTCACTTCACGGAGGCAACATCTCGCTCTTAGTAACTTAAGTGGTCAGTTACAGTTTTGACTTTGTATCTCTTATTTATCTCTTTGTAGCTTTGTACCAATGGCATACATACATGAGTATAGGACCCAGTTTAGCTATTTAATAACTCAAAAACTGCTATTTCAAACTTAATGATTTTAACCATTATAATTTGGATTACAATTGTAGCGTTAACTGGGTTTGTGTCTCTGAGATTCATTTATTGTTCTTCAATTGAAATTACAGTGGAGCTACACATGCATGTTATATTTGGAAGAAAAAAAAAACTTCTACTTAAAAAGAACAACTACGAGCTATTGGCACATTTAAACCTCAGAATACAGTATATGAACCGGATCCGGGCCAGAACCACTCACACTCTACTATCTAAACACAGTATATGAACTGGATCTGGGCCAGAGGTGAACGTGTCTGGTTTTGTGTCAGCATGCAGTGCTTGGGCCTGAACTGGGCCAGCTGTTGTTAAAAGAGTCCGGCACACAGTACTGTAACCGGGCGCATAGTGGGCCGGAAGAAATGTAAGGATGTGGGCCAAATTCGTGCCAGATAAAATTTGCTAGCTGGGGTGCATCTGAGCATGTGCACTGTGCTCCTCTCCTCTCTTTCCTCGTCTCTTTCCATATGACCTTCTCTTGAGCTTGTATTCTACATTTTCGTTTTTTTCGTGGGTTCAAAAGATTCGGATCGTTCATGAACGTCACGTCTCTACTGCTCGGCGCACTTTTGTTTACATTTTAGAAAAACTTAAAAACCGTTTGGCTAATTAGCATAAATCCACAGCAGTGTTCAGTGTGGCTGTGTTAATGCTGCTAACTGTCCAGAGCAGAGCCAGAGCTGCTGTTGGTGAGTCTCAGAGAATATTTACCACTGCCTGTTCTGTGTGGAGGTTAAGGAACAAGAGTTAGGAGGCAGGAAGTACAATTTAAGGAATTCGGATTCAGCCTGGGTCTACACAGTTGTGGAATGGATTGTTCCAACACAGCAGTCCACCTAACACAAGCATGGATGTGCCCCTTACCAAAAGACAGAAGATAGACATAGATAGATAGATTCTGTAACCCTTACATACAGTTCAAACACATAATAGAGTAATTAAATGCATAAATAGTCAATATAAGAAAATAGAGACAATTAAAAACTGAATATAAAGTACACAGACTATAATGCACATGCCAAGTCCGTGTGTATATTCAGGTTTGTGTGTTGGTGGTGGGAAGGGGATAGATATGTCCAGTTATGGAACAAAAAAAAAGATGTTTAGGAAATGTATTTTACAATGTACATGCTACTTATGAAAATAAGACACAGTACATATTTGTACTTTTTCAACCTCTGCAAACATTCAGACTTTGTTTGTATGGGCCAAGACAGAGAGGGATTTTTTTTTTTCAGTCATAAAAACCTGTGCTTTCATTTGTGATTGTAGTACTTCTGCTGCGTGGGGCACTGGCCTCAGTGCAGCAGTCACCTGCAGAGTCAGTCCTGAGGTGACGGAACTCAGAGCACTGTGGATGATACCCAGAGGCACAGCAACAGGATCGGCAAACCAAGTAAATGTTTGGGACCCCGAAGAAAAGATGAGGAAAGGGAGCCCCCAACTGGTTGGTAAAAATAATGGCAACTCCAGTTCTTCTCTTATAAGATACAACATGGACATAATTTTACATTGTATCATTATTAACTACTGACTCTTAACACTTCCTATTATGGTGGCATGCTTCTCAAGCCAGACGCTTTTTAACTGAGTTCTACAAAGAAAGGCTTTTAGGACTTCCTCAAAACTCAAATAAGCAGAAGGAAAGAAAAGCTTCAGACCCGGCAAGATTTTGTGGCAGCTTTTGGTGCAGCTAAAGTATGAAAGCAATGCTTCATGAAGGTTAGGATAGAGTTATGGATGAGTTATTTCTTATTTCTTTTTTATTTGTTTGTGCTGGTTGAGGTCATTCTTTTCTTTTTCCTTTTTTCTTGTTTTGAAATATGTATAAAGGGGCCTCAGTGAGGATCATTGCCTGGTGCCCCCAAAATTCTTAAATTGCCATTGATAATGTAGCTTAAGGCCTGACGAAGACAGAACAGAACATGCTCTGCTAATTATTCTGAATGCTCTGTATCTCTATTGGAGTCTTTTCAGACTGTGTTTACTATAATACAGAACAGAGTGTCTGTGCCTTTTATCTAGATTTAAACATTCTGTGTTCTGTGTGTAGACTTTTATACAATATGCCTTAGGCATTATACCTTTTTTCCCTTTGATGAATTTTCCACACTATGATGCTGTTTTACCCCAGTACAACACTTAAGACCCACCTCTTTGAATATTTGACTGTATATTTTATTTTATTTTGCTTATTATATTTTTAATACATTTTTATGTTTTCAGTTCAACCACAACTATAATGCATTCTTTTTTTTTTTTTACAACATAAACCCATGGATATTAAATTCTGAATAAATTCTTTTTACCACTGATTACACTGAAAAAGAATAAGAATAAAATAAACAAAAAACAAACAAACAAACAAAAAAACAGACTTTTGAAAAAAAAACTAAACTGTGATATAACTTTTCTGTCATATCACCCAGCCCTACCATGCTAGCTATATGGTATATAGAAGATGTAACTCTTTTGATTCTATTTTCTTTTATCATGCTAAATTTTGTGTAAATGTGTATCTTTTGTCATCCTAAGCGGTAGCAGGGGACTTACCTGTCCAGCTGGTCCACTGGGCTCCCTGTGACCCCCCTGGGTGAGTGGCGGCAGTGGCAGCCGTAGTCCTCCAGGTCTCGGGGGCATAGGCCTGTGGAGCAGCGCAGCCTCAGACTGAAGTGCAGCAGCGACTGTAAATTATCCAGGAGTGAGTGGAGCCAGGTGAAGCGCTCGCCCACACAGTCTGCAACAGCACAATACAACAGAGGGGCCAGTCATCAGCAGAACTTAACCCTGACTTAAGCAGAACTTACCCAGGACTAACCAAGAACTTAAATCAAATAAAAGCAGAACTTAACTAGGACTAAACAAGAACTTAACTAGGAGTAAATCATAACTTAACCGGGACTTAACCAGGACTAAAGCAGAACTTAATTAGGACTAACGTAGAACTTAACCTGGATTAAATCAGAACTTAATTAACCAGGACTAAACCAGAACTAAACTATAACTTAACCGGGACTAGAGTGGAACTTAACCAGGACTAAACCAGAACTTAACCCGGACTAAACTATAACTAAACCAGGACTAGACATAACTTAACCAGGACTAAAACATATCTTAACCAGGACTAAAGCAAAACTTAACCAGGACTAAACCAGGACTAAACCAAGAGTGAACCAGGACTAAACCATGACTAAAGAAAGACTAATACTAAATACCTAAAAACTAAGCCGAGATAATGTACACAACCAAGACTGAACAAGGAGTACAGCTAGAACTGTGATAGCTCATTTTCCCACAGATTCATAACTGCAGAGTGCTCTAAAGAACCAACCAATCAGCCAATCTTGTTAGTATACACAGAGTAATGTATTCAACACATTCATTATTGCAAATCTGAATTGGTCTAAAAATGAAAAATCAATGGGTCTAGAATAAAAATAAAAAATAAAAAAAAAAGCTCAATATTATATATTATATTCTCACTTACCGATCATAGTTTCAGAGCTCTGGACACCACTTTCTAGATCAGAGCACAACAAGGAACTGACCCCGAGAACTGAGCAGAAGAAACACAAATGTCATATTAGTCACATTGATCACAAATGTTCAGTGAAATTAGTATTTTTATGGATCAATAACACAGATGCTTGCCCCTGTCTGCTTGTTGTACACTGCATCATGTGACAAAGAGCTGAATAACTGCAGCTGTGAGGAACTAAGGCTACATTCACACTGCAGGTCTTAATGCTCAATTCAGATTTTTAGCTGGAATCTTATTTTTTTGTGTGGCTGTTCACAAAACAGTTTAAATGTGACCTTCATCAGTCTTGTGCATGAGCCATCTTCGGCTCTGAAGTGAGCCGCATGCAGAGCCTGTAGTGGTGGGATTGTGGGAGACGTCATTGACAGTTGATCCATAATTTCAGGATATTGAGGAAGATGTCTGAATACATCAATCAGTGACACTCCTCAATCCTAATTTTTTAACATTTCTCATCTTATTTCTCTTTGCATTTCTCCTCAGCACAGTTACGATACCACCGTAAAGTTGAAAAATGTTCAACTTTTCGTCGCCATCGCCTGATGAGAACCAATCAGTGGGAGTTTAATCAACGGACCAATGAACGGACAGGACGCTCAGTCATTGAGATCAACATGGAGGAGAAAACAATAGCCCGTGTCAGGCTTTACGACATTTACAGATGTGATTACAGAGATGTAACCAAAATAAACAAACAAAAAATAGTAGCTTATTCACCTTTTTTTCTTGACTGCAATATGGGGTTTAGTAGGTCTACCCAGGCCATAGACTCATGCACGCTTTTTTCTTGTTATAGAACAGATTCATACTAAAACTCTACTTCATTCAGTTTGAACAAAATCTTGATGTAAGAGCCTAGTTTATATTTGTAATTTTCTTTCCCCACTTTAAAACCTGAAATTCCATTCAAATTGACAGCCAATTAATTCTGTGGGAGATCCACGATTTTCTTTGGAACTGAGGCTCGCCCTGTCGCCGGCAATGAGTTTCGTCGGTCGTTGTCATTTGTCGCCTCCCGTGTGTCGAGTCCATAAGTTGTAACAAGTTTAGCATCAATGGGATTGTGACTGACTAGCTCCATCTGCTGAGCTTGTCATCATTTAATTTGGCCAGTTCCCACCTCCTCCAGCTCAGAATTGTGCTGTCTGTTGCACTTCAGTCACATAAATAAAATGCGACTTGGCCGTTCAGACTGAAGTCTCATTGTAAAAAATATGAAACATCTCTGATTTGCAACCACATATGAAAGTGGCCTGGATCACATTTGAAAAAATCTGTTTTGTGCTGTTCTCACTGTCATGAAAACATCAGACACACATATGAGCAGAAAAGTCAGATTTGGGCCACTTTTGCCTGCAATGTGAATGTAGCCAGAGGTAGTGTTTGACCTGAGGTTTGACAAGACTGAAAGCAAGCCTTTTCCAGCTTAGGCTCTTGGCAAAGTGAAGCCCTTTTTATCACAAGGAAAAAGCTATTCTTGCTTTCATCAGCTCCAGACTTGACTACTGTAATGTCCTCTATTCTGTAGCCAACCAATCCCTCCTACGCAGGCTCCAGTTGGTACAGAATACAGCAGCTTGCCTTCCCCATAGCACATCTATATTACCCCTGTTCTTCTGACTCAGCATTAGCTTCCAGTGCGTTTCAGGACCTGCTGTTTGTGTTCAAGACCATCACTGGCCTTACCCCTTGGCTGACCTTTTAACTATCACCCAGCCAGGGCCCTGCGTTCCTCTGAACAAACTTCTTTGGAGGTCCTCAGATCAAGATACATAAAGTGGGGTAATCGTTCCTTTGCTGTTTTGCTCCCAGGCTTAAAGTAACTTTAAGTCAGAATTTGCCAGGGGTATGAATAATTTCGGGCTTCACTATATATATATATATATATATATATATATATATATATATATATATATATATATATATATATATATATATATATATATATATATATATATATATATATATACAGTGGGGCAAAAAAGTATTTAGTCAGCCACCAATTGTGCAAGTTCTCCCACTTATAAAGATGAGAGAGGCCTGTAATTTTCATCATAGGTATACCTCAACTATGAGAGACAAAATGAGAAAAAAAAATCCAGAAAATCACATTGTCTGATTTTTAAAGAATTTATTTGCAAATTATGGTGGAAAATAAGTATTTGGTCAATAACAAAAGTTCATCTCAATACTTTGTTATATACCCTTTGTTGGCAAAGGTCAAACGTTTTCTGTAAGTCTTCACAAGGTTTTCACAAACTGTTGCTGGTATTTTGGCCCATTCCTCCATGCAGATCTCCTCTAGAGCAGTGATGTTTTGGGGCTGTCGCTGGGCAACACGGACTTTCAACTCCCTCCAAAGATTTTCTATGGGGTTGAGATCTGGAGACTGGCTAGGCCACTCCAGGACCTTGAAATGCTTCTTATGAAGCCACTCCTTCGTTACCCGGGCAGTGTGTTTGGGATCATTGTCATCCTGAAAGACCCAGCCACGTTTCATCTTCAATGCCCTTGCTGATGGAAGGAGGTTTTCACTCAAAATCTGACAATACATGGCCCCATTCATTCTTTCCTTTACACGGATCAGTCGTCCTGGTCCCTTTGCTGAAAAACAGCCCCAAAGCATGATGTTCCCACCCCCATGCTTTACAGTAGGTATGGTGTTCTTTGGATGCAACTCAGCATTCTTTCTCCTCCAAACACGACGAGTAGAGTTTTTACCAAAAAGTTCTATTTTGGTTTCATCTGACCATATGACATTCTCCCAATCCTCTTCTGGATCATCCAAATGCTCTGTAGCAAACTTCAGACGGGCCTGCACATGTACTGGCTTTAGCAGGGGGACACGTCTGGCACTGCAGGATTTGAGTCCCTGGCAGCGTAGTGTGTTACTGATGGTAGCCTTTGTTACTTTGGACCCAGCTCTCTGCAGGTCATTCACTAGGTCCCCCGTGTGGTTCTGGGATTTTTGCTCACCGTTCTTGTGATCATTTTGACCCCACGGGGTGAGATCTTGCGGGGAGCCCCAGATGGAGGGAGATTATCAGTGGTCTTGTATGTCTTCCATTTCCTAATAATTGCTCCCACAGTTGATTTCTTCACACCAAGCTGCTTACCTATTGCAGATTCAGTCTTCCCAGCCTGGTGCAGGTCTACAATTTTGTTTCTGGTGTCCTTTGACAGCTCTTTGGTCTTGGCCATAGTGGAGTTTGGAGTGGGACTGTTTGAGGTTGTGGACAGGTGTCTTTTATATAGATAACCAGTTCAAACAGGTGCCACTGATACAGGTAACGAGTGGAGGACAGAGGAGCCTCTTACAGAAGAAGTTACAGGTCTGTGAGAGACACAAATCTTGCTTGTTTGTAGGTGACCAAATACTTATTTTCCACCATAATTTGAAAATAAATTCTTTAAAAATCAGACAATGTGATTTTCTGGATTTTTTTTTTCTTATTTTGTCTTTCATAGTTGAGGTATACCTATGATGAAAATTACAGGCCTCTCTCATCTTTTTAAGTGGGAGAACTTGCACAAATGGTGGCTGACTAAATACTTTTTTGCCCCACTGTATATATATATATATATATATATATATATATATATATATATATATATATATATATATATATATATATATATCGGCATCGGTAAAAACACCAGGGGAGCTAAACACCAGCTGCTGGTAGATAGAACAGTCGCTCAGGATTGCAAAGCCAGACACACTAATCTGTGCACCGCCTGGATTGATTACAAGAAAGCCTATGACTCAATGCCACACACATGGATCATAGAATGCTTGGAGATGTATAACATCAACAGGACTCTAAGAGCCTATATATATATATATATATAAGCATATAAGCAAAAAAACTATAAAATGTAGCAAGCAGGCTTTATGCAGTGCTGATGGTGATCGCGTAAATATAAAAAAAATTATATTCGATGTCCTCCACTCGTACATTAAACAGCAGTGCAGCCTGGATTCACTGTGGGCAGCTGTCAACCAAACGTCGTAGTGAGCATTGCGAGGCAATGGGATAAACACAACGGGACAGACACTCATCGCGTAGGCTTTATGCAGTGTTTCAAGACTCCTCAGTCTTCAGTGTAAGGATTTAAAAGGACATGGAACAGACTGAAAGCCCAGAAACAGGAGCTGTTAAAGGCTGAAGCTCAGGGGAGTGCGAGAGAATCAAGGAAAAAGTGTTGCAGGAAAAGTCTGTCTCTTTGTGTTGGCCGTCTTCAAATCAGTACATTATTATTGCATCTTTGCAAATGAGCCCTGTTAAACCATTATGACTTATTTTCAATGCCCCATCAGTGCACTAAATGCTGCATTCTTTCCTCCGCTAAATTTTTGTACCTGCCTCTCAGATGTGTTAAATTTACACGCACTTTTAACTCACATACTCTGATAAATAAAACAGCAACCACAAAATGACATCATTTGCATTTTCCACACCTTGAATTTTGCGTGTTCTGGCGAGAACGCCTCATTTTACAGATTCATTAAGTCACGGGAGCAAAATCTGTGCTGTGCTGAATTTGCTCCTGTGACCGATGCAAACCTTGGCTGCGCCTGGCCCTACAAGTCTTCAAATCACTGCTAAAAATACACTTATTCACACTGCCATTTAATGGCATTATTGTTTGGATGTCATGCAGATGTGACATGAACATTTTTGTGTGAGCATCTCTTTGTGCAGTACATACATTTTATTATGTCTTTTTTTTCTTGATACATGTGTGACTCTCTTGTTTTTACATAGTCTTCTGTGAAGCACCTTCTGTACCACAAGACTGTTGTAATGTGCTATACAAATACATTTAGACTGACTGATTGATTTAAACATTTACTAAAAATTAAATTGCATCAGATCATTACATACACTGCCTGGCCAAAAAAAAAAAAAAAAAAAAGCCCCCACCCGGAATTAACTAAGTAAAGAGGCAATAGCCTCGCTGCAGTTGGTCAGGTCTAGGTTCAGTAACGTTATGTGCCCAAAGAATGAGGTCAGCTGACTACCTGCATTTACTGAATGACCAGGTTATTCCTTTAATGGATATGGATAACGTTGCTGAACCCAGACCTGACCAACTGCAGGGAGGCTCTTACCTGTTTGCTTAGTTAAATCCAGGTGGCAGCTTTTCTTTTGGCCAAGCAGTGTACATTAAAAAAAAAAAAAAAAAAAAAAAAATCTATCCTAGCACAAGTTATCTGTAAAATGAAATTACTGCAAGTTGAGACAGGTCACCATTAAAACGCCCTGTGAAGGTTACGTGTGCTGTAAATTCTGAATCTACAGTTCATGGGGCTGGCCTGAGGTTGAGGGGGCGGAGCCAACTAAAACATCACTAATAACATAATAGCAGCCATTCTCAGCAGAACAGAACCCCAGCTGGTACATTCTAACACAGTGTTGTTTATCTGACCCATAATGCATTTATTCTTACTCATATCTGTACTTACCTTCAGGAGCTGCTGTTGTGAGGAGGATCCACACCAGAATCATGACTGTCCTGGGACAACAAACTCACACAGTCCTATTTACCAAATAAATGAGGCTCTGAATCTCATCTGAAGATCTGACACACAAGAGGGAGAAGTTAGGTAGTTTTGCTTTGAATCCTTGCTCAGTCCTTACTCCTGGTTTTGTCCTGGTTGTGTACAGGTTTTGTCCTGGTTGTGCCCTGGTTTGGTCCTGGTTGTGTCCTACTTTTATTCTGGTTTTGTGTATATATACTACAATAGGTCCCCCAATGGGCCAGGACTCCCCTGTAAAAGAGATTCTGAATCTACTCGGGACTTTCCTGGTTAAATTAAGGTTAAAAAATGGTTTGGGCCTGGTTGTGTCCAGATTGTGTCCTGGTTTTGTCCTAGTTTTATCCTGGTTGTGTCCTGCTTTTGACCTAGTTGTGTCCTGGTTTGGTCCTGGTTGGGTCCTGGTTGGGTCCTGGTTTTGACCTTGTTTTGTCCTGGTTTGGTCCAGGTTGTGTTCTGCTTTTGTCCTGGTTGTGTCCTAGTTTTGTCCTGGTTTTGTTCTGGTTTGGTTCTAGTTTAGTCCTGGTTTGGTCCTGGTTGGGCCCTGGTTGTGACCTGGTTTTGACGTGATGTGTGGCTTATTCTAATTTCAGAGTAGCATAAAGAGACAAGAACCTGGGGAAGTCTGTGTTTAATTCAAGCCATGTTTGGAGTGACCTCCACCTGAGGTCCAGAGCTGTGTATGTGAAATGTCCCCTGATACAGTCAATCCATCCATCTTCTTATGCTTATCTTGATACAGTCTATGTATGTAATTGTAGGTATAAATCATGCAGAAATTCTTACCTGTTGAAGCTGTTGGTCTGTGGAGCTCACTGTAAACGGTGTGACACTGTCCACGGTCCACACTGCTCTGGTCCAGGCCTCAGCTGCACAGGTCACCCCCTCACCTCCCACCCCCACTTGTTCAGCTCCACCCCCACCTGCCTCGACCACCCCCTACCTGCCCTGGGAAGGGTTATTAGGTGACACCTGAGCAGAGGCTTACCCAGTCTGAAGGCTTGTTGACGAGACAGAGGTGTTCTTTGTCTCAGGGCAGGCGGGATGCTTGACCTGGGGCGTGACCTGCTCTTATCTGATGCTGAGGTTAAAAGAAGGGGAGCAGCAGGAGGGGGTGAGGGCGATGGAAAGAGACGGAATCCCAAAATGTTCTGTACTGAGTTAAGAGTAATATTTTCTGAAGATTATGTTTCACTTTTACACTCCTGAACAAAAGACCACTTAAAAATGATTTTTGCCTTAATGTTTTTGGATCATAACCAGGAAGAGGTAGAGAATGCAAAAAGAAACTGGGGCAAAACACACAAAAAAATAGAGTAAACAAATTTTTTAAGAACTCTAAAATTGAAAAACCAAAAAAAAAAAAAAAAACTGCAATCAGGAGATCATGAAAGTGTGAATTCCTGACAGAAAATGACATGAAAGCAAGACCTTAGTGCAGATTTGAATTTTTTCAGACTCTTCGCAAACTTTTGATCAGCTGACAAACAGCCTGTGTAGTTCAAAGCAGTTTTCAGTCAATTGTCTGCACTTAATTTTTTCTCTCTTGCTCCCCTTTTTTCTTTTTTCTTTCTGAATCTCTTAACTGTGCCTGGTTATGACCCAAAAATGTGAAATGCAACTGTTTATTTTTTTTTTCTTTGTTCTTAAGGATTTGTTCAGGAGTATATCAAGTGGCTAATAAACAGAGCTGGGTATCATTCAGATTTTTACCACTTACTTAAAGAATACCTGGTTTTCGATACCTTTACCTGAACAATACTTTTTCTGATACCTATGGTCATCTATACAATCATAAAACACAATAATATTGAATGAAAGACACATTTTTGGAGCAAAATTCTTAGAGGTACGTTAAAACCAGTAGTTTATATGATTTATTCTGTGTTATTTATTTGATTCACGCAAAGGAACATTTAAGGTCCCATTACGTATTGAACCTTGGTATCAAATATATAATTTTTTGATACCAGTAATATCATGACCTTTCTTTCAAAGCCACAAAGGTGTTGTTTAACAGTACCAAGCCCTACTAATAAATGATGAAAATAGAAGATAAAATACCCCTATTTTTTCCAGATAAAATCATGAACTCCTTATTGCATAATTATATCATTACGGGTAATTTTTTTTTTTTAGTTTAGCCCTTCCTACCTGCTGCATCCTTGTAGACCTGAACTATGATCCTATAGATGAGCTAATGGACTTTATTTAACAGTCATAGACACATTTATTGCCTGTCCATCTTGGGAGAAGATCTCTCCTTCAATATGGTCTCCATAAGGTTTCTTTTTTCTTTTTTTTCACCCACAGCTGTTTTTTTTTTTATTTTATTTTTTTGTCATTTTTCCCGAGAAGGAGGGTCTAAGGACAAGGGATGGCCCGGGACTGTTTAGTTTAGTGTAGTTATTGTTTATTTTTGATTGTGTGTTGAATTTAATTGAGCTTTTAGTTTTTTTTCTGGTATAAAATGTCATATTTGAAAAAAAAAATCAGTGTTGTCTTTTATATTAACTGCTGATATGCATGTTTAATAGACTGATTTTTGTTCATGTCCCATAAGAAGTGGACATTTGGTTTGTTTCTGGTCAGAGGAAGGACATGAGGAGGACGGCACTGTTTGGCCTTGAGCCATGCACTTGACATGCCTCGAGAACTCATTTAAAAAGCATTTGGGAGTGTTACATAAGCACTTTCACTGGCAGCGTGTCCCAGGCTCGGCTTGGGCTGGGACCAGGGACATGGACCATCACTGCCAATGTGCTACAGAATGTACAGTTTATGTTTAAACCTGCTACATTTTGTCCAGTCTACATAGACAGCTTCAGAATGACTTATTTTAAACTGAAGGAGGTAATCATTTTACTCAGACCCCCAATGGAAGCTGAAGATGTGGGAAACTTTATCCAAACTGTACTCAAAAATGATAAAGGGTGTATTTGGAGAAATATCCTGGACACATCTCTGCCCCTCTGTCCGTCACCCACTAATCACAATACAGTACACAATATAGTGGTGTCTAGCAGTGCACACAATTTCCCACAATGCATCAGTAGTAGTAGTGGACAGTGAGACTCAGAATAGACCATAATGCTTTGAGAGTTGTTGGAGGAGAGCACTGGGACAGTGACAGGTCTTTAATCTGTACACCACACGTTTGAATGACTTTCTGATGTGTCATATTCACTGAGACACAGAAGTGAATATGTCATTAAGATATAAAATCACAAACAGCCGCTGAGCTTGATGGCTTCTCTCTGTCCTCTACCCAAAGAGTTCCTCAGTAATGTGACATGTACAGTATAATCTGACAGGTGAGCATCACTTTAAGAAAAGAGAAGTTTGTCAGCATTGTAGAAAATTGTACATTTAGCCCATCACAAATAACTGCCACGAGCTGCACATGTAGCAGTCAAAGCGAGTGGAGGGCAGTGTCTCTCCTGCAGCAGGCTTATCCATTATTTGCTGATTTAATCAATTTTTGACTACTATCTGATTTTAATATTCTGCAGGTCATTTTTGCTGAGGGACTATCTGATAGTGGGGTCCAGAGTTGTTCAACTCCTTCCTGTTCAATTCCTGTTTACCTGGGCCCCCCTTGCTGAGTTTGCAAATCAAAAATGTCTCAAAGCATTCATCCCCTTAGGAAAATAGTCAGTGTTTTATTAAAATTAAATTAAAATGTTGTATAGTAAAATTTAAATGGTCTCAATGCTTGGCCCCCCAAGCCTATCCTGCTTAGGGCCCTCAAATGCACTGGCTCTAGTGTCACCTCACTGTTCTTCATGACTCCATTTCCACAACCATATGTTCTTTTGAGGAGATTTATTTGGGATTTTATTCATCAACCAAGAGCAAAGTTGTTGTTAATTTGCCAAACTGTATTGTCTTTACATTTAACAAGAGAATCAGGAGCTCTAGGCTTTTTGAATCCAAACTTCTGCAGCATTTTCTGCTACTGTCCTGACCACGCTCCGCTGACCCGGTGAAGGGGACTTGGGCTTGCTGACCTGGAGAGGGGGGTCTTTGTTGTAGTCACAGCTTGTTGCACATCTTTGACAGACATCTCTGTTTTAGATCTGAGGACAAAAACAAAGGGGCTATTTAGAGACAATAGTCACCTGAGCCTCGTCCCCTGAATCCCGAGTGGCTTTACCTGTGTTTACACTCAGGGATTCCCACCAAACAAAACTTAAACTCTGTTATTAGCAGAAGGAAGAGTGGTAGGTGGCTTATAGTAGTGAAAAATACACTTTTCTACACTTGTGTTCCGCTGTCGGCTGTGCTGGAACCACTTCCCTCTTCATGTGCTGACCATGAGCTGGTTTATTTAAATTTACTTTGGTCAGTCAATTCATTCTTCTTCATTATACATTTAAAAACAGACAGTTGTGCAAAAGCCTTGAGTTGTTCTCAGCCCAGGACAGGATTGCAGTACTCTTTTGTAATGCTGATGGAAGCATGGGGCGAGGAGATGGAACATCTTTTAGTAAAGTTGTGTTTACATAGTACCAAAAAAACAAAAAAACAAAAAACAAAAAAAAAGACCACTGAAAGTCTAGCCCAGAGAATCATCTGAACTGCCTTAGTCAAGACTTTAGAGTGAAGACTTTAGAGTCTGGACTCAGTCTTAAAATCCATAACATACAGTAGATTTGTGTGGGGAATCTCAGCTGACCATAGAGACAAGTGAGGCAAAGGAGAGTGCCAAGAACTGTATCAGGAAAGCGCAGACCACTGCCAATACATGTCTCTATCCCACAATGGATATAGAGCTCAGACATGGACTCAAACCAGGAATCGTCAAGCAACACCTGAAGATTCTCACACCTAAAAGAATCTCCTAAATCCACTAAGAATTCACTTTGGTCCTGTGTCGTTCCCTTGGCCTGTAGGTACCAGACAAACAAACAAGCTACAGCCTCACATTTGTAGATCAACATTCATAAGAAAATCTGCTAAAGACCACTTTGATAGAACTATTAAAGTAAATGGGACAATCTGAGCTGAGATATAGGCAGGGGCGTAACATCAGGCAGCTGCACTGGGGCCCAGGACATGAAGGGCACCACTGAGAGTCCTATAGTCAGTATTAGTGGGTTTATGTACAGTCTGGGCTCTAAATTACACAGCAGGCTTGACTCCATTTTTGACCATTTAAGGTTTCTTATGATTAAAAAAGATTAAATTATAGTTTCTTTAGAATATTTACTTAATATAGACCCTTCCAGAGGTAAAATGTTTAGAAAAGTTGCACACATAGCCTGGTTCTGAGATTAACATTCTATTCCATTATTTCTATGTGGGAGCAAAATAAAAATACTAATTTAAATGTTTCTGGGTAGCAGAAACAAATGGTTGTTGTTTATATATTTATTAAAAATTACTCTGAATTAATATGACTTAGATCTGAGTCAGGTCCAGTTGCTAAAGTGAACTTTTTAAAGTAGGATTTTTCGTGATTGATGAAATAAATCTGAGCGAACAATGACAAACTATTGTGATACAACACATTTCTGTTACTACTTGTCCTGCCTAACATTGAAATTAAGAAATGTAAATTACGTAGTGTTTAGCTTATATGCTAATTACAGAGGCTAATTTCTACATTAAATTAAAAGGCTGAATGGTTACACACTCATTAATGTTATCAAACCAGGCTCTGATATTACTCACATGTGGCAGAGTGGCTGTCAGTTGCCAAACCTGTCTTGATTATTCATAATTTGCACTGTTTAGTGGCTGGGGCTAATTCATTCATTAATTTCATTTAAAATGTATTACCGTCTTTTTAAACATCCGGTACCGGTATCTTTGTACACAGATGTTTTGTTTACAAACACAACATGGGTCTGTAGTAATGGTCAATAATAAGCATCTATTTTCATGGCACCAACATGTTTGAATATTTCAAAGAAACAATTAGTTGACTTTTTATAACTTAGAAAGGATTATATGTGGGTGTATAGACTTTGTGGTCACATGGTAAATGTGACCACATTTTTATATAGCGCTTTTCCACCTCCATGGGCACTCAAAGTACCTGTTGTGTATTTGCTTCATATCTTTAGGGCCCATTTTGAGAACCTGCACTGGGGCCCCTCATTACCACCTTACGCCATTGGATTTAGGGCTTGCTGGAGGTGCTTACAAGATGAGACCAGAGCAGCTGGAGGACGAGAGATAATGGCCTTTGAGTTTCATCTTCATAGTGCCAGTCTGAAAGCTTGTTCCAGACTGTTCTCTCCAGGGGTGTAGCCAGGATTTTATCACTGGGTTCTGTGGTGGCACATGGCAGATTATTATTATAGGACTAATACAAAAAATCTGAATTATCTTCTGTTCTGTTCTGAAGCCAGTTATTTGGATGGAGTCAGAGATCTTTTTATGGTTTGATAAAGTTAGGAGCTGAGCCATGATATCTGCAGCTCACAGAAGAGCAAGTTGTGACTCACAGGGGTTAGGTATGTAACTAATTTCCCCCAGGGAAAAAATCAATATAACAGACAATATTTGCTGTATCCTGGTGCATTTTAATGTATTTTAGCTGACTATAGAGTGAGTAAAACAATCAGTCCCTCCAGGATTTTGCAGGCAATTTTTGATAGTTGTGGGCTAAAATACCTGATTTTGCGGGGGATTTTCTTAAAACTTGCACTAAAAGTTATGATTTTTTATTTTTTTAAACTTCATTATCTAAATACGCTGCCCATTCCACTTTTTAGGCAACTATATTACCATGGCAATGCAGATGGGCTTTTGGTGACACCAGACAAAACTTGAAAGTACCGCGCTCGTCTCCTCCTCCAGTCCCATCCACATGCGCTGCTGCTGCTGAGCACCTGCGACCTCATGTCCCCTCGAACTCCACGCGATAGCTCTGCGCTGCTCCTCCATGCCGCTCTGTGAGTACACCCTCCGCGCCACTCTGTTTATGGGTGCGCCCGACCTCGACACCGCACCTCCATGCCGCTCTGTCTATGAGTTCACTGCACCGCCACATCGCACCTCCCCGGCACTTTGTCTGTGGCTCAACCTGACCTCCGGCTGCATTACCGGTGTGCTGCTGCTGAGAGAGAGAAGTTGCTCTGCTCAGAACAGGAGCAGTGTTGCCAGATTGGGCGGTCCCGCCCAATTGGGCTACTTTTGCTCTCTCTCGGCGGAAAAAAATAGCATTGGGCGGGTGTATAATATTTGGGCTATTTTTAGACTTATGGGGCGGGATTTTGAAAATGTCAAATAAACATTTTAATATTTTTAAATTTCCTGATCAATAATTGTATATATTTGCTGGTTATTGATGAATAAAATGAATTTGTAAAATAGAAGTAGTAATATTAGTGTCATTAGTTGTCAATCACATGTCTAATTATGGACCTCTGATTGGTTGAAAAAAGTAAAAACTCTGCAGCCCTGTGAGCGGGGACGGGCCAACAGTGTTTCCTCTCAAGCTTGGAGTTTTAGCGTTTAGCAACCTGCAGAAGTGGGGGAAATACAAGAAATCGTACAGGAAGGAGACTGACCCAGAGATAAAAATGTGGATTGCCCCTGTCCCAGAGGAGTGCAAGCATGTGAGAGAGCTATTTGTTTTTCTGATTACACTCATTATTACTTTTTCCATGGGCAGTTGTGAAGTTTTGTGTGCTCAAAATATGTTATTTCATATGTATTACAGTTTTAACATTAAGATTGTAGAATGGTTGTGATTTGGGCGGGTTTTTGTTGTGTTTGGCAGGTTTTACGTTATATTTGGGATGGAAACTGTCAGTCAGATCTGGCAACCCTGAACAGGAGACGGCCCACAGACAGCGGTAAATGCAGCAAAATGCAGTTTTAAAGGAAAATCTCGCCGATAATTGGCTAACGTTGAAGGGTCACGCTAAATTCGCAGGATTTGCTTGATTTTGCATTAATAGTTGCGATCGCAACATCGCGAAATCCTGGAGGGACTGAACAATGTGCAGTTTTCTATAGCCTGTATGTAGTGTGTTTGAGAGCTGAACTGTCTCGAAGCATGTTGCTGTTTTTTACTAACAACTACGTCATAACTTTTCATGACAGTCTAAAGCCTGGGACACACCAACCCAACCATTCTCAGCAGAGGTGGGGCGACCAGTGTTGCCAACTCCTCAATAAGAAGGGTCGCTATTGGCTGTCCAAAAAGTTGCTAGAAGACGTCATTGCCTAATTTGCATAATTGGTCACATGGATCTAATTGAAAATAAGGTTGACTGACTGGCTGCCTGGTGAGGCTGCTGTTTGGCACCAAATATCTCCAAATATTTCAATAGATCTGCATATATATTGTCGGGTTGCACTCTAACAGGTAACTACATACTATTTACATGCAAATTAGGGACATAATTGGCAAAAAATACTCTGTATTTTTATTATTATCGTTGTAAATGTTTTATGTACTATTGAACAGTGTCTGTGAAGACTCTCACTCGTCCAGGGTAATTGCATCGCAACAAAAAGTTAAAAAAAGTTAAAAAAGCAGTCATCTGGATTGGATTTTTAAAGTTGAAGACGTTTCACCTCTTATCCAAGAGGCTTTCTAAATTCTGAAATTGAACTGGTAGGAGAGCTGGTTTATATTCTCCTAGGAAGGAGGAGTTTTGACCTGAAACTCAATTCTATTGGTCAAGGCGACCATGAATAGCCTGAGTGGTATCGGGTCGTTAGGAGTCCTTTGTCCTCAGCTGGAGTGAGTCAGAGTCGTTAACCCTCCTCAGCCTGGTCAGCTCCTACAGATGTTAATGACCTGAGTGAAACTGGTTTGTTTTGTTTGGTTTTCAGGAGACTGTTGTAGACAGATGGAAGGTTGTATCTGAGCCCACCATTTCTAAAATTCACAATGAGGGAATACTACTTAGACCCACTGTCAGCAGCACAGATTCTATCACTTACAACTTAGCAAAACACCTGGCTTTAATCCTAGCCCCTCTTGTTGGCAACACAGAGCATCACGTCAGGAATTCACACGGCTTTGCCAACAAAGTCAAACATCTCCAGCTGGATTCTGATGAGACTATTGTATCTTATGATGTGATGTCCCTGTTCACCTGCATCCCCACCACAGAGGCAGTAACGGCTGTGAGGATCAGACTGCTTCAAGATGGAGCACTGCAGGAGAGGACAAACCTGACAGCGGACCACATCTGCCAACTACTGGAGGTGTGTCTAAACACCACATATTTCCAGTTCAGACTAAACTTCTACAGGCAAAAACATGGCTGTGCTATGGGCTCCCCAGCCTCCCCCATTGTGGCTAATCTGTACATGGAGGAAGTTGAGAGGAGAGCTCTTGACTCATTTCCAGGTACGACCCCAAGCCACTGGTTGAAGATCAAAATCCAAGAAGTGGAAGCTTTCACAGGCCATATTAATGCTATGGACCAGAACATCAAGTTCACCCGTGAGCAGGGCTTAATTTGAGCCGGATCTTGACGGAACAGGATCCGGAAACTCCCTTATTTTGACGCGGTCTGATCCAGCAACTGTTTGCTTGGATCCGGTAACTCAGGCACAACTCAGAACAAAGTGTTGACTACATTTGACTCTTTTGACCTCCTAAACCTGTGTTGAAGGTCGGAGGTGTAATTATACATAAATGCATGTTTTAAACATAAAAGCCACGCCTCATTTCCGCGTGAGCGCTTCATCACAGACTGTCCCCGCGCTGTAATTCGTGTCTATAGAGTGTACAGGGAATCCAGTGGAAAAGACCTTCACGTCAAACTGAAAGATCTATTAACCACTGTTAACACAAGTGGTGTCTGCAGGTGTACAGCAGTACGCACTGTGTGTACCTTGAGATGTCCCCCGACCCTGCCCAATCCCAGCTGCAGCCACAGAGCTGCACAGAGCAATAGTAGGCTGTGTGTTTTTGCAAACGCCAGTGGAGCTACAGCTGACTGCTGCTCTTTAAGTCAAAAGTGATGTGTTTGCTTACAGCCAGAAGACTGTTGAAGTTTGTCCTGACTTTGGTTATGCGGAGGGGACCTGCGTGATGCGCATTGGATGTGCCGCGTTATTTCCCCACTGCGCCCAAGAGCGCACGGGACATGACAGTGCCACGTCAGTTTGTTCTTTTACTCAAATGCACATGGACGCTAGAGCTAACGCTGATCATGGGTCACAGGATGAGACCCGGGGCCAGTTAAACACCAGTGTCACTGTTACATAGCCATAGTTACGCAAAGAAACCTTACACCACGTGCCCTCGATGTGCGCTTTTTATTCCCTGTGCACACGGGACATAGATCCACAGCAGTTTGTTTCATTTTTGTTTGTTCAAATGCATCTGTAAGCCCGAGCTAACGCGCTGAGGGTTACAGAGCCTGGAGCCGTGAAACACCATTACGCAGAGAAGACTGCGCTCCACGGCAGTCACTAAAAAGAAGCGAAAGCAAAAGGAGAGACATGATTAGGCTGAAAACTTACTGCTGCCGTGTGCTCCCTTTCCTAGTCTAGACTTTGTTTATACAGACCACAGCTGCATGAGTCTGTGTTCTTGCTTCAGACTGGTGGCTGCACACAGTAGGTCTATGACAGAGCGAGTCTACAAAAGTGCAGTAATTATGCGTAGCAGCTGATTTCTCGATCAGCTGAGCAATCAAACAAATGTACACTGACACATTACACTGAAGTGAAACGCTATAATGTATAGTAATGTTAACAAATATGTTAAAATATAACTCAGTATAAATGAGCAGTTGCTTGGCATTTTGGCATGTGTGTGCGCCTGAGCATTGTGTTGTGTGTATGTTCCAGTATCAAGTGTTGGCCTTGTGGACTCCGGTGTCAAAGCACAATTTTTGTTACGGCATCGTTTTATTTACAAATTAAGCCCTGCCTATGAGGATGCCAAGGAGAACAGCCTAGCCTTCTTAGACTGTGCAGTTATCATTGGAGAAGGCGGACAGGCGGCTCCATGTGGAAGTGTACAGGAAGCCCACTCACACAGACCAGTACCTGTTATTTGATTCAAACCACCCACTACAGCACAAACTTGGTGTGATCAGGACACTGCAGCACAGAACCCAAAAGGTTCCCACAAGCTCTGAGGGAAGGAGGAAAGAAGAGCTACATGTCCGCCAAGCCCTCAGAACCTGTGGATATCCCAACTGGGCCTTCTCCAAATCCCAAAGGACAAGAAAACAGGACAGGAAAGAACAAGAACAAGAGCCTAAAAGAAGCAATGTACTCATTCCTTACATCTCCGGCTTGTCTGAGAAACTTAAAAGGATTTTTAGCCAACACAACATCCGGGTTTATTTCAAACCTGTTAATACTCTCAGACAAAAACTGGTTCACCCCAAGGATAAAATTCCCAGTTACAAACAGAGCAATGTTGTGTACTCCATCCACTGCAGTGAGAACTGTAATGAACAGTACACTGGAGAAACCAAACAACCTCTGCACAAGAGGTTATACCAACACCACAGGGCCAACTCCAGTGGACCAGAATCTGTATTGAACTTTTGTAGCACTTGTGTGACGTCAGTGTTTACATAACAGACGTGAGTCTCCTGGACCCAGAGAAATAAAAACATCAGCTCTTTTTGAGGCTACCCGTTCTAAGGTGGCTCATACTGACATGTCCCGTACCATTCTGCCTAGTGGCTACTACAGGCCAGTTGCCCTGACTTCACATGTGATGAAGACCATGAAGTGGTTGCTGCTACACCAGCTCAGACCCCTGGTCAGCCACGCAATCGACCCGCTGCAGTTTGCGTTCTCAGAGTAGAGCTTGTGGAGACCTACAAATACCTGGGTCTACAGCTGGACCACAGATTGGACTGGTCTGTGAACACAGACACACTCTGCAAGAAGAGACAGAGCAGGCTGTACTTGCTTTGGAGGCTAAGGTCATTCAACATCTGCCAGAAGCTGCTGCAGATGTCTTCACCAGTGCCCTCTTCTATCCTGTGGTCTGCTGGGGAGGCTCTACAGTCTCTCCCACTGTCAGCACTCAATCTCAATTTATTTTAAACAATAATTGTACTCTCATTGGGACAGCTAAAACACTCCTTTCTAGCTCTACAATATTAAGAAATTGCTGAGTGAATATCTGGAGTATCAATATTAATATGTCCTACCTACTACTTCCCACTTGTTCATAAAAATGGATAAAATATAAAATAAAAAATAACATTTGCTTGTGTCTTTAGGGCATTAACAGCATTATGGTTTGAATATTGTCATGCCTGGGAAGAATTTGGGATTAAACAGGTTTAAGACCCAACAGTGGGGGACAGCAGAGTTTCTTCTCACATTTCTCAGAGTCCTTTCCTGGAGCTTTCTCCTGTAGTCAGTGTAAACACCTAAATCAGACCAGGTCAGCCTGTTTCCTCTGGTTCTGCACATTCCTGATTCCTCATTATTACAGCCCATTATTACAGTGGCCACATAATCACAGGGCTAACACAGACAGACTACACAACTCTGCACCTGCACTCCATTACATCTTCAATGATATATTTACATCTATGCGTAGTCGATACTACTAGATGCTTTTACTCTTGTAATTTACTGGTAAAAGTACATGTTTTGAAGATAAGTATTTCTGAGAACATTTTGCAGAACATACTTTTCATTTTGGATGATTTTTTTTTTTTACTTTTTTAGAAGGAGACAACAGTAGTTTTTGTCCTCTGGTGTAGTGGGCAGCACACTTGAATTACAATCAGAAGGTTCTGGGTTCAAAACTCACTCAAGAAAAAGAAGAATTTGCCAAAACATTTACATTAATGTACTTTAACTACTTTTTTACTTTTACCTAAGCAATATTTAGCTAACGCTTTGACCGCCAATCAACACCTGCTGTCAGTTGTGAATCTGTAAACATTTTTTTTTAAGTAAAGAAGGAAAAAAAAAAAAGTTAAATGTTAAAAGGATTGTTTTGTATTCTAAATATTAAAATTAAAAATATTAAAGTACCTTTACCTAAATATACTGAAAGTCTTGTCAAAAACAAAATAACTTTTACAAAAAAAAAAAAAGGTTCACAAAAAAGCATTTTTCTCCCTGTTTTTAAATGAAAGAAGAGACTCTCTTCTTTCTTTTGGTATTTAAAATTTAAATAAAACTATAGCACATTTTCTGTGTCACAGCAAAGATTGTTGAAAATGACCAAAAATGCTGGCACTGGCTTGCAACTTTTTGAGAAAACGCTGGCAAAGAGTTAAGGAGTTTTACTTCTACTTGAGTAGTCCAGTGAGGATGAGGGTGGCAGTGTCAGTGTTCATTGCACAAAGAGAGGTCAAAACAAGGTCTGCAAAACCTTCAGCTCTAGACTGAATCCATAAAAATAAACTTAAACCAGATCCCAGTAGGTAATTGTGTTGATGTGTGAACTTGCATAAAATAAATGTTTTGGACATTTTCATCAGAAGAGAAGGAAAATAAATACTTCTCCAATTTTCAAATGTGGCCCATAATAGTTAATGTAGCCTGCATGTCCACTGCCCCCGTCCCATCATTACTGTTTGTTCATGAATGCCGCTAAACCTGAATGGAGAGACTTTTTCTGTCACTTGAATACATCCTTCTGCTTCCTCCTGTCTCTGCTTGGGTCTTTGGAAGTTTGGACATGTACGGGTGCGAGCTGGTGGTTGAGACCCTGCAGTGTGTCCTCTTTCTGGAGTTGTTAGTGGATCCAGAGCTGCTTCATCCTGCGCCCCCCACTGGTTCGGCGCGCTGGGTTGCAGCTGTCAGTGGAACGGGTGTAGAGGGCATGCTCTGAGGGACGCTGCTGCCTCGTACCCCGTGTGACCTGCCCGGTGTACTACGGAGCGCAGAGCTGAGGCTTTGGAGGACAACACTGGGCTGTTTATCATATTCGGTCTGCTTTGGACAAGTGAAGTGGAGTAGTGTGTAAACAAAACATCTGCACTGTACTTTGTGGGCTGGTGTGCTGGATAAAATCCTTTTGTGAGAGTGGGATGCTGTTGTCTGTCTGTCTTTATAATGGACCAAACACTTACTTCTGGAGAAGGACAGCCTCCGAATGCGCCGACAGACCTCCAGCGTGTGCTTCTGGTACCAGAGATGACTGTCAGCACAGTATCTGTGAAAAGAACTCAAGCATCAGAGACTTGCTTATGATGTAAAATACCTGCTGCACAAAATATAATGAAAGATAAAGAATAACAGTGATGTGGGCTTTAAAAGCCTTGTTTAAAAAAAAAAAAACTGCTCTAGATCAAAGTCTAGGCTCAAGTCGTCACTTTGGAACTACAGTGTCATATAAAGACTTTTCTTGCTTGCCTAAAATTCTCATCTGCCAAACAGTCCACACACCAAACCCTTTGATTCATCTTCGTAGTGTATATATAAACTTTATGATTTAAAAAAATGCTCCAAAAGCCTTGCATTAAAATTTAAAAACTGTTTCAGTGAATTTGTGTGCACAACTAGTCCTGTAACACTGCCAGTAAGAGTACCCAGTACTGCTCCCAAAAACTGCACTTGTCAGTGATCAATGCAGTTAGCACTGTGTTTATGAACAAGAAGAGTGAGTATTTTTCCTTAAACTGTTTTGTGATGAAATATGGCAATGACATTAAATATTTTAAATGTGGTTCAAATGTCATAGAGTAATTTTTCTGACCGTTTTATTTTCATGCATGTTTTGTAAATGCTCGTTTTCCAAAGTTTTGGTACACTGTTCTCTGTATGTTACTTTTTAAGAAAAAAAGTGCCACTCAAAATTCCAAAATGGATGCCTTTTTATTTAAAGATGGATACCACTGCGTGAAAAAAAAAGGCAAAAAGGCACAAAAAGAGGATATTTTCTGACATTTTAATGCATAAAAAATTACAAGTCATATAGTTCTTTGTTCAATTGTTGTCACAGAATTTGACTGCTACTGGGGTGAGAGAATGAACTCTTTTTACCCCAAAAATGCCCAAATGGCTTGTCACTACAAAGCTGCCAGCAGTCAAGTCCCACAGTAGCCTTCCTGAGACTGAGGTGTTTCTGCAGATTGTAGTTCTGATGGCTGAAAGTCCGTGAAACCATAGAAACCCCAAAAGAGCTCTGGATGATAGGAGATAAAACTATAAAAAATATATGTAGCAGTGTGCTGCAAAGCCAGATATATGAGTGTCTGCTGCTCACTACCAGGACACACTGATGACAGACACTGTTGAGAGCATGGGGTTCAATGTCAGTTAAGCTTTGCTGAACTAACTAACTTTAGTGTCCCAAATGATGTCATATTGGCCCCGATGTAATGTTATTCCTCCATGCTTTCACTGGGTGTGATGTTATATCTCAGTGACAAAGGAAAGAGGACATGGAACGTCTGCACTGACGCCTCGGCTGCCTTTGTGAAACTGTGCAATAGCTCGTCTCAAATAGAAGAATAAGATTAACAAGTTCAGAGAGATTTGTAATACTTATCCATGACTGCTCCAGTAATTCTTCTGTAGATAAAACAGGTATTGATGTCACTGCAAGGCCAAAAACTGCCTCTTTTTGACTCTGTGCTTCATTAAAACCACACAGCTCTGATATGAACCGTCTGTAGAAGTTGTTTAAGCTCATGTCCGATCATTATTTCATGAATCCAGTCACAGATTTATCAGGGATCGCCTCCGCTTTTAGTTAACTCCACTGAGCATGACAGCCAGTGCTGCACCCTGTGGAAGTGTGCAAGCGTGCACAGCTACAAACCACTTTATTGTCAAGAATACTGAGCAAAATTATAAGAAATCAAATGGCCTTTCTCAATTTTAATCACTACCTGCTTAAATAATATGTTTGAATTAAATCCTTTGATATAAAGTGAAAGTGAACTGTATCAAACGTGCGGCAAACATGAATTTGTCAAACCTGCTTCACTTCAGCAGCATGCCGTGAGGGTCGCCTTTGTGCCGTGTCTCCAAAATGTGCACACGCCAGGTTCAGAGCTGGCGTAGGGATACACAAGGTTTCCTGCCTAGTTGGATTTTTATAGATCCCACGTGTGGCGCAGAGAGTGGTGTATGTCAGTTTATAAATGAGGCCCCAGGATCCTGGCTCAAGATCTGGAGAAGGGTCCCCGGGCGCTACACCGCGGCAGCCCACTGCTCTTGACAGGTTGCCACAGCAGCACTGAAGGATGCAGAGAATGAATTTCCCTACAGAGATAAATAAAGTATACCTTGTACCTAAGATGTGTCACGTATCATTTTGCTCACAGCTGATTGGTCCATGTTGGTTTCTCAGTCTCTAACCTAGAGCTTACCTTGCTCCAGACCAGGGCAGCTGTGTGAAGTCTGTTACCATGACGATTAACACTGCTCTAAACCAAACCTCTTTCTGGACTCAGAAAAGTCTGAGTGTCCTCAAAGTTAACCTGAACTTACCCTGAACTAAAACTAACCCAGCTTCTAGCAACAGGCCTCTGATGTGGTTCTGACTTTTCAAGGTTTGTCTCACCTCTTCATCCGTTTCTTGAACCCAAACGGCCGACACAGACACTGGGAGAAGAACTTGCAGAGCTCAAAAACACAGGGCTGCAGTTTGTGTGTGCTGATTGTCGCTGCTGAGACACTCAACTCCGGCCGTCGCCAGGGACAACCTATCAACACACACACAGAGACAGCCATCATATAACATTTCTCACTTGAGGGGGAGATTTCCTGTAACAAGTGAGGACCAGTTTAACACTTTTTCATTCATAAAAACACACACACGGCCCAGTTTGTGTGATGTTTTTCATCCTCACACAGACCTGAACCCTGGAGCCAAGGCGTCCTGAAGCAGGTGGGGCTCAGTGGCCAGGGCCCTCTACTACACAGTAATATTTCAAGACTAAATTTGACTCTATGGCTGTGCCCGAATATCATCCCTAATCCCTCTATTATGCACTATATAGTGGTCAAGCTATTTTGTATTGTATTGTCACTATGGGATTTGTACTTGGATTTGTTCTGCACATGCATGAGCTGTTAAATCTTGTATCGTGACACTGAGAATTTAATGAACGACAAAAAGCAGGAGACCAACAGGAAGTGTACTGTTCGTCATAGCATTAGCTTTACCTTTAGCTTCACACCGCGATGCATTACTTTAATCTTTTAATTAAATATTGGCATTAAATAGGCACTTTAAATACATTTCTTATCCCATTTATTCACACAAATATTTTAAAATGACACCTTAATTAGAATATACTTTTAACATGTAAAGAGGAATATTGCTGCACTTCTGGTTAGTGCAGAACAAATTCTGTAGTGACTGAATGTCTAGTGGATAAAAAAATAGTGCACTCAATATTTCCCACAATGCATTTTGAAAAGTAGTGGACATACATGGTTAATAGAAAAGCAGGAAAGCACTTAAACTGTTTTCAAAATAAATGTATTATAATTATGTTTAAATAATGACTTGCAACTGAATGAATATTACAGATTATAGTGGTTCTGTTCTGTGGTTTCAGTGTGCTGTGTGATTTGACTTGTGACCTTTAGGGCCACCATAGCTCTGGGACACACTGAGATGAGCAAATCCGTTTAGAGTCAGAGAAGAAAAAAATCCTCCAGATCAAAACAGTGCACTCTGAAGACATTCATTCATTCATTCATTTTCTACCCCTTATTCCATTAGGGGTCGCGGGTGACTGGAGCCTATCCCAGTAACTTTGGGCCATAGGTGGGGTACACCCAGGGGCCAGCTTGGCGGAGGGCTGACACAGAGACAAACACAGACAGACATTCTCTCTCACATTCATTCACTAGGGTCAGTTTTTAGAGTCACCATTTCACCTAACACATGCATGTCTTTGGATGGTGGGAGGAAGCCGGAGAACCCGGAGAGAACCCACGGTAACACGAGGAGGACATGCAGACTCCACCCAGTTCGGGTGTGGAGCCTGGGGCTCGAATCCACGATCTCCTTGCTGTGAGGCGAGAACGCTAACTCCTCTGCCACCGTGCATCCTACTCTGAAGACAGAACAATTTAAAGTTGTCATGTCTCAGGTCAGTGATACAGTGGACACTATTCAAGTACAGCTTACAGGTTATGGTTGATATTCCTACCCTTCTCCCTCCCATCTTTCTTCCCTGCCTTCCTATCCCCTCCCTGCCTTGCTCCGCCCTCTCTACTCCTTCCTTCCTCCCTCCACCACCCTCTCCTCTCTCCTTCCTTCCTCCCTCCCCCTCCCTCTGTCTCCTCCTGGTGGATGTGACAGATTGTATCTCTGTTGCTAGGCAGAACTCAGCAGTAGTGCGATGGACTGTTACTGCCACTTAGTGTCTGTGGTGAGCACTGACACTATTTCCTGTTCAACTGTTCCTTTTACAGGTGCTATGAGCAGTATATTGTTTATTACCTTATAAAACCTACCCACGTGTCCCCAGATATGATGTAAACTGAACTGAATTGCATTAAACATGTTTAAGTCAATTATTAATTTTATTCACAATAAAACAAAACAAAACAAAAAATACATAATTGCCAAGTTGTCTATGTTTACAATTTAGTTTTGGTGCTAAAACCCTTGCATTGCTGATCATCCAATCAGAAAAGCGGAAAGACAGGCAACTCACAAACCATAAAAAACCATAAGGAGGTCGCTGAATTGTTTTCAGTGGGTTGTGGACCTTTGCCAGATCAAAAAATAAATAAAGTTAAATAATAATAATAAAAAGGTGTCAATATGGGACATAAGGTGTATAGAGGAAACCCAACAAAAGCAATACATCCAGTTCTGTAATGTCAGCGTTACACCTCTAAGGTTGAAGTGAGGTTAAAAAGACTGAAGGATTGAGGTTCTAAATTAAAATGCACCTAAGTGAATGTAGAAGGGAAAAGTTGGCACTGCCACTTGCTTTGTTTCTCTTTAAATATGTTCTTTTTTGTGTTGGTGTACTGCGACATTCTGATATTATGCTATCTCAGATTCACAATGTGTTTATTCATTTAAACATTTGATCAGTTAAAATTGCTTTTTTCTGGGTCACACTTGACATTATAGAGTGATGGTGGGTACTGAAGCCAGACCAGTTGAGGTAGAGGTAAAGATTCAATAGTAGAATCTGCTGTTAAAGATTCAAAATGCAGATATCTTGATGTATCTGTAAGAATGATCAGACTGAGACACCAACAGTAAACCTCTAACCTCCCTGTATCTGTGTCTGTGTGCGCTTCTGCTTCTCTCTCTGTTCCTCTGCACTACTGGGCACTACAGTAGTGCCCAGTCACTAAGAACGAGATGAGGTTCAATACTGGTGGATTTTCTGTTTGGAGATTTCTTTGAAAATACTGTCTAAGCCACTGGTTCCCAAAGTGCGGTCCGGGGCCCTCTGGGGGTCTGCAAATATACTGCAGGGGAGCCCCCAGAGGCTGTCTGTATTAAGTACATAAAAATAAGTATAGTTATATACCCATTTAAAAATATTACCGTATTTTTCGCACTATAAGGCGCATCGGATTATAAGGTGCACCTTCAATGAATGGCCTATTTTAAAACTGTTTTCATATATAGGGCGCACCGCATTATAAGGCGCATAGAATAGAAGCTACTGTAGTGGCTGGGGTTAGGTTATGCATCCACTAGATGGAGCTGCGCTAAAGGGAATGTCAATAAAACTGTCAGATAAGTCAGTCAGTCAAACTTTATTAATAGAATACAACCCAGCGTTCTTACAACTCCGTTCACTCCCAAAACAAGTTAGTGCATTCACAATACGGTACTGTACGTACCGGTAGCTCTTATTTGCGCCGCCCTCGTTGAAAACAATGTATTTCCAGCTCCATTTGTCACAGTTCAAAGCTACATGAACAGCATTCGAGTGCTCAGTTTTCTGTCCCCTCAATGTCGCAACTCTTCTACTGAGATGGAGCAAAGGCCGCGCCTCCTTGTTCTTTTGCGGCAGGATCCATAAACACGCCTATGGCACACATGAACAGCTGGGACTGGAATTCCCCTTTACCGTTTTTACCGCTGTCACTTCAGCAACGCCCCCTGAATACGGTAGCCATAATTAACCAACATTGATCCATATATAAAGTGCATCGGATTATAAGGCGCACTGTCGGTTTTTGAGAAAATTAAAGGCTTTTAGGTGCGGCTTTTAGGTGCGCCTTATAGTGCGGAAAATGCGGTACTTTAAAACTATTTTTAGCCAACAGTCAGTGTTTTTTGTAACATCTTTATAGAAATCTATGGAGAAAAACAGGACGTAGTCTTTTGAATAGAGGGAAGTTGCATAGTTAGGGGTCCTCATGGGATTTTCAGAAATTTAAGGGGGCCACGCTACTCGTAACTTTGGGAATGGCTGGTCTAAGCAATAGGTTGTGTTCACATCCTAGAATTTAATGATGTTAAAAACTCAGACAGTGGGCAGGTGACAGTAAAACTCAATGGGTTATACACCAGTTTACAAAGAAATATTCAAACAGAAATTCCACAAATGAGAGATGCAGAGCCGGCTTTAGGCATAGGCCATCTAGGCGGTTGCCTAGGGCGCCATCTGCTGGAGGGGGCGCCCAGCTGCACCCCTCCAAAAAAAAAAGTATATTTTTAAATAAATAACAAATAATAAAAAATCAAGTGAATCATGTTATTTCTTCTTTGTACTCTAATATGAAAAAAAAAAAATCCTAATGACTTCTGATTGACCTGGCCGGCCTGATCCTGACTGACACAGTTTACGGTGGAAGCAGGGGGATGGGCGTATTGTTGACGCGCATCACAGCAGCGGTCCCTAAATTGATGGATGTTACATCAACAAGTAGTTTGACAATTTTTTATCATGAAAAGTCCGTCTAAGCCATCAGGTGCTGCTTTCAGGAAGCGGAGAAAAGAGGAAGAGGAAAAAAGTGGCCAAAGTAGAGGTATGTAGTTGTTTATTCTAACATTAAAAACTGCTGTTTAACTTTTCATTTGCACAAGCTACGAGGCTAGCAAAATTGAAATAAACTACACCGTAGCTAGCCACTGCGTGTTACGGTGTTACTTTGTAATTAAAGACAGTGACGTTTATTTAGCCAAGACTATGTATCATAACTATTAGACGGGCAATTATTTTTTCCTGAGGGCCACATTTGAGTCAACACTAACCACACTTGTTCTCAATAATAACTGTGTATCTTTAAAAGTGCAGCCTGCATCCATAGCGCTGCCCTGATATAAATAAACATTCACTGAGGTCCAATCTGTGAAAATGTCCTCAAGTTAAGTCCAGAACACAACAAGGTCTCTTTATTCCTTCAAATAGCATATATAATAGCAATTATATTTCAATTATATTTCAAATAATAAAATAAAAAGGTACATTTTCTATTCTTATATCCAATATAAGACCCCCCCCCCCCCAAAAAAAAAAAAAAAAAAAAAAATCTCGCCACCAAATTGACTCTCTGGAGAGATGAAGATGGTCATTTTTTGTTAGGGCTTGGGTCCATAAACTCACTATTATTCTTGTGGCTTATTCTTGCTCTGTCTACACACAACAATCACACCCATGCGAATGAATAATGCCGGCACTTTTTGACGCAATACTGAAGAAGCAATTTAACCATCGGTATTTTGTGCTGACAGAGAAGACCAATGAACTTTGTGCCAGTTTTTATTTCATAATTATTACATAAATATTTATCATAAACCAAGCCAAGAAAAGCCTGCCCTCCATCTCAATTTTAGAATGTTTAGAATGTTATGATATCACGTGAACACAACCTATTGGTTGTTTTCAGATTCTAGAATGTGATGATGTCATACTCTCAGATAGGGGGCAGGAGTCAATATTCCTGCATTAGATGCTATTTTCATAAGAAATATTCAGAAGGAAAATTCATTCAAGTTGAACCTGATCATTTATATAAGTGACACAGTCCATGATCTTGCTGTACAAAACCAAAAACTCTGCATATTAACAATAGAATTCTTGCCTGCCCCCATCTCAGATAAGCACTGCTGGACTGGAGAATGTTGTGACATCATCTGAAACCAACCAATAGAGTAATGCTGCCCTCCAGTGGATTTTGTTTTTTACATCAACAGATTCTAGAAGGTGAGGTTTCCATGGTTATAGCATACAACATGAGCAGTGTATATTTTTTATATTACATAAAAGTGATCCACGTGTCCCCAGATATGAGGTAAACATGTTTAAATCAAATATTATTATGTTTTACTGATAACAATGGTAGAGCTGATAATTAAAATATATATTTTACATAATGGTCAAGTTGTTTTTGTTTGCTGCATTGCTGATCGTCCAATCAAAAAAGCTGAAAGACTGGCAACCCACAGACCATTCTTTTTATTTAGACTGCAGTACCATTTTCAAACCAGTAGAGCGCATGCTGCTTACAGTACCTATTAGTGGCCCCTATTGTCTTGGTCGAAATTACTCAGCATTTGCATTTTTGCATGTTTTGCACTTTGTTTGCTGTGGTTTAGTCTGTTTTTAGCTTTGTTTTCTTAAACTTTAGCTGCAGTGTGTGTGCAATAGACTGAGGACAGGTGGGCTCTCACTTTGGACCACCCCCCTAGTACATGCCCATTCACAGCCATTCACAGACACAAACAAGGAGCAGATATAAAAGGAGGAGCTGGTGGAAACGAGAGGGAAGGTACTCAGGAGGAATCATGTAACAAAACCAGGAAGAAAAAGAATGTGGAGCGGAGCGGATCGGGTGGACACACGGACGTGAGAAGCGGTGGACGAGCTGGAGGGCAGGGCGAGGGCAGGAAAACGAGGCCCAGAGCAGCTGTGGAGGAAAGCTATGGGCTGAAACGAGAGTCGGCGAAAAGTGTGCAACGCTCACAATAAGCTAAGTAAAGGAATGTGGATAACCTGCCTGCTCTAGCCTGCCTATTCCTCATTGTGTTAGCACAGGCCCTGAGTGCAGAATTGTCTTTGCAGCACTGCGGAGGATGCACAGGGGAGGTTTTATTCAATGTGCTGCACACGATAAGTAAAGGAACGTTAACAGCTTACTTGTGCTCCTTGTTGCTTTCTCTGTTGTGCGGTGTTCTGAGAGTGGATTATTTCCATCCACAGTGTTGGAGACGTACCACGCGCGGTGGAACTGAAAGAACTGGATCGCCATAACCAACAGCACGTGGAGGAGGACTAAGAGAATAATTGAGTATTATATTGTAACGTCCAGCTGGACGTAATGATGGACAAGATGGATGTCACAAGACCTTGTTTTATTGTGGAACTTTAATGGTTACTGTTGGCCACAACCACGCCAATACAACAAGTCAAAAGTGAACAGAAAGTTTCCGTGCCTCTGTAACTCTCTGGGCTCTCTCTCTTGCCTCGAGCACACACATATGCCCAGCCCCCCTGTCTTACTTGTCCAATCACATGCCATGTCATTGCCCCATACACATAATGCATCCCCGAAACAGTCATTAACCACAGTACACCTGAACAGCAGTACAAACATTGGAACAGGACATTAATGCAGGGTCGCTACAATAGCTTTTAACCTTGGTATCTGAGTTATACCCACCCAGAATACATATAATCTCTGCAACCTGTCTTGTAACATTTTATGGGAATACCTTTTTTATTGATTTTACCAAAATTTGAACAAATTGAAATTTTTGCCTTCTACTTTTTTTTATTTTTTTTTACCCTGGGTATTTTATGGTTTTAAATCAATCTGAGTTTGTTTTTATTACCATTATTGTAATAAATTTTTATTCATGATTTTATCTAACTCATTATTTAGCAGTGAGAATTTTATAAGCTGGTTTTAAAGAATCTTCACACCTGGTGTGACATGCCTTTTAAGAGAAAGGAAGGAAAAATGAAAAGCTCAGCTTTGATCTGTGTTATTTTTGTGTTGTGGAGAGGATCTGTGTAAACTTGGACTAAACCAAAAATAATCCAGGTCAATGGTACGTTCACACCGGACGCAAATCTGGCATCAAATTTGAGTCATTCACATCTAGTTGGACATGTGACCATTTTGAGTTCACTCACGTCATTCGCATGTGAAATTCGCATTCGAATTGGTCTCTTCATTTACGTCAAATGAAGGGCATGGCCACTAGGGCTACTCCCAAATGAGCCTCACTTTGCTCACCTGTGTCCCGTGAGGCTGCGAGGACCTCTCCCCAGGACACTGCTGCTGTACAACAGCATTAACCCCAGAGACAGAGCTGAGACACCTGGGGTTATTTCTTGTACATTAGCTCTCTCTAGTGGTTTTGAGCAGGCTCTGTATTTACTGTTCTGGAGAGTGCAATAACTGCTAAAATAACAAGCACATCTCAATAGTCTATTTTGGTAAAGTTAATCCCCCTTTATATTTAACTGTGTTTTTTTGAGTGTTCTTGATGTCACAATGATCAGAGTGAGCCTCTGTCACAGGCTCGTATCACATATAACACAGCACACTCACACAAAGCCTAAACAGCCATATTTATTTTATTTTTATAGTATTTTCTATCAGGGCTGTTTTTGTTTCCTGTCTTTATAAAAATAGAAGAGTTGCTGTAGGCTGCAGCTTTTATCTCCAGGTTCACTCTGAAGCCTCGATGATTGTTTTGCTGGATCTCCGAGGCAGGGATCTCCTCCTGTTACGTCGTACGTAACCACATCATTGCTACAGCAGGTCCCTGATTGGTTAACACACCACGAATGTTCGCAGAAGTTCAAATTTTTCAACTTCCGCTACCATAGCGTTGCACACGAATCGGCGTTGTTCGCTTCATCCGCTGATTCGTGTCTTTGCCTATTCGCAGGACTCGCACGTCAAACGCTCAATTTGTGTCATTCGCGCTGCGCTATTTGTGCAATTCGCTTGATTCATGTCGCGCCATTCACGCCGCAGGACGCTTGTTCGCGCCTGAATGCGGCTTTCCATAGACTTAACATGGTAATTACTTGCGCCTGACGCCTGATTCGTGTCCGGTGTGAACGTATCTTAAAACCTGGGCTCAATCAGGTCTAAGTGATGACTGAATGTGCACTGCTGGGACTACATAAAGACTAAACTTGCATGAAAAAGAACTGGACTTACCTGGTCGTTCAGTGGTCACAATTTTTGTGGGTGTTGTAGATCCTCTGGGGGGATTTGTAGTCCTTTGTGGATGAACGGTCATGGTCCGGGTCGTTGGCGCAATTGTGCTGCTTGTGGCTCTTTCCCTCAGAGCAGTG
The DNA here is from genome assembly GCA_020698575.1 of Bostrychus sinensis. NCBI lineage: Eukaryota > Metazoa > Chordata > Actinopteri > Gobiiformes > Eleotridae > Bostrychus > Bostrychus sinensis. The sequence goes on from CM036256.1 coordinate 34,936,624, forward strand.
GTAAATTGCTGGCTCTGACTAATTCCTGGAGGCCTTGTGCTCCCTGATGGAGGAGTGCGTGTTGTTAAAAACATCTGGACTGAACTAACGGCTGCTGTGTCTTTGGGTGACACACTGAATTGAGGGGCTGTGGTTGTGGACATGAACCTGAGGCTACTCTCTGACACTTTTGGAGCCACTGTGGTTGAATTAGGAGCAGTTAAAAACACTGGAAGTGGACCAGCTGCTGATGTTGTTACTGATGCAGTAGCAGAGGTGGACTGATAGTTGGTAGTAGTACTTGTAGGTACTGGTGCAGTAACGGAGTATCTTGGTGATGTAGTTGGGGTTCTGTTTGCTGGACTTGAAAATGGTGGAGTAATGGGTCCTGGACCTGTGGAGGGGATTCTGGCTGTCATGATTATGTCCTCTTTAGATGTTTCAACCGCAGAAGACGGAGAAACTGGGGGATACAAAGAAAAGCCAAATCTTAGGCAAGAGTTCAAATAAGGTCACCAAGTCCCTTATTGTGCAGACTAGGGCTGGGTACCGTTAAACAAACCTTTGTGGTATTGAAAGAAAAGTTACAATACTACTGGTATCAAAAAAAAAAAAAAAAAAAAAAAAAAAAAAAAAAGATTCAATGCCAAATTTCAATTTCTAGGTTTCAGATGACATCACAACATTCTATAGTCCTGTAGTGTTTAATTGAGATGAGTGGCAGACAAAATGTCTATTGCTAATATGCAGATTTTTTTGATGTGGCATGATAAATACAGTGAGAAAATGGACCTTGTCACTGATACAAATGATCAGGTTGAAGCATCTGTGAATTTACCTGCATGTTTACATAGCAGCTAAAAAGAGGCTCACAGACTGAGAGAATCAGCCACACCCTGAGGACGCCTGATCTCGTCTGATCTCAGGAGCTAAGCAGGGGCAGGCCTGGTTAGTACTTGGATGAGAGACTGCCTGAGAATATCACGTGCTTAATACCTTTGGGATATTTCTTATGAACAGTGGTAGAAAAAGTACTCAATTTCTTTACTAAAAAGTAAAAGTACAGATAAAGAGCAAAAATGTACTAAAGTAAAAGTATCACATGCAAATTTCTACTTAAGTAAAAGTATAAAAGTATTTACTTCACAATGTATTTAGGAGTAAAAAAGTTAAAGTATTTCACACAGATTCAAGAACTAATGAATGTGTGAAATGTGAGGAATTTTGTGGTAAACTAAGGGTTAACATTGCAACAGAAGAGACTGAATCTGTCAGTGAGGTTTTTCTGAAAAATACTACTTTACTGCATCTTTTATACATTTGTACTATATCTACAATGATGTCACGGCAAAAACTCATTTTAAACCAAACTTAAAATACTTTTTACTTCAAACCAACTCATAAATGTAGTGGAGGGGGCAGCAGTAGCTCAATTGGTAGAGACGCTTGCTCACTAACCCGAAGGTTTAAGCCCCACATAATGTCGTTGTGTCCTTGGGCAAGACACTTCACCCACCTTGCCTGTATGAATGTATCAGTGTGACTGTGTTTGGTGGTGGTTGGAGGGGCCGTAGGTGCAAAATGGCAGCCACACTTCCGTCAGTCTGGCCCAGGGCAACTGGGCTACAGAAGTAGCTCACCACCACTGAGTGTGACTGTGGAGTAAATAAATAATGCACCAAATTATAAAGTGACTTTGAGTGTCTAGGAAAGTGCTATAAAAAAAAAAACTGAAGCTGGGGACACACTAGAAGATTTTAAATCTTAACAGATTTTAAAACTGTGGAACACTGAGTGTGGACCAGACATAATGAGGATTTCAATAGATTTTTAATCTGATAATCCTGCCACCACACAGAGTACAGGATTCTGCAGACCGCCAGACCACACACTGCAGTTTGTAGGTGCGATTTTATTGAGTCAAAAAAGTGGAGACAAAAGAGCAGTAATAAAAAGGAAAATGTTATTTTTAATGCAATGCATACTTGTCCTTGTGAAACAAGGTAAACAGCCTTTTTCAGAGAGAGGACAAGCCAAGTTGTACTAACTTTTTCAATAAATAAAGCTGGCGTATATTAGCAACAGCTGTTTCTAGTCTAGTGCTGCTGCATGGCTCTTGCTTCGAGAAACAAAACATTGCATTTGCAGTTTATAGTGCATTAAACACAAGTCACAATTGTGTCGTTATATGACTAGTTGTTAAAATGTGGTAAAGTGGCGGAGTGACTCGAGAGAAGTGAATTTAATGCACAGAGAGCTGGTGGCACACCGGAAGGAGTCTCATGTTTACTGAAGCTTTACCTCCAGCCTCACTCTGACACTCCCTAGCCTATTTGTTTTGAGCGCGTCTGTGTTTCCATCATTGGTTCCGTCTGCCTGCCTCCTGACGCCTCGCTCTGATTGGCTGGTGCAGTTTTTTTGTCAGTATAGTCGGGGGTGAAGGAGGTTGGAAAGGCTCCGACCTGACAAAGAGTCGTGACATAATCTCACTGACATCACACATGAGGAGTGTCACAACAAATAATCGCTTGTGAGAAGCCCATACTCCGGCCACGCCTCCTCAAACTCAGGGAGAGGCAAATCGGGCCCTAAATCAGGCTGATAATCCTCTAGTGTGTCCCCAGCTTAATGCATTATTAGTAGTAGTAAAAGCACAGATACTTGCTCTAAAATGTAGTAAAGTAAATAAATTGAAAAATGTATTAAAGTAAAGTGCAGATGCAAGAAAAGTGTACTTTTCTGTAAGTAAAGAAACTAAGTACTTTTACTTTGTTACCCTCCACCACTGCTTATGAAAATAAATGAAAATGATATGAAAATTTAGCCAATACAGGAACACTGTATCACATTATAGAATCTGAAAACCACCAATACCTAGTGGGACCTTTAATGTTCCTTTGGATGAATCAAATAAATTAACACAGAATGAATCGGACAAACTGCAGTGGCTTGCACCTGGTTTTTGATACTGGTATCTGACTTTTTCTGATATCTATGGTGTGCTTCTTCAATCATAAAACACAATAATATTGAATAAAAGACCAATTTCTTGAGCTGCTGTAAGTTAAAACCAGTACAGTGGCTTGCAAAAGTATTCATACCCCTTTGTATTTTTCCTTTATTGTTGCAACCAAAAATTTAAATGGATCATCGAGAGGTTCATGTCAGTCACTTTACATCACATGCCAACAACTATGACAACAAATATTTTTTATTGTGAAGCAAATAAGCAATATGACAGAAAAAACTAAACAAAACTTGAGTGTGCAGAAGTACTCACCTCCTAAAGCTACTCTACTATTCTGTAGAACCACCTTCTGAAGGACTTGCATCACCAAGTCCTCTAGGATGAGTTTGAGCTTGGTACATAAAATCTTTAGGATTTGTGCTCATTTTTTACCTAAGAAAAGTTCAAGATCTATTTGGATGCATTGTACAGCACTGTTTGCGTCATTTTCTTCAAGAATTTTTCTGTATTTAGCCCCATCCTTCATTCCTTCAGTTCTGAGCAGTTTCCCAGTCCCTACCAATGACAGATATCCCCACAGCAGGACACTGCCATCACCAGGCTTCACTTTAGAGGGGGCCACAGTCAGGTGTTGGCTTTATGCTAGTCAGAGCATTTCATATTGATGACAAATTTTAATAGTATCTGGATAGTATTCCTGTGTTTGGGGAGTCTTGCACGTGCCTTTTGGCAAGCACAAAATATGGTTTTATTATTGTTTATTCAAGGAATGACTTTTCACTGTCCACTCCTCTACACAGCCCAGCTCTGTGGAAGAGTGTATGGTTCAGAGTGGTCCTGGGACAGATACAACAGTCTCTGCTGTGGAGCTCTGCAGCTCTTTCAGGGTCACCTTCGGTCTTATTGTTGCCTCTCTGATGAATGCACTCCTTGCCCGGTTTGTGAGTTTTAGATGGTCCTCTTTAGGCAGGTTTGGTGTGGTTCCCTGTTTTTTTACATGTTGTAATGATGAATTAAATGGTGTATTGTGGCATTACGACAGATAAGGTCGACATGTCTGCAATTCAACTAACTATTTCTGTGACTGCTGAGAGTAAGTACCACCAGATTTTATTTAGTGGTTTCTTTAAAATTACGCACAAGTCAAGTTTTCTGTTTTTCTGTTGTATTTCTTATTTACTTCACATTAAAAAAAAAAAAAATTGCATTTTTATAGTTGTTGGCATGTGATATTAAGTGACTGACATGAACCTCTCAATGATCCACTTCAATTTCTGTGTGCAAAGCAACTATAAAGGAAAAATACAAAAAGGTATGAATACTTTTGCAAGTCACTGTACTGGTTTTAACTTACAGCAGCTCAAGAAATTGAGTACCTGTTTTTGCCAGTGTATTTTTAATGTTTTTTATAATTTTTTGGAGTTTGTTGTGTGTGTATATACTGTGTACTCACAGCCTTCCCATTGTACTCTGCCAGTTCATCTTGTACCATGAGTGTGTCTGTGTCTGGTTCTGTGTGCTTTGTTTCCCTTGTGTTTTATTTTGTAGTTCTGGTAACCAGTGTTTTTCAGTTTTACTTTCTTCTGTATTTCCCACCTGTGTGATCACCTGCCCCGCCCCAACGTGTTTCACCTGTACCTCGTTCCTCTTGTGTACTTCTCTCCCTGGCTGAATCCGAATTCCTTAAATTGTACCTCCTACCTCCTGTTCCTTAACCTTCGAGAGCTACATCATGAGGTCAACAGTAAGACTCCTACTGCAGTGAGGAAAGGAGCTTCAGCGCTGACCATCCTAACCCAGCAGAGGAAACAACCAGGGAAGTTACATGGACCTACAGCTGTTTAATAAAAACTACAACACTCAGGAAATGGACTACAATAAGCGCACCTTATCCTCCACTGCAGCGCTAATTTAAATAATCTTTTTAACATTACAATGTACAGAAATAACCCAAAATCAACTCCATATAAGAGAAGATATAGCTCTGTTTAATAAAGAGCTCTGGACTAACTGCACAGACTCTAGAATCATCTCTGACTCACAGAAACTCAGGTTTAAAGATGAAACACTGCTGTAATCCACACAGAACAGGCTGTGATAAATATTCTCTGAGACTCACCAACAGCAGCTCTGGCTCTGCTCTGGACAGTTAGCAGCATTAACACAGCCACACTGAACACTGCTGTGGATTTATGCTAATTAGCCAAACGGGTTTTAAGTTTCGTTTTTCACAAACTCATCACATGGAGATCGGCTGAGTTCGGAGTAACTCGGGAATTGGCGCAGTGGATTATGGGATAGTTCCCCGCTCCTCGCTGGTCGGTCAGGAACGTCTGGAGCTTCCTATCCTAAAGGAGCTATTTAAGGAAACAGTGAAGCTCCTTTCCCTACCTCCTTCCTTACTGAGAAGACAATCTGGCCAGTTCTTATCATGGAGGACGATGACGTACATCCGGTTAGAGCTTAAGGAGCTAGGAAGTTCCTTGACAATTTTCCCTTTTCAGATGCAACCCCTGTGTTCTCCCAGTTCTTTGTTGTGTCCTTGTCTATGGGTGAATCCCAACATGCCTCCTCACAGCCTCAGCTCCTCGATTCCTCGCTGTAAGCCCCACCTACGAAGGAGAGAGAGCTGTTGTTCCTTATGTGCCTCTCTCCTCTGTGGACAGGGTGAGGAATTGAGGAGCTGAGGCTGTGAGGAGGAATGTGGGGATTCACCCTATGAGTGTCTTTTGTTGTTCCTGTTAGTAAGTTTTGCATTTTTACACTCAGGTCAAAAAAACAAGGAATAACTTTTTGGAATTTTTGTATTTGAATTATTTTGGAATTTTGGTTACTCCTTGGGCTTTGGGCTTTTTGAGTTATGACTGTTTATTGGATATATTCTCTTTGTTTGGTTCTTGTCTTTTATTAAAACTTCGGAGCAGCAGTCCTGCTTTTGGGTCCTTTTTTCACTGCGCCCCACCGCTTTATTACAGTACCCTGGTGGCAACAGTAGTGGATATTTTCCTAGAGTTATATTTAGCATTTGGACTTTGTAAACTACTTTGTGTCTGTTTTTTAATAGATTATTAGTAAACTGTTAGTATTGTGCAGAGGCTTGAATATAGTTAAAGTAAATGATACAATGCAAAAAGGGGTTAAAATTAGACTAAAAATAGGTATCCCTAAAATGTTTTTTTTATTTAGTCATTTTCCTTTCATTGTAATTGACCCTTCCAGGAATGACGTGTTTTAAAAAGTTGTGCACGCATGGTACAGATATGAACACTCTATCTCATTCATTTCTATGAGGGAGCAAAATAAAAATATGAATTTAGATGTTTTTTGGCAGCAGGAACGAATGGTTGTTGTTTATGTATTTATTACAAATTACTAGTGCTGTCAATCAATAAAAAAACTTATCAGATTAATCACACTCTTGGGCTGTGATTAATCATGATTAATCACAATGGTAGAGTTTCCATGACAATATGCTGCGTTTAAATAAAAAAAGTCCAGACAGGTTGAGGAGTGTGTTTTTACTTAATATACTATAATATACTTAATATACTATAAAAAAAAAAATACATCTCAGAAATAACTTCTGAATATTGTGAGAGAACCTTTAATAAGTCTGTGTAGTAACTGAGATAACAGTGTCTGCTGAACTGTGCTCTGCATTAAATCTACTGCAGACACCTGAGCCTCTCCTCTGCTCCTCTCAGCGCCGCGGACAGGGGCGGGGCATGGTCACCTGTAAGGGGCGGGGCATTGTTACCTGTCCGCAGTGAGGCTACAGCTCTGAGTCAAGAACTGACACTTTATGAAAAACTAAAACACCGCAAATGAATTGTTTGTAGGAATTTTTGACTTGTGGCTCCATATGTTCAGGGATGGCCATGGATCGCCCCCCGCTCTCACCACGGGTCCAGGACGCACAGAAAGCACAGCTCCCAGGAACGCGCACGGACAGAGGCAGTGAAAGGAAGCGATATAAAAAGCACATATACACACATTTCCAAGACGCTCACGCGCCCCCCGACTTCACGCCCTCCAAAGTGCTGTGAGAAGCACTGGTGTACGTCAAAACAGATTCTGTGTTTCATTTGCGTTAATAAATTTTAATGTGTTAATTTATAATTTTTTTAATCGCATGCGTTAACGTTAACGTTGACAGCCCTACAAATTACTCTAAATTGATATGATCCAGATCTGAGTCAGATCCAATTAGTAAATATAAAAGTAGGATTTGTGGTGATTGAACAAATCTACATACAATATCAAATTATTATGGTCTGCCACATTTCTGTTGCTATTTGCCTTGTTTAACTTTGAAATTAAGAAATGTAAATTATGTATCTTCTAGCCTTTACGCTAATTATAGGTGCTAATTGCTACTTTACATTAAACGGCTAAATGATGACACTTGCTAACGTTGTTAAACCAGGCTCTGATATTACTCACTTGTGGCCGAGTGGCTGTCATTTCCCAAAGCTGTCTTGATTATTCATAATTTGCAATGTTTGTCGGCTAGCGCTAATAGAGATCAGGAACCTACGTCATAAAACGACTGTTGAGTGATGAATCTGCCTTGTTAGTGGTCACAACGCTAACTCGAGTAATTTACATCTTAAATTGTTCCATTGTTTTGCTATTAAAAATATCTTCCATGACCACCGATGTGAAGTCACGATCCCGTTCTCTATTGCTTCATTAAAAATGTATTGTCGTCTTTTTTAACTTCCACTACCAGTCTTTGGAACACAGACTGTTTACAAAGACATGAAAGGTCTATTGTTCATCAGGTTCTATTTCAGCTGTCCTTTACACTAGCCATTAGATGGCGAAAACATCAGCTCAACACTTGTGCCCCCTCATTCTTTGTCACAGACAATAAGCCCTCTGAGCTGCGCCAGGGTTACGTCTGATGTTGTGTGTTGTGGACACTGACCGTGGGCGGTGGAGTGGACTCGGCTCACAGACGGAGACATGTGGCTGCGGTTGGTCGATATCCCCTGCCATTCTGCCAGTTAGAGAACACACGCACACACTGTTCTGTGTTTGGTACTAAATCTAAAAAGAACGTGTGAAATAAAAAGCCGAACATCTCACCAACAGGGACTCCGGCAGCAGACATGTTCCCCACTGCAAATGACAGTGTTGTAGTAAAGGATAAAAGTATTACAATGTTACTGAAAATAAGACTTCACATTTCAGCTTCACACAAAATGACATTTTGGAGGAACTGGTACATAAAGGAGGAGGATTTTACAGGATTTAAAGGGGCCCTATTATGCAAAAGCGACTTTACTGAAATTTCTACCATGTTGTAATGTTGTTTCTGCATCAAAAACATACCAGGAGTTGTGTGTTGTGTGTTTTTGTTTCATCCACGCATGTTTGAGTAATCCTCTATTTATTTATATTGACTTCGTGAAAGGACAGAAACATCTTGCTTCACCAATATCTGCCATTTCCCCACCCACATGGCCGATTTCAGCTCACACCTGCGTTCTAATCAGCGTTTCTCATAGAGTCAAATGATGAGTTTCTTCAAATAGGGTTTTTTCAATAATTATTGCGTTTTCTGACCAACAAAATGTAAGATGCTGATCTAGAGGTGTCCTAAATTAATTTAAAAAACACAAAAAAGAGCATAATATGGGCCCTTTAAGGACTGTAACAGGGAGGAAGATGTTGTTACAGGATGTAAGGACTATTACAGGGAGGAGGATATTACAGGGTGTAGGGACTCTTTCAGGGTGTAGTAAATAGTACAGGGAGGAGAAGGATGTTACCGGGTGTAGGGACTGTTACACTGTGTAGGAACTGTGACAGGAAGAGGGGGATGCTACAGGGTTTAAGGACTGTTACAGGATATAGGGACTGTTACAGGGAAAAGGAAAAATAAATGAAGCAGAATTTTTGAGTTTTATTGCATGTGCACACAGGAAATGTAGTGGACAGTACAGACTGGAGTCGTACCCACCGGTGTGTGGCCCCTCCACGATGGTCTGGTTAAAGAGAGGAGTGATGGAATCCAGGGCCCACAGGTCGGGGCGGTCTCTGCCTGAAGTCACACACCATTCACTCACTCCTGCCTTTGTACATCAGTTTGTTAAAGCTGCATTACCCAAATAACTCCCCATCCACAGTAAACAGCTTCCTTTCACTTACATCAATAATACAAATTTTCCCAACAAAATAATAATGAGAGCCTAAGTTTGAAGCAGAAGCATTACCAGTCGAGCGGCCCACAAGTGAACCTGTGGCTGGACAAAGCTTGTATGCGAACACTATTAAAATCCTTACAGCTAAAGAACCCAATTTGTTTTCTTGAACTTGAAGAAAACTGTTTAATCACATAATAGCATATTATGAATATTCAGAGGAAAAAAATTTTTAAAAGTCAAAGTAATAGAAAAAAAGTGAAATATAGATAAATACTGCCAAAATGCAAGACATGAGATGAGGTGTTGTGGAAATAACTATGGGACCATTTTGGGACCAGAGACCAGAGAGCAAAAGGAAAATTGTGTAATGCCAAATTAAAAAAATAAAACCTACTTGCCATCTATAATATTCCCATTTTTTTATTTATTTTTTTTTTATTTTGGGGATTAATTAGAATCATTTAGAATATGAATATTGAATATTAGATGAATGCTATTTACTATGGCTGTTTCACTGTCAACAGATCAACTAAACGTTAAACTATCTTTGTGCTGCTGAAATGAAAAATTCTGAACAGGCAGCAGCTACTTAAGTGTGCTGACTGCCTCGTCCCATTGTAAATAAAAACCATTACTCACCCATCTGTCCGGCCATGACACAGATGTAGATACAGTCAGAGTTGTTCCTCTGTGAAACTAAAATGAATGACTTGTATTCAATATTCAAGTTATTAATACATGCAATAAAGGCAGGTGTAATGGGCAGATGTGGAGACTGACCAGACAGAATGGAGGCTGACTTAAAGAGTTCATGGAGGTAACTGGTGGAGTTCCCCATCACATCCAACAGAATGGCTGTAAAATCTGTAAAATAAAACACAGCCACTCACCTGTCAGTTTATCTTTAAATAGTGCAGAAAGTGACCTGATGAATGATAAAAACTGTATAGTGCATGTGTTTAATGCATGTGTGTAATGTGAATACCGGTCAGGTCATTGGTCTTGTTGGTCACGCAGTAACAGAAACGCCTCCTGAACATGCTGCTCTCGATGTTTTTGATGCTGGAAACTGAAAAATATTCACAATAGTCTATGCTCCATCCACACAATGCACCAAGAACCACAACACTCGCCTGTCTGGATGAATCCTTACAGAGCTGATCTATGATCCTATAGATGAGCTAATGGACTAACAGTCATAGACACATGTTGCCTGTCTGTCCTGGGAGAGGATCTCTCCTTCAATATGGACTCCATGAGTTTTCTTCTTTTTTCCCCACAGCTGGGTTTTTTTTAGGAGCTTTTCCTTACCAAGAAGGAGGGTCTAAGGACAGGAGTGTCCTGGGTCTGTTTAGTTTAGTGTAGTTATTGTTTGTGTTGATTGTGTGCTAAGCCCTTTGAGGCGATACAAATAAAACTGAATTGAATTGAACTGAACACTCATGCAATGCTAAATGCAGATGTGAATCAATAGATGTAGTAGTGCTGTTAACCCTCATCCGACCAAGTGGGGTAAAATGTGACCCAGGTGTATATTTTTGACATCAGAGATTCTTTAGTTTATCACTCTGATTTTTCATGACTTTGTCGGGCGACTACTTTATACAACTGTTTTGGGTTTCTGATGTAATTTGAAAATTTTAGAAACAGAAAATCCTCGGGATCACTAATGACCCCAGTCTATAGTACCTATTTTGGCACACCCTCAATTTTGAAGTCTATGAATGGGCTCAGAGACTCCAATAAATCCATTTTATATTGAATAATCCCTTATTACCAATGTGAAATCATACTTAAAGCAAGAGTTTTTTTTTAAATTGCAATGAAAAACAATTAGACAGGCCTATTTCAAAAAGTTAAGCTTTAGATGTGTTTTGGTAAATATATTGGGATTATTCTGTATTGGAGTGAATATGGCCCTGCCCATTTTAAAAATAAAGTTTTGTTTTATATTTTCTAAACTAAAACACATCAGAATGTGGTGAAAGAGCTTTTTTTTTTTTTTTTTTTTTCGTTATTGTGAATTGTTTCTGACATAACACATGCAATTTTAATTAAAGAAAGTCTATAATTTTGGGATTTGAATATATAAATATATAAATATATAAATATATATATATATAACTACTATATATAACTAAGATTTGAATTTTATGTGTATATATATATATATATATATATATACATAAAATTTAAATCTTAGTTTTTGATGTATAAAAGGAAAGTACAGATTTTTGATGTATTATTAAACTGCCAAGACATTCATAACAGACGTCACTCCTGAGCCACACCACTAGATGGAGCTCTGACTCAGCAGTGTAGCACAAGGCGTAGAGAGCGTACTGTTGTAGACGAGCAGAGTGAGTTTGTGTAGAGCCAGGGAGCTGTAGGATGTGACACTGAGCAGAGAGAAGAGCTGGTGAGAGCCTGGACACAGAAAACACACACAGATGGCTCTGTTAGACACACACCCATCAACTACACACTCTAAAGACAAAACCATGTCATTCCATCTGTAGTATCAAACACAGATGGCCCTGGAGACTAACATCTAAGCCAGACTTACACAGAGGTATTCCTGGACCCTGGTCATGAATTAAACCAAAACTAATGCAGTTCCAGTGGGCTAAGTAATGGCAGAATGGTAAGTGCTCTTGCCTCTTAGCAAGGAGGTTGTGGGCTCAATCTACAAGCCATTTAGATGACAATGCATTTTGCCAAATCCGCAATAATTCGATTGTTTTGGCCTTTCGTTTACACAAGGATATATTTTCCGTTTTCCAAATCTGCAAACTTTTGAAAACACTGAGGTGTTTTGGTCTCACAGCAGGGGTCCACTCTGCACTCATGTGAACTGTGAAGAAGACAACTCACTGAAACTGTGATGTAACATTCCCAACCTGAACAGTGATTGGCTGTCTGCCGTTTACATCATTTTACTCACAATCTAGGCTTTTATGCAGGGCTTAATTTGAGCAGGATCTTGCCGGAACAGGATCCAGAAACTCCCTTATTTTGATGCGGTCCGATCCAGCAACTGTTTGCTTGGATCCCTAACTCAGGCACAACTCAGAACAAAGTGTTGATTACATTTGACTCTTTTAACCTCCTAAACCTGCGTTCAAGGTCGGAGGTGTAATTACACAGAAATGCATAGGTTTTAAACATAAAAGCCACGCTTCATTTCCGCTTGAATCCTTCACAATAATGCGCTTCAAGATAGACTGTCCTCGCGCTGTAAACCGTGTCTATAGATTTTACAGGGAATCCGGTGGAAAAGACCTTCACGTCAAACTGAAAGATCTGTTCACCACTGTTAACATCAGTGGTGTCTGCAGGTGTACAGCAGTACCACTGTGTGTACCTTGAGATGTCCCCCGACCCCGCCCAATCCCCGCTGCATCCATAGAGCTGCACAGAGCCATAGTAGGCTGTGTGTTTTTACAAACAGAGTGGAGCTACAGCTGACTGCTGCTCTTTAAGTCAAAAGTGATGGGTTTGCTTTTAGCCAGAAGACAGTAAATCTGTTGAGGTTTGTCCTGACTTTGGTTACGTGGAGGGGACTTGTGGGATGCGCTCTGGATGTGTTATTTCCCCACTGCGCCACGTCAGTTTGTTCTTTTACTCAAAAGCATATGGAAGCTGGAGCTAAGGCGCTGATCGTGGGTCACAGGATGAGACCCGGGGCCACTTAAACACCAGTGTCACTGTTACATAGCCATAGTTACGCAGAGAAACCTTACGTCACGCGCCCTCGATGTGCACTTTTTCTTCCTCCGTTATATCCCCTGTGCGTATTTTGGGATGTGTGTGTGCCTAAGCATTGTGTTGTGTGTACGTTCCGGTATCAGTGTTGGCCTTGTGGACTTCAGTGTCAGAATCCAGCGTTCTGGCATCGTTTGATTTACAAATTAAGCCCTGCTTTTATGTCTCATACGTTCATATTCAGTCAGTAATATCTGTACAAGTACTTATTTTTACTAAAGACTTTACGAGAATGGCTCCAGAAAACCACAAGACCATAAAGTTATTGGAAAGTTACAGACGGAACTATGATTTCCCCTGCTGTTTACTCAGTGTGTAGTGTAGACTAGAGCATTTGCAGGGCCCACACCGCCTTTTGTTGGACAAATACGGGAACTACAGTTTACTATTAGTAATTCCCATTTTCTTTACACCTCAAATGTGAATGAAAGATGGCAGGACTGTTGTGTTTTCCTGGCCAGTGTTGTCGTGTAAATTTGGCCCTAACAATCTCTGTGTGGAGTCTGTTTTCCACGTGTTGTATGTCTCTCCTCTTCTTCCCACCGTCCAAATGCACGCATGTACAGATGAACTGGAGAAGATAAACATCCCCTAGTGAGCGAACATGAGAGTGAATGGTTCTCTGTCAGTGTGTGTCTCTCATTGTTAGCTCTGCAGTTGACTGACCACTGTCCAGGATGACATGGATAAAATACATAAAAAGATGCATAAATTACATTTTTAAGCAGTACTCTGAAATTTTGTATGGGGACTGAGTCAAATTGAGTGTTTCCTGGAGCTTATTCCATCTGTCTTAAGCATAAAAACAAAAGGCAGTCTTTTCTAGCTCAGAATTACTGCGAGAAACAGATAATGTAATGTGCATCTGCAAGAGTGTCTGATAATTTGTACTAACATTTAAGAGTGAGGTTAGATAGAGGGGAAGCTTTATAAATAAACAAAAGGTAATGTTGTTCCCTACAAACTGTGGGAGAGGGCCAGCCCATTTTTTCATATAATATACAAGGGTGAGAGAGATACTGGTCAAGTATCTGGTGAAGTATGGTGCACTGAGCCTCTGTCCTTTGGTTTCATCTGCTGCTCCTCTTCTATCACTGTCATTAATATTATTAAATATTCTATATCTCTAATCAGTTCCTTGCTATTCACAAGTTGTCCCTCTCCTGCTCCCCTCTGGGGGAGTCGGGACTGTTTCAGATGCCTGGCTGCTGGCAGATGTCCCAGTGACGACTGGATCTTAGCTGACCCCATCTGTGCTCCTGTCCCGACCTGTGGACCCTCGGCCTCACCTCTAGGGATTTCCCAGATCTACCTCAACCCACTCACCTGTCTGGATGAGGCCCTGCTGCATCCTGGATTTCCCGGACCTATCTCGCCCCACTCACCTGTCTGGATGAGGCCCACCTGCTGCATCCTATGGACTTCCTCAACCTACCTCACCCCACTCCCATCTGGATGAATCCTTACAGAGCTTAACTATGATCCTATAGATGAGCTAATGAACTAACAGTCCTAGACGCATTGCCTGTCCATCCTGGGAGAGGATCTCTCCTTCAGTTGGATAGAAGGTTTCATAAGGTTTCTTCTTTTTTCCCACAGCTGTTTTTTTTAGGAGTTTTTCCTTACCGAGAAGGAGGGTCTAAGGACAGGAGTGTCCTGGGTCTGTTTAGTGTAGTTTTTGTTTGTGTTGATTGTGTGTTAAGTCTGATTGTGTGTTTATGTTTGATCAACTGTTGTGAAGCCCTTTAAGGTGACTTTTGTTGTGATACTGGGCTATACAAATAAAACTGAACTGAACTGATCTGAATTGATACACAGAATCAAGTGGCTTCAGTATAGCAGCAGAAGCATACATTTAGATGAGGTCACTGTAGTCCAACACAGGCATTATTAGTGACTGAACAATGATCTGACTGTGTAGGGAAAAACAAGACCTGATCAAGACAAGAAACTATTTTTACTTAGCTTTGAGGCCCAGAACAAAAGGTTCAGAGAAGATGCGCCACATGTCATTTTGCTTATAGCTGATTGGTCCAAATTGGATTCTCAGTCTCTAAACCAGAGCCAACCCTGCTCCAGACCAGGGCAGCTGTGTGGAGTCTGTTACCATGACGATTAACACTGCTCTAAACCAAACCTCTTTCATGAGACAGAAAACTGAACTTACCCTGAACTAAAACTAAACCAGCTTTTAGTAATAGGCCTCAGGATGGTTCTTAAAATTGCTACAGTCATCAATGAGCTGCAGAAAATAAATGAATAGCAGGTCCTGAACTTCAAAGCTGGAGTCTGAGCTAACTCTGAGCTTATGTTTTGTCACTTCACCTATGAGTACATGCATCCAAGTTTGAAGCTTGCTTGCTCAGACTTTTTTCATTCCCTCATTCAGTCTTTGTTCCACCACACCAGATCATGTACGGTTTGATTTCCAGCTCAAATTGGGCAGTTATTTTTACATTCATTAATTTATTTATCTTCATGGTTGCATGTACTGGAGCCTACCCAGCAACTTTGGGTCTTGGGCAGGGTACACCCTGGACATTGTCCAGTTAGTCACAGGACTGACAGAGACCTACACAGACAGACAACCATTCACTCTCACATTCATTCACTCGGGGGCAATTCACCTAACATATACATGTCTTTGGATGGTGGGAGGAAGCCAGAGTACCAGAAGACAACCCATGGTAACACTCGGAGGACATGCAGACTCCACCCAGAGAGGTTGTGAGTCAGCCGGCCTCAAACCCACCCTCCCAGCACCTCCTTGCTGGAAGGCGAGAGCATTAACCTCTCTGCCACCGTGTCCCCAGTTATTTTTACACAGAGAATGGATGGTTACATTGTAACCCAGGTTCTCTGAGTGGAGAGACCCTCCACCCCACATATTCTATTTGTATGGGGATTGACCCCATGGGGGCAGCTGATGTGGATACTCTTTAAGACACCCCACGTGTGGTGGCCACGCACTGATTGGCTGCGTGGGTATACAAGCCCCACGCATGTGTGGACACCTCCATTAACCTTGATTGGAACGTGTTTGTGAATGGTGTGAAGTGGGAGAGTGTCTCTCCACTCAGAGAACCTGGGTTACAACATAACCATCCGTACAACAACATAACCATCCGTTCGCTTTCGTGTGGAGACTTTCTTCACCCTACAAATTCTATATATACGGGGACTCTCAAAGTCATACCACGAGGAAACCAGCAGATGCATTGCCCCTGTTGAGAAGAAAGTGGCAGTATGATTCGAGTGAGACATCACCGCCACCAGAGTGCTCACCAATGTGCAAAAACAAAGAACTATATACAAGTATACACTACATAACACCCAAAGCCCTGACAAGACACTACCAAGGGCTAAGTTTCCCTGCCAGAAAGATAACCACAAGTCAGGAGGAAGGTACCCACAGGAATACACTCCCAGCCACAACAATTGGGGCTAGGAGGATGAGGAAGTCCTAGGCTGCTGCTGCGTCAGGCTCAGCACATGTTCACTGAATGAATGCCTGGAAGTCACATTTAAGCAGTAGAACCTAATAAAGGTGAAAGGACTTGACTAAGAGGCCACTTCACAAATTCCGCTAAAGATGCACCTCGCCATAACACCCAAAAGTGGTGAGGCTCTGTGTGGAATGTGCACGCACCCCAGCAAAAGGTGGTATACCTGCCAGCCAATATGTCTGCTGGATTGTCTCCACAATCCAATGGGAGAGCTTGGATTTAGTGACAGAATGTCCAAGGCTCTTAGGCTGAAAACAGACAAACAAATGGTATCTCTTTCTGTGGGTCTGTGTCTGGTGTAAATACACCTGTCCCCATCTCACCATCCTGGGGAGGGTGAAACGGGTGCAGTTCAATAGAATTTCCAGTATGAGATTCAGACATGACTTTTGGGTGGAAAGTGGGGTTTGTCCGGAGCACCAAACCCACGCCACCTGGTAGAGTTTGACAGCAGTCTGGGAATACAGAGAGAGAGTGCGAGCTCTCTCACCCTATTTGCTGATACTATGGCCAGGAGAAAAGCTGTCTCTAGGAGGAGCCACTTCAGTTTCAAGGGCTCAAATGGCTTGCTGCAGGGCTGACAGCACATCCAAATCCAATGATGGGATGTTGGGTCACTGTTGACAGGGTGTGACTCTCAAGGCACCTCTAATTGGATAATCAAGTCACAGCAAATCTGGGAGAGTTACTGGGTGCCAACAAGGGGCACTTTAATGGCCGCTACCATCCCTCTTAGAGAGAGAGAGAGACCTGCCCTTCTCCAATGCTTCCTGAAGGAACTGGAGAATATCAGGGGCAGTGCAGGACAGAGCATCCAAATGTCTGGACATGCACTATGCTTGAAATGCTCTCTATCTGTAGGAATATGCAGCCCTGATGGAAAGAGCATGGGCCAGGCCCAGAGTCTGAGTTCCTGAAGTAATGGGTGAAGTAGCTTCACATGAGCCTGAGACAGGAGGTCATGGCGGGCAGGGAGTTCATGGCTGTTCCCGCAATAGAGGTGTGGTTGGGGAAACCATATCATCTGGGGCCAGTTGGGAGCCACCAGGATCACATTCACTTCCTCCACCTGTATCCTCTGTAAGGAAGGGTGCAAGAGGGAGAATGGGGAGAAGGCATACAGAAGCCCTCGGGCCACTGGTGTGCCATAACATCCACGCCCAGAGGAGGATTGTCTCCCATGATGGTGAAGAAGACAGGGCAGTAAGCTGTCTCTCTTGATGCAAAAAGGTCAGTTACAGCAACCCTAAAGAGAGCCCAGATCTGGTTCACAACCTCTGGGTGCAGCCTCCATTCCACTGGGAGCAGTCCCTCTCGGGAAAGTCGATCCACTCCCAAATTGGTACAGCCTGGAACATGCATAGCCCTTAGGGAGCTGAACTGCGGATGTGCCCATCCCCAAATTAGCTGCAAAAGCGTAGGGAGCCCAGCCCGCCATGCCTGTTTATGTAAGCTGCTGCTACCGAACTATCTATTCGAACCAACACATAAGGGCCTCTCAGTTATGGCAGAAAGTGCTGCAGAGCTAGTAATATAGCCTGAAGTTCCAGAAGGTTGATGTGCTGCATCAACCATTGTCCACTGGCCACGCACATCCCAGCCCTCGTGAATGGCTCTCCAGCCAACGAGGGAGGTGTTTGATGTTACCACTTGGTGATGCAGAACTGGCCTGAGTGCATTTCCGTAAAACAAGTTGCCCCGGGTCTTCCACCATAGGAGAGTCAACCGCATTTGGCATGTGACCAGCATCATGGCTTTGTGGTCTTTCTGTGGGCAGAGACCCAGTTTGAGAAAGTGGCGCTGTACTGGACGCATGTGCAGAAGCGCAAGCGGGACTATGTGCACTGTGGCTGCCATCAACCCTAGGAGTTGTAAGCCTCAACCGAAAGTGGGACAAGCAGGCTCTGAGGGTGGCTTGTCTCATCGGTATCACAGACAGAGTTCCTGTAATGGCATCTAGACACATTCCCAGGAACTTGATCTGAGATGGCTGGAGACAACTCTTCAGTTTGTTTAGGTGAAGGCCTAAACCTGTCAAGTGTTGTAGGAGCCAAACTACATCCTGGTGGCACTGCTTCCTTTAATGAGCACAGACCAACCAGTCATCTAGGTAGTTGAGGATGTGCAGGCCATCCTTCCTTACAGGGCCGAGCAGTGCAGCCATGCACCATGTGAAAGTGCGTGGGGCAAGTGAGATCCTGAAGGGCAGGACACAGAACTTGAAGGTTTTGCTGTCAAATGCAAATCTGAGATAGCGCCTGTGCCCTTCCCAAATTGGCATGTGAAAATATGCATCTTTCAGATCTATTGTGATGAACCAATTGTATGACAAAAGCCTGCCAGACCCTTGGCACAGTCAGCATCTTGCACTTCAGGGGTCGTAAAAACTTGTTCAGACCCCTAAAGTCTAGTATAAGTCTCACGTTCTCATTCTTTTTGGGAATGAGAAAACAGTGTGAATAAAAACCCGCTCTCTGATCCTCCTTCACCTCTCTTATTGCTTTTTTTGCTAAGAGGGTGAAAATATCTGTATCAAGCACTTGATACTGCTGAGGGTCTCTGACCACTGAATATGTGGCTGACCTTGTCAGCAGAGGGTGGCACTGAAATTGCAAACGATATCCCTGTGTCATGGTGGAGACCACCCAGGGATCAGCTCTGAGGGTGTCCCAAGACCCCAGGGGGACGCGAACTGGGCTCACCATTGCATCCTCCTCCAAGTGGTCACCAAGGGAGACCCACATCCTGTCAGGGATGAGGCTGGGACTTGTGAGGCCCCCGTCCTTTATTCTTAGAGTTCTGTCGGTCATGTCTGGCCCAGCTCCGTCAGGTGGCATCCAGTTGAGCCCTAAGGTCACCTGGAGCCACATGGTGTGCACATGGTGAAACAGTCTTTGGCACCCTTCTATACGTAACCGCACAGCTTTGTCAAAGCATGCCTGACATTTCTCTAGCACATCAACGGGCTTCCAGAGCCTATTGCAGCATGTCACTAGCATTGGGACCAAACATGGTAGATGGTACAATAGGTAGCTGGAGGAGGCAGGTTCTGTCACCGCCTCCAAGTTGCAATTGAGACAAGTTCCAAAGTTGGTGCCTAGCCACCCAGAAGGAGGCTAAGGCCCTTCTCATAACAGTGGCCTGCTCCTTCATTAGCTTCACAAAGAGGGTGGAAACCTGCTGTAATTCAGAAGCTATGTCTGAGCCCTCTTCACCCAGGTGTCAAGCCAGCTGTCTTTGGCACAAAGCCAAACTAGCACCAGTGCTAACTAACTGTCCCTGGACTTCTAAAGCTTCGTGCAGCTTGGCATACATGCGTGCATACGTGCATACATGGTATCCATTGTCTTAGTGTTCCTACTAGGACATGAGAGATCCTATAAATCAGCCAGCAATGGCACAGAAATTTGGCTGGACTGACTTGTTGCCTCATCAAAAAGGGAGGGGGCCCGAGCAGGCTCTGAAGGCATCTCTATTCCCAGTGCCTGCGAAGCTCATGAATCAATCACATGACAGTGAGAAGATGGTGCCCCTGGCTCTACATCAGCCTGATTGTTCTGCTGCAGCAGTGGAGAGAAGGAGACTGGCTCTACTGCTGCGGGAAAGTTGGGGCTGAGGATGGTTGCAGACAGGTGTAGATGGGGAAAAGACATCAGTCTTCCTGATTGAATTTATGCTACAGTTTCATTAATCCAGCATTCAGGTTCACTACACAAGAACCACTCTAAACTAAGACTAAATCCAGGACTAAACCACGTCTGACCCAAGTCTAAACCAGCACTAGACTTGTCACCACCAAGTCTAAATCTAAACCAGGCCTAAACCAGTCCCAGTGCTGATGCAGCGTGACTGTGTCTTTACCTGTGACCTCTGCTGGATCCTGACAGGACACTGCTCCAATCATTCTTTAAAGATTTATAAACACGAGGCTGATATGACACACCTGATTGGCTGGAGTTAATCAGAGTATTGACGAGCGGTGTGAGGTCGATGGCAGCAGGGTCGATGTGCTCCGCCGGGAATTCTGGGAAATGGAGAGCAAACGTTAGCTTTTAATCTGTGTGAGATTATAAACATGATGAAGTCGTCACAATAACAAGCGATGGGTCCCCACAGAGGACCCTGCCACCACACATACCGATATGAGGTTTATATGATTTTAAATCCACATATTCCATTTAATAAAGAGAAAGTCCCAGGAGGGGTCTTTATAGTCTTTGGTCTTAGATCCACAGGTCCAGAGAGAGGCAGTGGCTAAGGTCATACTGTACTGGACTGTAATTAAAGCCTAAGGCTAATATGGATGAAACCAGGACTCCACAGGGTGAACCAGAACTAAACCAGAACTAAACCAGGACTAAAATAGGACTAAGCCAGGACACCACAGGGTGAACCAGAACTAAACTAGGACTAAACCAGGTCTTCACTGGGTAAGCAAGAACTAAAGCAGGACCCTGAAGTATCACAGTCTGGTCCAGTTTCTCTGTGGATACTGAAGGTTGGCCTCCGGTTGGTGTAGTCTGTACTTGGTTTAGATGTTAACTGTCTCTGACCCCCCGTCATTGTGGTCAGGCACTTTCTGTGCACGTTTCTGTCACTGTAAATACACAGACATTATGTTTGTATAAAACACATGGTCCAGCTGCCAGCCTCATGTGAGTGATGTTTATTATGACTGGCCTCATACTCTGAATGACTTCTTGTATGTGTTATGTCTTATTGTTTGTTATTTCTCTAAAAAATGATGAAGTTCCACAAACTACTTCAGTCTACACAAAGAACTCGAAAGTCTGTCCTCTCCCTGCAGTAACATGAGTGCAGTAGTGGTGTGGTGCTGTGTACCTGTAGAGTCATGGTCGTCTGTCTGTCTCTGGTGCTCCTCTGGCCTGAGTGCTGTTTAAAAAAAACAGCATTTCAACAACATTACACCGCTGCCTTACTGACATGGTTGTCAGTTGTTCTCAACAGCAGATTTTTGCACGAGGAGCCGCTACTCCCCCAGGAATCCAAGTCATTTTTGCCAAAGCAGATTTCTCACCTGTCTGTGCATAACGACTATGAAAGGTGACAATTATTTGCAGTGTGTGTGTTCATAGATTGATATTTGAGCACTGTGTGTTTTTCTACATTGGCCAACAGTAGAGCTGCTGGAGGTACCACACTCTTCTCTCCTCTGAACTTGACCTCCGTGTTCTAGTTCTAGTACTAGTGCACAGACACAGGAATATACACTGGTTTATACACTGGTTACACATATGAAGGATCCAAGTGTGCATACAATAGATATTTTCAAAAACAGACTAATACTCTTCCCTTTCAGGGGTTGGCACTAGGGCTGTGCTTAAAAAATTGATACGGCGATATATTGATAAGTACTTCTAGAAAATGCACGTATAGATACACATTCCACTCTACCAAAACACCTATTTAAATGTTAATATGTTATAAACAGCTGGCAGCTTTGAAGATGCTTCATAAGATGCAGTACATATTTCTGCCATAGGTGGCAGCACCGCAGCACACATCAGCAGCAAGTAAACAAACATGGAGGGGCACAATGTCAGTCAGTTAAACTTGAGGGGAATTATCAATTTTGGACTTTTAAAACACCAAAGAATCAGGAGTCAGACCTGGCCGGCAAGAAGGTTTTAAATTAAGGCATAGTATTGATAATTCCGATGTAATTAACCTCTTTTTTTCTATGGGTGAGTTAAAGAGGGCAATAAAGCGTGGGCGGCACACCTCACCCGGTAAAGATGGCTTGGGGTATGAATTATTTCAGCATATGGATGACTCAGTACTGGCTTAACTTCTAGCTCTAATCAATACAGTGTGGGCAGAAGGACTTCTTCCAGGTGACTGGAAACATGCAGTTATTGTCCCCATCTTTAAGCCTGGCAAAGAGGCCAGTAGCCCCATGTCATACACGCCAATTGCTCTTACATGTGCAATGTGCAAAATCATGGAGAGGATGGTCATAGATAGGTTAGTGTATAGGCTGGAGAAAAAAGGGTATTTTTCTCGTGTACAAAATGGTTTTAGATTAGGGAGAGCTACTATGGATTCTGTGTTGGTTTTAGAGAATAATATTAAGAAAGCATTAGTGAATCATGAAGCTGTGCTTACAGTTTTTTTTAGATATTGAGAAAGTATATGATATGCTGTGGAAGAAGGGTCTAGTTATTAAACTTTCTGATGCAGGTATTTGGGGAAGGATTTTTAAACTGGATAAAAAAATGTTGAGCGCTAACCATTCAGGTAAGAGTAGGAGGATGTCCATTTAGTAAAGTTGTTTGATCCTGTGCTATTTTCAAAATGTATTGGGTTACCTATTGTATCGTGAGGTTGTTGGCAATACACAGCCCTAGTTGCCACAGGGAATCTTCTGCTCCCATCTAATTCTCCTCTGCACCCTCTTCTCTTACATTAACTTGATGTCCCTTTTCGCTACATCCATGTCCTTGTTGGTCTTCCTCTAGGCCGACCTGCCTGCCAACCTCATTATTGTTTTACCCATGTATTCAAAAACAGAATACTACAAGAGCAGCAAAATTTTTTGTGAAATTAGCAATGCTAAAAAGTGCATACATATATATACAAAGCAAAGACATAGGTCAACATTTCAGTTATTGCATCTATGGAAAATTTAAAGTTAGTATGAAAAAAAACTAAAACTTTGGGCTAACTCTGGTGTCTCCTCATGGTAATGCTCCATCAACAGCCTGACAAATTACACACCACCATCCGTCAGACACACACCAACTGCTGGGCTCATGCTGTAATGGGGGACCTCAGGTGTGACCCTGTAGATCCATAGAACCCTGTAGATGGTTCTATGGATGTTTGTTAGCTCAGTGGGTCAGGTTCACAGTCAGTGGCTTATATTACACACACTGGTAAAAGTTTATTAAAGTAGGCATTTAAGATCAAAAGTTTCTTTTTAACAATGAACTGAAATATAAAATTGACTTAGAAGTGAGTTTGAACAAAAGCTAAAATGCCATAATCCCATAACACGAGTGTAAGGCTGTACCTGTAGACTCCAGTTCATCTCTCCGCTGTCTCCAGAGGTCACCAGCTCGCTGTCCTGCCACAAAAACCACATGGTATTTAAGAATGGATTGTATTTAAGAATGAATGAATTGCCCTTTAGCCTTCTCTGTGAGTGTAATTAAGATGAGCAGTGATCAGTTACTTTACATAAATACAATTTTCATTATTTGTGCTTTACTTTTTTAGAAGGAACTTTAACTTTTACTTCACTACATTTTTTTCAGTGTAGACACAGTAAAGTCATAGAAATATCAGAATAAGAGAAACATGTTCAGTCTCTTCTTTTGCTATAGTTTGTTAACATCATCAGCACAAGTCTTCATCATGACTCACATATAACACATTATCATCATTAGTTGTGGAATCTGTGCAAAATACTTTTACTTTTTTACTTACAAGTACATTTGAAACTGAGTACTTTAATACTTTTACTTGAGCACATTTTTTGCTCCTTTATCCGTACTTTTATTTCCTCCCCCACTGTGTATGGGACAGTTTATCAGATACTGTATGTGTACAAGTGTTTTTCAAACAGCCATGCTTTACATGCTTTATCCTAGCGCCTATGAAAGATGAAAAATGCTTAACTTAGAATCACCAGTAACATCAGCAGTACTAGATTGACAGTGGTGTAGTTTTCATGGCTTGTGCAAATGTACATATCCCCTGAAACAAAAATAAGAAAGAAGAAACAACTGCAACTTTTTTTCCTAACATGTGGTTTATTTATTTATTTATTTATTTATTTATTTTTATCAAATATCCTTTATAGAGGACACCAGGCCTTAATAGATATTATAGTCTAATAATAGAAAATACAGCATATGTAAAACAATATGTAGATACAAAACATTTGTTTAAAGGTTTTAGGGTTTAGATAAGGTTTAGTTTGGCCTAAGGTTATAGTTAATACTAGAATTAGGCCAGTATTATTATGATAATGTTTAAGATAAGGCTCCAGAAAATGAATGTAAATCTATGTAAAGTAATATATCCCTCCAAAATACATGTGTAATAACATATGTGTGAAGGCTGTGTGAGTATGGGGTCTTAGTGGTGGTGGAGGGGCTCTGTTTGTCAAGACAAAGACATACATACTGCTTAAACTAAAAAAAAAAAAAAATGCCCAAAGTAACACAAATTCTGTGAAAGGGCTAAATTGTAAGTACTTTAGGAAAATGTTATTATGTTATAAATGTTAATTGAAATGTTATTAGGCCCCTCATCTGCAATAATGAATGGCATTTGTGGGGTTCTTAAAATGAAATCTACAAAAACTACATCATTTTTAAGCCACGATTGAAAAAAAAAATGTGGCTGATAAAATTATTGCCATTTTGAAAAGAAAACTTAGGTGCTGTCATAGACCCATTCCAATAAATTATATGCTGTTTATATAGCTCATAATGACAGGACAACAGGATTTATAAAGACTGCACGCATGATGCTTAACTTAATTGTCTAAGACCCATGTCCCCCACAGAGAACAAAAATTATGTACCGGGCCCCAGGAGGTATCACAAGTATCGCACATCTAAAATTGTAGAAAGAAATGGCTTTACCTGGACTGTAAATCAGCAGCAGCAGCAAAACAGCAGAAGTAGAGAAGAGGAAACACAGTGGCACTGATGTCTGTAAACCCAGCATTTTCAAGAACCTACAACAAGCACACTCCATCAGCACACCTCCACAGCACCTGCCTCATTCAACAAGTGTGTGTTTGAACACTAGGAACATCTCATATTGTTTTATAAATGCCACAGAAATGTTCAGTTTTAGCTTACAGTTGTAGTTGTAGCTGACAGTGACTCAACTGAAATAGTAAGACCTAGAAAAACTTGCCTGGTGCTTAATCCAGCAGAAAATGTGTCCAGAAAGATCCACAGCAGTGCTAATCCTGTAGATCTTGTTGTCAGAGTGGTAGATTGTTGAGTGCCAGCTTAGTCCACTGTGTCCCAGGCCACTGCACTAAATCCTGCTGCAGACTCTCAGGTTACTGCTCCTCCTTCAGCGGTGGACCTTTGCACCACCAAACCACTCAACTGTCCTCAGTCTTTCTAATCCACAAGACAAACTCAGCTGCAGTACAGGCTGTGTACTGCCTTGGACAAGATTACAAAAAAGGACACTAGTATTGAAAACCTATAAAAGTTATTTAAAAAAAAAAATGGAGTTTGGGTCAGTTCCATTGAAAATAATAGACTTGGCAGCTTGTTGTGGTTTTAAATGCAATAACCCTAAGCTTGTCCTGATTTGAATAGTAAGAATTAATTATTTTAATTAATTTAGACTCTTGTAGACTGGTTAGTGAGGTGCACCTAAAGACATGCATGGCTAGGTGAACTGGTGAATCTACAAAGCCCAGAGAGTGAAAAGTTTTTCTTGGTTGTGGAGGTGAACAGTTTTTCTTGGTTCTGTAGCTGGACAGTTCTTGGTTCTGAAGATGGACAGTTCTTCTGGTTTCTTGTGGTGGACAGTTTTTATTGGTTCTGGAGTTGAAAATGTTTTCTTGGTTCTGGAACTGTACAGTTCTGCTTAGTTTTGGGGGTGAAGAGTTTTTCTTGGTTCTGGAGATGAATGGTTTTTATCAGTTCTGGAGGTAAACAGTTCTGGGGGTGTACAGTTTTTCTTGGCTCTGGAAGTGTACACCTCTTCTTGGTTTTGGGGGTGTAGAGCTTTTCTTGGTTCTACATGTGGGCAGTTTTTCCTGGTTCTGGAGGTGGACAGTTCTTCTTGGCTCTAGGGGTGAACAGTTTTTCTTGGTTCTGTAACTGGACAGTTCTTCTTGGTTCTGGGGGTGGCTCCAGGTGAGAAGGCAGGGTGGGGACCATGACCCATTGCAATGTTCTTCATATAACATCTGGTACAGTTGCTCAGTTTAGACCTGATGACTGCTGTGTTGAACTGAATCAGCAGGGTATTTTATTTTTTTATTTTTTTGGCAGACTGTGCTTCCTCAGTAGCCACAGGCAGTACATCTTCTGCTGGACCTTCTTTAGGGAAAAGGTTGGTCTCACACTTCCTTAGAGATAATGCTTTCTTCTGTTGACAGTTGGTGTCTGCTGCGTAGGAAATTAATATGCCTACTCTATCAAAGCCCTCTACTATCGCCAATGTCTGCAGTGTTGAGCTCCAGGTTTTGCTGGCTGCACCCGGACACCCAGTGTTCAACCTCCTAGCATGAGGACCCCTGAGCGAGGCTCAGCTTTGACCTGAAGCATTATGAGCTCCTACTGTCATTTAAAACATCAACTGGTATACTGTATGTTTGAAATTGAAAATTTCAAGATTTCAAAGGTACTTCATCAGTGTATAAATAGTTGTTGCAATTTACTGTGCACAGTTAGTTATTTACTAGTTAGATGACATAGATAGCATAGATGGCATTAGCGTTTAGTCTGGTAAGCAGATCTGCTGTGTTATGTTGAGGTGCCACTTTGCTGCCATTTTGTTTCTCTGCTCGCCTGCCTGCTCTGCCTGACTGCATAGTAGCCAACTTCCCGATTCCTGAAAATAAATTTTTTTTTACTTACCCGTTGTGTTCTGCTTCTTAGTCCCCAGTGAAGCTGTGTCAGTTATTTTTACTGTATATTCCAAAGAATGATAGACCAAGCAAAAAGCTGACCGTTCAATACTTTATTATTAACTGGTGCAATTGAAAAGATGTCAAATAAAAAAGTAAGAATACAATTGCATATTAAATCATTAAAACAAATCTGATTCAAAGTGAGCAGTAGAAATGGTCTTTGAGAAATGAGAGATGATGCACAGCTCTGAAGGCCACTAGTGTCAGGTTGTCCATGTTTCCCCCAAAATGAAGTCTTTCTGAACAAGCTGCTGTCCATTTGCAAACACAACGCTGTCTGTGAAATCTGAATACTGCATTTCCACCTGAAGAACAGGCTCATGTTTGTCTGTCTGTGATGGGCACATTTTCAAGATATAACACATTCTGGAGAATGGGGTGAACATTATTGGATACAGTTAATGTACAGTGACCTGTCTTTTATCAGCATTTTAATGAAACTGTTCCACTTGGTACCTGATTATCAAATCTGTTTAACAAAGGGCAACAAAATGCAGTTCTCTGTAAAAATCCCACCGACAGCTTTGTGGTGCACAGTAACAGCCATAGCAACAAAAGCATGACTTGAATAATATCAATAAATACATAACAAAAGCATTACTGTAAAAGGCCAAGGCACAAAAAATTGTAGCAATCAAAATGTCCATAAATTGTCATGTGTGAATCAGTGCATTGATTTTACGTTTTCTCAACAGTGATTATGACTGACAGATTAACACAAGAAGCAGTGTGACCTCAGCAAGATATGGCTGCTGTAGATACTCTTCATCCAGAGACACACGCAGATGTAGAGTGAGACAGAGGTGGAGTGAGACAAGTGTGAAGTGAGAGACAGATGTGGAGTGAGATAGAAGTGGAGTGAGATAGAAGTGGAGTGAGATGGACATGTGTGGAATGAGACAATTGTGGAGTGAGTGAGACAGATGTGGAGTGACAGACAGACAGACAGATGTGGTGAGTGACCAACACATGTGAAGAGAGATACAGATATGGAGTGACTGAGACAGATGTGGAGTGAGGGACAGGTTTAAAGACACAGTTTCAGAAAAGGGACCAGTGTATGGCTTTGAGAGTTTCCACTGAAGCCATTGAACCTCACAAACACCGATGAGAGACACCAGATAAAATCCACTATTTCCACCAATTTACCACTCAACCACAATATACTCCTGTATCCTAAGTACTACTGAAAGTACTAGTCAAAGTATTACTGAAAATACTATTGAAGTACTACCCAACCCGCAAGACGCTCAAATTCAAAAGTATGGATAGGATCAGTGAGCAGTGTGCTGTGGTTAGTGTTTCTTTGGTGGAAATGTTTCTTAGATTCTGTCTGATGACTTGAGAGTATTTTGAAACAAAACACAGCATAATATTCCTACGCCACCATTTTGTCCATAAGCATAAGTCACTCACCTGCCCCCCCCCAAAAAAACAAAAAAAAAACAACAACAACTAAAAAACAAACAAACAAACAAAAACATTTGCCCAAAGCCTTTACAGGAAATAAATGTCTACAGATAAAGTTGAAGCATCACAAACTATATTTGGTACACATGACCATGAGGAAAAAGTCAGCAGCCACACCGATTGAGGAACCAGAGGGTCAGACATCATCATTACATCAGTTTACTTTGTGATGTTTTTTTTTTTTTTTTTGCCTCAAATGTCTTTGTTCACACCCTGGGCATTTATCAGATAAATGGTGGCAAGGTAGTTAATTACTTTTTAATTATGATTAAGATAACTACCAGCAAAAAAGCACAAAAGTAATTTCTCAGGCTGATTTTTAAAATGGTGAAATACTCCATCTCATGACAACCCTTCTCAAATAATTTCCTATAGTATGTCTGAAATTGACATTGGTCCCTGGAAACTGCTAGCCTTATTAAATTCGGTGTAACGTCATCTCTTGGAAGACAGTTCAGTTCTCTACAAATTTCTACAGTGATTTAAACTATCAGCATACCACTATGTGTGTAGCATAGTGCAGTTCTCTAAACAGATACATGCCTGATAACAAACAGGAAGCAATCCAAATGAAGAATGTAAGAACACAAAGGCTTGTACGGTCACAAAACTCCAGTATTGAAAATAAATGAGTCACAACAATTTAACAAGAGGAACAGTATCAGCTTTAAATGAAATTGCTTTTTAATGAGGTGACATGTAAATGCTGAACAGTGACTGTGAGACGGTCATTCTAGGCTCCAGAGGCACACACAACAGATAAATGCAGGGATATAGTCAGCAAGCAGCTGAACACAACTGTATTCAGCCAAAATATGTGCCTGCATCGCAAGATCATAGGATAGAGCAATAGAATAATTAAGAGACTTGAGTAAAGATACATAAGAATATAATAAGTTAAATAGGTAAGTGGTTACTTTGTGTATCTGTGGTGTCCTCTGCACCTGGCTTCACTACGAGCTGCTCAGAATCAGAACCAAACCTTTGGCTCCTGTAGAGTCACTCCAAGACATCAAGACATTGTCCCTAGCTGTGTCCCAATTCAATGGCTGCAGCCTTGAAGGTCGCGGTCCACGGAGGCTACTCCTTCTTGTGGCCTTCGTGGACCGCAAAGGCCTAGCTGAAATGGGACGATCCGGTCCACGGAGCGTACGTCAACAGCTGCTCCTCCTCTCACGTTTGCACCGCTGTCACCTAGCAACCAGGATCGCAGCTGTTCGCTAATTCACTTTATTCATTGGTCACATAAGCAGAAATGGAGCCAGAAATTACACTTATTTAATTTTTTATTTTGTTTAATTTACTCCTGGAGGAGTTTGAGCAGCTCTCTCCGCCTCGGCCATCTTCGAACGTCAGACAAGCAGCGCGCAGTGAATCATGGGATATGTTGGGCCGCGAAGGATGCACCTGATGCAGCTTTCGTTCAGCGGGAAAGGAAGGCCACATTCGTGGGCTGCATTTGAAGTAGCCTTCGAATTGGGACACGCCTGTCGCGCCGACTGTGACGTAATCAGCCTTCAAATGTAGCCGACGAAGGCTGCAGCCGTTGAATTGGGACACAGCTCCTGTGTTTCCAAAATTATTTGCTCACCCACCCAAATAACTGAATTCAGATGTTCCTATCACTTCCATGACCACAGGGGAATAAAATCAAGCACCTAGGTTGCAGCTTTGTGGTAAACTGTGTGGAAAAGTTTGGGAATGGCCACTTCCTGTTCCAACATGACTGCACCAGTGCACAAAGCACAGTCCATAAAGACATGAATGAGTGAGTTTGGTGTGGAAGAACTTGACTGGCCTGCAAAGAGTCCTGTCCTCAACCTGACAGAACACCTTCGGGATGAATTAGAGCAAAAACTGCGAGTCAGTGTCTGACCTCACAAATGTGCTTCTGGAAGAAAGGTCAAAAATTCCCATAAACACACTCCTAAACCTTGGGGAAAGCTTTCCCAAAAGAGTTGAAGCTGTTATAGATGCAAAGGGTGGGCTAACGTCATATTAAACCCAATGGATTAAGAATTAGGTTCATATGCGTGTAACGGCAAGTGAGCAAATTGAAAATATAGTGTATATACAATATGATGTTTTCACCTGCAGGATTAAGTTTCTCTAGAATGGCTCCTCACTTGAGCAGCTTGTTTTGAAGCAATGTGTGGAGGCTCCTGTTGGTCATGCTTAAAAACTGTATATAATAAGGTCAGAATAAATAAATCCAGTATCATTTTGGTCCTAAACTAAAGCTCAGGCTGCAAAGCAGGGCGTTGTGCTTTACCTGATTTCAAACCACAGCCATTGGACTGTATTTGAGCACAAATGGCTGGATGTCGTGTGTGATTTGTGCAGTGAGTGGTTGGATCTAAAGTTAAATCTAGTCTACAGTACATAAATAGTGGTGTTATAGGGTTTATAATATTAGCCAACCGTGTGAAACTAAATGGTTTATATCCCTGAATTCATGTGCCACAGAACAAGATTTAGAGTTTCAAATTCAGCTGCAGCCCATGATTCACACACAACCACAGAGCAGCAGTGCAGTAAAGGCAGAAATATGGCCAAGTCCCCCAAATCCAGTGTATTTGTCATTTCTGCAAAAGCAATGACACTTGGAATGTCTGCTAAATGATTACAACATTCTAATAATACATAGTGTCAATGTGTTCCAGTGTAGAGCCTGAAGGTTAAGTTCATAATTTTAAAACAAATATGGAAGAAATTAAATTAGGTCCTATTACTGGAAAAAAAAGACTGGACTTGGAAAATTGTAAAAGTCCAAATCCAACATACTTCTGTTATATTCCAAGTGTGACAGATTTTCAGAGAGACTTTGTTGGATAAAAACAGTAAACAGTGGCTGCCTTTGAGCTACAGTCTCACACAGAACAACCATACATACAACAGACAGAGTGAGACATAGACAGAGTGAGACAGACGCACCGACACACAGGAGACTTTTGGTTCCAGTTTTCCCCTCTGCTCTCCACTTTAACCTCCTACAATGGTGCATATCATGCAGACCATGCAAATAAAAGGGTGAAAATTGATTCATATAAAAAAATAAGTGTTACAAAATGGCATAGCAAGTATAGTACGTGTCTGTTGAGTCTCTTTTTCTGTTCCTGATATCCTGAACTTTGCAGTGTCTACACTAAAAATCGCATGCGTCACATGCAGTGTGTTGGCTTTGCAGCAGTAAAGCTTTGGGTGAATATACTTATGTTAAAAAGCAGATTTTCTTCCACATAGTAATGGCCAAACTCAACTACCTTGAGACTGGATGATTCTGGGTTCCAGTTGGCAGATGTATTTCAGGCAACTCCAAATGAAAGAATCTGCTGTTAGCATCATACCATGGTCCACCAGTTCTCTTAGGCAGACAAAGAGAGACTCTGGTGAGTAGGAAAAGCTTTAAGGATTGAATCCAACTCCTCACATGAGATGAGATCTAACCTAACCTAACCTAACCTAACCTAACAATCTAAGTTTATGAAGCCTTAATTTATACATTTTGAGGATGAACCTGAATTACATGAAAAGTCCGGGACAGTAACAGTGTGGATGTGTAAATGGACTTATTTGCCAGGTAATCAGTCATTTACAGGAAGTGGCTTTCACTGTGTTGAAAAACTCCTTTTGACATTAATATGTTTTCACACTACACAAAACCCAGCCATATTTTAACTAAAACAATGGAGCTCAACAGTGACCTCAACCCTACGGTTCCGGAAGTAAAATTCACATTCATTTGCCCCACTGACTTTTCAAAAAAATCTGTATATAAAAAGTTCAAAAACTTGAGGGAGGCTAATCATTTTAATTGTTAATAACTCAACTGTTTCACTGTTATCAGTAAAACAAACAATTGATTTAAACATGTTTTCATCATATATTGGCACACATGAGTAATTTTTTTAAAAATATAAAAAAATATATACTAGTCATAACACCTTTAATATACACATTTTTTGAAAAGACAACAGGGAAAATGAATGGGAAATTTACTTTCAGGACCTGGGCTGGGCTGTCACTGTTGAGCTCTATGCCGGGTGTTATTTTCAAAATCTGGAATGATTGTAAATTAGAGCTCAAATTTTAACCTTTAACTTAACAAAACAATAAATATTAAAATTTAAACTCTTAATATTTTGTGCAATGAAGTGTAATTGAGTTCAGCCAGTACCATGTGGTAGAAAAGTGCTTGTAAAGTCCTTGCAAAGAATGCGCTGTACAGAGTTCTACTTTACAAACGATTTCCCTTTTTGGGGGTTAATTTCGCTCCATGGGTCTGGGACAGGAAGGCGTCAAGGCGGATTTCCATCGTTGCACCATTCGTCACCTGTGCAGGGTTTGACCCTGGTGTGGCTTTTGTGACCCACTCTAATGCAGTGGGTTGACAGGCATGGGTTGGCTTCAGGAGTTGGCTTTAAAGGTGGTAGTTTCAAGGTGGTGTGCTCCAAATGGCGTCACCAAAGCCCTCTCCGGTCGATGACATCGGCAAAGGCCCTCCACTCGGTGTAAAAGGGTCTGTGTCAGTGTCTGTTTCACCTTCTGCCAAATAACTGGGTCTAGGTCTCGTCCAACTCAAACCTGGCTCTGCCATTACCTCCCCCACATGGTCTTCCTCACAGTCCCGCTCTGCTGAAATGCTAAACCCACTTGGCGATCTTTCTAACTCATCGTGATTTACTGAAAGCAATGAAAGTGGGGAATCATTCGTTTGTGGTTCCCCTGAGGTCCTCCCTGGTAACACAGATAGATCCTGAAGTGAACTAATAGGCAACACAGTGGGACGCTCTGCGTAAGTGGGAATAGGGGCCAGGAGCTGCCTTGATACCAGGCTCTGATGATCCCGGGTGCTTTTTTGCTCTTTGCTGTAGTTCTGTGTGACCTTGCGGAGTGGTTCTTGGTAGGCCATGTGCGGGTAAGAGTCAGAGTAGTTGAAAAAGAGGCGACGGATGTCCCCGCCTCCTTCCAGAGTCATTTGGGCCGTCCCAGCAGAGTCCACCTGCAGCTGCTCTGAGTGCTGGATGTGCATGTCAACCAGGAAGTCAAGCTTCTTCTCCATATCCTCCACCTAAGACAGGAACAAAGACAGAACACAATGACCATCTGAATGCAGGTTTTTGTAGCAATACTTTGGTCTCTTGGGGTAAAACGGAACCTTTTAAAAGTCTGTTGAAGTTTGTAAATTCCATGTTATGTTGTATTATGGATGGCACCTTACACCTTTGTTTATTCAGTATCACAGGGAATGGTAAAACAACAACAACAACAACAACAACAACAACAACAACAACCATTTCCTGGTCCTGTCCAAAGGTCCCAGGGTCACAAATCTGAGTGCTGTAATTACACCTTAAAATGGTAATGGAGGGCATAAGTGTTCCTAAGCAATTTTGTCAGGCCCATGGTAAGGTTTCCAAAGGCAAACAGGTTCTATGATGGACAAGGCAGGAGTGGTTTAGAAGTGTCAACCAACAAAGAGAACAAACAAAGGCAAGCCATCCAGTGGTCTCTGGCTTCTTTGGGATTGGAACTATAGAATATGGTAGAAGTTTCAAAAACATGCTGCCATGTGACATGAGTTGAAAATGTTTGTGAACATTAGACGCATAGTGTCTCAGTGAGGATGGAGTGACACCTCGCCCCTTTCAGGGGCTCATCCATTGAACAGCCAGTTTACACTCCCTCTTGGATTGCAAGGTTTGTGGCTGTGGGTGAAGAGGGGGTCATGGTTGAACAGTGGAATCCAAAATCTCCTCAATCCCAGCATCATTCAGGAGGTTGGAAAAGAAACAACTCAGATGTGCTTTTCTACTACACTTCATTTTGCTCTCCATCAACTTCACTTGTTTGTGTTATTGTCTGTTTGGTCCAGACTTGACCCACACAAACCCACTCCATAGTACTGTTCTGTAGTACCTTAATGACTGTAACTGTTTGGATGTATGTATGATTGTACAAGGCCTCACCTGTCTCTCCACTCTGACAAATCTACCCATCATGCTTTGGTCTTCAGAATCTGGCATGGAGGCCGCTTTTGCAAGGTATGTCTCGTGTCTGAAACACACAGACACTCACTCTAACAAACATATGGGGCAGAGCCAAAAGTTTACCAAGGTACATCTGTGAACAATTTATAATTATGAACTTAAATATACTTAAATTGAGTTTAAAGAAATTATTGGGGTTTAAAGAAAGCTGATGTTCTGTATTGTGTACTCTCTTCGGTGACTTGTGGAAACTGTAACATGCATAGTACCTGGGAGACTGGTTGGGCGGATAAGCAAAAGGTGTTTTCTGAGTTTTCTTGCTTTTGGGGGTGGAGGGAGGTCCAGGAGCCAGTATCATGTCGATCCTTTAACAAACACACAGCAGAGTTCATATCATCACATTTATTTTTACAGTCACATACAGTATCAAGTGTACAACTCACTCTGACCCACGATTCATATTTAGATCATTAGATTAAATATGAGAGTATCAGGTGCTTTCTGTATTCATAATCTTATGCAGCAGTTTGTTTATGTATTTTCCAGAGTATACACTAATAAACATTGGTTCAGGAATATTTTTGTCAACAGAAAACACTGATAAGATTTAGAAAACAATAACCAGGTGTTGTAATCTCATTCTTGACATGGAAGTGTATATAGTGTATATTGATTTTTACTTTTTTCAGACAAGGAAGGCTGGTGCTCTGACCTGGTCTGGAGGTACTTGATCCTGCACAGCATGTCCAGGTGTCCAGCCGAGTACTGCTCGATCACATCTTTGACGTCATAAGGCCTTAGGGTTTCCTTAAAACGCTTTCTATTTAGAAGAAACTGCATGATCCTGAAACAGAGAAGAATCAGAACATCTACAGAATGGAAAGACTGGCAGGTTTTTACATTGGCAGCTGTGCACAGTGCCATGCTGCTGAGCTAAAGGTTTCACTTTTCTAAAAGAATCAGTTACATTTATGAACTACTAACATGTGAGACACAAGGTTAGCTCCAAGTAGATGAGAGCTGAGAGTTACTCTGTATGTTCTTGGTGAGCTGAGGTTTTCCCCAGGAGAGAAAACAATGAACAAAGTTTGAGGTCAGTATTGGTTCTCTCAGGTCTCTGCCTGCTGCCACCCACTGAGCTGATGAATCATCTGACTTTGAGTTATGAAACGTACACCCTGTAGGTCTCAGCCCACCTACTGAAAAGCATTCAGGCCTGAGATAATAGACAGGGTTAATCTCTTGTCCCAAAGGCCACACGCTGAATTAGATTACAGAATGATGTCAGCTGTGACCTGGAGGTGCAAGGCACAGACTTAGCAACAGTTAACTAATGCTACCTATAACCTGCATTATTACAGGTTCACACTGACATTTGCACCAACCTGCTCAGCCTGTAAGACAGACAACTACAATAGTCACGTTGTTTATTTTTTGGGGGAATTAATTTTAAAACCATTCTTCAGCCGTTATCAATATTCCAAAAAAGGGCAATAAGGGTGATTCATAAGGTTGGATACAGTGAGCATGGAAAACATATTATTGCAGTCACTATTATTAAAACTAAATGATCTTGTTCAATACACAACAGCACAAATCATGTATAGGGCAAACAATAATAATCTGCCAGGAAATATTGAAAGATTTTTTTGTCATAGAGATGGAGGGTATCAACTGAGCAGAGTAGGACTTTAAAGTAAACATTATAAAAACAACCAGGAAAAGTTTTTTTTTGTGTGCCTGTGTATGGTGTCACACTGTGAAACAGTTTGGGGGACAACACAAGCAATGTACAAGTATCATTCACACATTTAAGTAAATGTATGAATAAATCATATTCTCACAGTACAGAGGTGAGGAAGAGCTATAAAGGTCCCAAAAGTTTATTATTAATGGTATGTGGTTTATGTATATGTTTTATCAATATTGTTTAATATTGAACACTCTGAAATGTATTTGATGTATATGAATATATTTGATCATGAATGCTCAGGAAGCAATAATTATAACAGTAATTATAATATAATAACATAAAGACTGGGGGTGAGGACAAATAAGTTGTAAATCATCCCACTTCTTTTCGAGCTAAAGAAATGTAAATTACTATTTGTAAATATGAATTATTATAAATATGTATTAACATTGTTATTGATATGTGTACATGTATTAATACAAATGAATGTGCTTATAAATTGTCACAAAGATGTATGCATATTGTATGTCAATATTCTTAAATAAAAAAATGTATCAATTTTTTCACACATCTGTGGTGCAGGGACACAAAATGAAGCAGATTTGAACATAATGCATATCAGCATTAGGCCTGAGGCTGCGCTGATGAGTTCAGTGTGATGAAATGTACCAACATGAGAGCACATTCATGAGGAACAGTTCGGACAACTGTTGGGACACATATGCACGATGCAGCCTTGTCATATTAAATGTGGGACAGCACAGACCTAGAAACATCCATGTTGTACTGTACTGGTGTGAAAGCCTGTGCTTTGCCCCTTTGTGGTATGGAGGAATAATTGTACACACATTCTTATACATATTTGATTATAAGTATATCTCTGAGCTCACCCCTTTAGGCTCTGACACACATCTGATTCTAAGACTGGATTTGAACAGTTCCCTTCAAGTCCCTCTGGTCCTGACTACAGTGTAGTGTGGTACTGACCTGACGGCCCTGATCACCAGCTTCAGTGTGGGGATCATCTCCTCCATCAGGATGTCTGGGGGGAAGCCCCTCTCCTCCAGCGCTGGGTCAGGCAGAGCCCCTGCATCTGAAACATCATGACAGCATGATAACACCTGAGAAGTAGATCAGACCTGTGTGAGATGGTTTAAAAGGGAAGTGTTCTCTCTGCTCTTACCCTCTGAGCTCTGACGCAGTGTGTAGGCCTTCATACGGAAAGCTGTGCGGAATCGTTCCCTGTTACTAAAACCTTTGGGCTCTTTCGAAGGACTGTCCTCGATGGCATCGGTCCCCGTCTTTTTCATTGTGCCCACTAATGGACGAGTGTTGGGCAGCCGCACACGTTCCAGCAAACTCAGCTTCTGACTGCAAGAGAACAACTTGATATCAGCAGAGTTTTCCAAGCACTCTCTGAATAGGAACTAAACCAACTGTTAAGGCTTCCATCAGTATGTGATGTTTTTAGAGAATAGAATTTCTGATTATCTCTATTACTCATAGGCAGGGCTAATAGTGGTTCCCAGGGTTTCTAAAAGTACAGTTGGAGATAGGGCCTTTAGTTACCAAGCTCCTGTTTTATGGAATCAGCTTCAGCTGGGTGGAGTCTGCATGTCCTCCCCGTGTTACCGTGGGTTCTCTCCAGGTATTCCGGCTTCCTCCCGCCATCCAAAGACATGCATGTGTTGAACTGGTGACTATAAATTGCCCCTAATGAATGTGAAAGAGAATGTGTGTGTGTGTGTGTGTGTGTGTGCGTGTGTGTGTGTCAGTCCTGCAACAAGCTGGCCCCTGTCCAGGGTGTACTCAAAGGCCCAAAGTTACTGGGATAGGCTCCAGTCACTCCTGACCTCTAACGGGAATAAGTGGAAGAAGATGAATGAATGGATTGTGTGTTTATGTTTGATTAACTGTTAACTGTTTGTGAAGCCCTTTAAGGAGACTTTTGTTGTGACACTAGGCTATAGAAAAAAAATTTATTGAATTCAATATTCTTATCATATAACTTGAAACACTTATGTATGAAGGACCAAAACTGCCAAATCAATCAGTAAATTAATAACTAAATGCTCTCATTGACAAATAATTATTTAAACGTGACAACAAATGCTGTAAGAAAAAAAAATGAAGATGTAAGTTTTGTTTAAAATAAAAAATGCCTAAAATGATTTCCTTTCTCCATTTATTTCTACGTTTATTCATTTATGCTTTCATTTATTTTTAATTATTACATTTTTTTTCCTCTTTACTTACTTTTCCCACATTTATTAATTGATTTCTGCCACCAAAATGCAAATTAAGGGGGCGTGTTAGACAAAAGCAATCAAAGTTACAGATAATCTGCAGATAGTACACGCAGAGATCACTCACCCAGATCAACCAATGACATCATCAGAACACACCCCCTTCATTTGCATTTCGACAACAGAAATTAATAATTAAATAAATGTGGGAATAAATAAAAAATGAAAAATTAAATAAAACAAAAATAAATTAAAGCACAAATTAACAAATGTGGAAATAAATATGGAAAGGAAATAATTATAGTCCTTCATTTATTTATTTTAACCTAAACTTACATCTGCATTAAAAAAAAAAAAAAAAAAATTATATATATATATATATATATATATATATATATATATATATATATATATATATATATATATATATATATATATATATATATATATTTTTTTATTTTTATTTTTTGTACATTGGTAGTGATCGAAACCAGAGTATTGTTTTAAAAATGCACACAATAAACTGACACAAAGCCAGTACAGCGTGCCTAAACATCCAGGTCCTGTCTGATATATTTGGCAGCAGTGGGACGCTCAGGGCTGTGAGTAAAATAAGACTCCTGTTGGACTTGAAGAAAGGAAACCGGAGCCGCTGAGACAGGCTGCGTTCTCAGCCACTTTTCTCCCACACTGGACACAATATGAGCCTGTCTCCAGCACAGAAGGGCAATGCTGAAAGAAGCCCTGAGACTCTTTCAGAGCACTCCACGGCACAATAAACAGCGGAAAATGACAGGCGATTATCCCCCACGTCTGTGTAAATTATGCAACAGAACCACAAAATATGATGCCCTTATCTACCACAACTCCACTGCCAAAAGCACCCACAGATCTGATCTGGAGTATGGAGTGTCAGGATTATGTAACTGAGTTTGAAATACAGCCGTCTCCAAAAAGGTTTTATCATTCCTAAAGTGGTACTCTGCCCCAATGCATTATGCAATCCACAATCTGCAGTTATGTAACAACCGAAAAACTGTCATCAAATCCAAAATGTTCAAAACTCATTTCTGCTATCTCCTTCAACACTGTATCCAAGTGTTGTTGAAGTGCAACTAGAAACTTACATCAGTCTGAACGATTTCTCAGCTCAAACCTAAGTACAATATTAGAAGCAATGACTCATATGAGGTAAACATGTTTAAATACATTTTTAGTTAACCTGATAATGGTACAGCTGATTAATTCACAAGTAAAATCATATTTTCCCTAACATACACATTGTTGATGTTTAATAATAATAATAATAATAATAATAATAATAATAATAATAACAACAGCAACAATAATAATAATAATAATCATCATCAACAACATCATCAACATATATTTTTTATTTATTAGGCCCCTTTCTAGATGCTCAAGGTCGCCTTACAACAAGTAAAAACATGACCACAATAAAAGACAAAAAATACAGTTAAAACAATATACCGTTTAAAAAAGGAATAGTGCAACTTGTGTTTGGTTGTAAAATCTAAACAGTGCTCATCGTGCAATCACAAAAGCATAAAGAACGCCAGGGGTTCCAGATGCATACGTGGGTGTGAGCTGTAAGCTATGGTCGCGACTAACAGCAGAGCTACAAAACCAGCTGGTATTAAGCCTTAAAGAACTCACTATGAGTCCAAAATAATATGAATAAATGAATAAATAAAGAGGGGGGCACAGTGGCAGAATGGTTAGTGTTCTTGCTTCCCAGCAAGGAGATCGTGGGTTTGATCCTCAGCCAGCCAACACACGAACTCTCTGGGTGGAGTCTGGATGTCCTCCCCGTGTTACCCTGGGTTCTCTCCGGGTTCCCTGGCTTCCTCCCACCACCCAAAGTCATGCATGTGTTAGGTGAATTGGTGACTCTAAATTACCCCCAGCGAATAAATGTGAGAGTGAATAGTAGTCGAAGATAAATGAATGAATGAATGATGACTGATATGAGCTACTTTGCTAACAATAAAGCATTGCTATTGACAAAATATTTGCATGGGGCGGCAGTGGTGCAGGAGGTTCAGCAGGTTGCCCACAAGCCAGAGGTTTGATGCCTGCTCTGACTAAGTGCATTGTGTTGTTGTGTTCTTAGGCATAACACTTCACCCACATAGCCTACTCTAGTCACAGTATGTGGCTGGCTACGTCAGGAAGGGCATCCGGCATTAAACTTGATAAATTACTGTGCGATAGATAGATAGACAGACAGACAGACAGACAGGCAGATAGATAGATAGATCTTGCATTCTCATGATCGCGCAACATCAAAATGTCACAAGATTCCTGTGAAGGTAAAAATCAGTCTTGTGATCTCAGGATCAGGTTCTGTCTGCAAATTTTACAGAGGAGAGCAACTTGGGAAGAGCATGTGTGAGAAGTATGAGTTTGTGCCATAAAAGCCATTAATAAAGACTGAAATAACTATTTTTTCAGAAGCAGAAGGACAGAAAACAACGATTAATATGAGATCGCTTTGGAGTTCACTCCACTTTCATTTCACGGGGGTTTCCTTTCTAACGGGGAAGTAGCTGGGTATGAATTGTTTCAGTAGTAAGTAAACAGCTAAACAGCCTACTAAGACAGACTATCTAAAAGATAATATGAGAAATAATGATTAAATGTAAATATTCTAATCAATATAACTTCGTATGAAGTTACATTACTTTTAAATCAGGATGTTGTGCACATCCAGTTTCCTGTTTGGTGCGATCTGAGCTGCGGAGGTTGATCCGAATGGAGTCCGCCATTGAATGGCTTTCGAACAAAATAGGCTAGCTGTGTATCTCCGGTGCAGGGTGGAGCACGGCCGGACCGGCGCCACAGAGCTGTGGAAGTTGTGGAAACCCTCTCACTCACTACAACGGCTGCGTATTTACTGCGGAGTGTGTGGTGCAGTGCAGCGGAGCAGAGTCACACACAGTGGAAATTGAGGGTTAGGAGGTTGTTGTTATTTGTGTTTATTGTGTGTTATGTCTGATTGTGTGTTTATGTTTGATTAACTGTTTGTGAAGCCCTTTGAGGCGACTGTTGTTGTGATACTGGGCTATAGAAATAAAACTGAATTGAAAATTTATGTAGGTATCTTGTCTGTGTCCTGTGGATGGTATGGACCCCCTCGAAAAATAGATGGCACATCTCAAGGAGCTATTCAAAATAAATAAATAAAATAAAATAAAAGAAACCCTAAGTTACACCAACCCGCAGCTTAAGTACATTAAGGTTTAAAAGTGGATCAAGCCCCAGAATTCTCAGCCAGGACCCCATTAGAAAAAAAAAAAAAAAAAATCAGCTCTCTAAGCTGATTTTTACCAGGTTCTAACTGAAGCCACCTTAGCCTGACTCTGTTTTCTACGCCCACCTCACTCTGGCTCATGGCTGCTGTCCACTGGTTCACTCACAGACACAAGATAATGTTAATCTCTAATTTTCCACAAGCTGCTGCTTCCCATCTGTGTTTAACTGCCCGAACACTCAGCAATATAGAACTTCAAAGCGAGAGAAAATGTTGAGGTGGTTTGGGTGAGTGCTCCAGTAGGACACAGCACAGACTTGGAGCGCGCTCAGTTTCTCTCTTATCAACATCAGAGCCACTGTTGTTGCTGCTCACTGGACTTGAGCAGCGGAAACTCAATCCCTCTCGAACACGATGCGGAGGCGTCTGAGTGAGGCAGAGCGCTGTAATGACTGTCAGCATCAGACCTCAAAGCCTTCAAAGTCCTCAGTACAGCCCCGCAGTTAGTGCACATCAGACCTTTACAGTCATAGAGCGAGCGAACCACTGGGTTTAGTCTGAATTTAGTTTATTTCAGATTGGTTCCTGGACGTACTGCAGGTTTACTTAACATTTTAGTCCAGGTTTCTTTCCTGGATAAGAGTTAAAGTGAAAGTGCAGTTTATTTTCTTGTATATGAGAAAACTGCACAGTGTACAGAGACTGGGAGGGGACAAGGGACAAAAAAATTAACTAAGGTGAGGGGAAAGAAATTGCATCATCCAGCGAAACTATTGCAAGATCCTGAGAAAGTAAGCTCATTCAGGATGAACTGCCTCACCTGTGGTCGTGGTCGTGAGGACGGCTGCACTGGGAGGCTGTTTGTGGCTCAGATTACACTTTGTAAGGTATTAGCAGCATGAACTAGGCCTACACGTGTGTATGTTTGCAAAATAAATGCATTAAAATGATATGTAAGAACTTTCCTGTTTATTACACAACCCTAGTTTTGATGCCCATTCAGCAGTGGTTCTTGGGTTTTATGTCCAGGTCCACACATTACAAAAACTAAACAGATGCTGAAATCAGCAGATATCATGCACAATCTCTCTCTTTTATTAATAATATTCTGCT
Organism: Bostrychus sinensis; assembly: GCA_020698575.1. Taxonomy (NCBI): domain Eukaryota; kingdom Metazoa; phylum Chordata; class Actinopteri; order Gobiiformes; family Eleotridae; genus Bostrychus; species Bostrychus sinensis. The sequence goes on from CM036256.1 coordinate 34,979,419, forward strand.
TTACATTGAGCAGCGAGGCAAAAAGTCAAAACTGTAGAGCTAACAGGCAGGGGGCAGAGGAGTGAAGTCTTTCAGATCCAGTCATCGTTACCTGTTCGTTCACAGGCAGCCTATGCATTTTCCCCAATCCCTGCACTGAACCATGCACCAGGGCAGCTGGCTCACATGGATGATCCCGTTTGGATCTCACAAGCCTCATTCAAGACCAGCGCAGTTTCAATCGTGATCAGTTCAGTGCATGGAGGTTAGATTTGTGTCCAACTTGGTCCTGGCTTGCTCTGATGTCATGAGTGCAATGGTAATGGAAAGCCTGTGAGCTCCAAACACAATCAGCTGCCTGAGCTAGGCACCACAGTTCATGAGCAGCAACTGCAGCTGTATGTGCACGGCTCAGTGCATGACAGGGAAACACTCACAGGGTAAAATGGATGTCGGAGTGTATATGTTCCTTATCTATAAGTGATGAATTTACTTTCATGTCAAATTTTTTGTTGAGAGAATCAGAGACCGTGAGTGACTTCAGCATGATGTAAATCAGGGATTCAGAATTTATGTCTTAGTAATAGAATTACAAATTATATTTCCCACTGTGTAGCTTGACCCATGACACTGGCAACAAAATGACATGCCAGTATGAGACTGAAGGAACTGGTGTCATCTTTATAGTCATATAAGATTAGGGAGAAAAAAAAGAAAAAGAAAAAAAAAAGGACAGCTGAAAATATTTTAAGAATTTACTTTCAGAAACACAATGTTTGGAACCATTTAGATTTATTGATTGATAATTAAATAAGATTTTTTTTTTTTTTTACTGAACAGTAAGCTTTTACAGCAGTAATGCAGTGTTCACTAGTACCCAGGTTTTCAAGCGCTGCACATTCAAAGATGGGAGTGAGTGAATTATCTATAAGACGTCAGGTCACATGTGGCATTGTTCACTACTGTAATGATACTGTGTTCATTTTTCATTTTAATTTTAACACTAAAGAGAGAGTAAATTTAACACTGATAAGGACCAAATACACTTGGAACAGAGTAAAAATTACTCTTGGAAATGCATGTGCAGTTGTCTGCAGTAAAAGTTGTTATGAGTCATTTTAAATTTGCAAAACCACATCTTAACACATGTAAGAAGTGCATTTTATGTATGGAGCTGCAAGATCTGAGCCACAAACATCCAACTTCTCGGCCACAAACCAGGTGAAGCATTTCACCCTGAACCGCAAAACTTCTCAGTCTTTTTTTTTTTTTTTTTTTTTGCTCCCTAACCTTTTTTTTTTCTCACCATGTCCCCTTCTGGGCTCCGTAAAAATCTAATGGGAGTCAAAATACCTGATAATTGCAGAAAAAATAAAATAAGATTAAAAAAATCTGGAAAAAAAAAACAAAAAAACAATGACAAAAAAGTGAAATAAGCATAAATACTGACAATTCTGTCATTGTAGTGTGAAACTAAGCTCAGAGCTCATGCTTAAGGACAGCTCTAAACTTTAGTTTGATGTATTAGTATTAGAACATTCCTCTTTTTTATTTGTCATTAGAATGTGTGGATCCTATCTGTCACTGCTAACGGCCACATAACTAATGCTGTCACTTAAGTGCTTCTAAAAATAGTCCTTACATATCTGCTGTGGGAATCAGTGCAATTAAAAAGTGAGGTTTTTAATCAGTGCAGAATATTTACTCAGGCCAATAGGGAAGAGATTTATGTGGATTCATAAAGGAAGACATTCTGAGGCTGAGCGCAGCTGGTCCCAGTGGATTAGAGACAGGACACAGAGAGAGAGGACGTACCTGGCCATGACCTCCAGATGATCCTTCCTTTGGATAAAAAGAACAAAAGGACATGGTTAAAGACAGATATGTCCCAGGAAGTGAAGCTTCTCTCTGCTCAAGTATAGCCCCCTATTATTATTATAGTTTATGTAAAAAATTGGCCATACTTTCCACTCAGCACTACAGTGTTTTACCCTAAGTGTTCTCACATTGTGATGACCATTGCAAACTAAAAAGCAAAACCAGCAAAAAGGAAACAACCATTCAAAGCAATTTGTGCTGCATTTTTGCATGAAAAGTGCTTTATAAACAAAGATTGATTTAACATTTCAGTATTGACACTAGAGTGAAATAAAATAAAATAAATAAATAAATAAAGATTTACTGTAAGTCAATGGGACCAAAAAGGGCTTAAAGAGGAAGTGTTTTTTGTCTAGACAGTAGATTTTTTAAAGTTTTTTTTAGTTGTGACACTGACATACTAAAATTCATTTATTAATGAACATATTTGTCAAATAGTATCACCCTAGCACTATAAATGCCAAAATGAGACCAAAAAATACATTTGAAAAAGCCTAAAAGGGTGCCAGGAGGGCTGAAGGTTAAAATACATGCTGCACTGATAAACACAGCTGAGTGTGGGACTTGCCTGAAACACGGAAGTGAGATGATGGTTTCATAAAATCTCCATGTGGCAATAAGGTCCTCCCTGATTGGATTAGTGGAGTAGTATCTCCAAGCAGACTTCATAAAGAGATCACATGGGCCTGTTAGATGAGCTGATTACATCGCATTAAAATCACACACACTCCTCTCACCTGGATGAGGCCCGCGGCTGGATGTCTGCGCTTCTCAAAGTGCTTCTGTCGATGCTGCTCCTGGACCTTCAGAGCCAGACCGGAGCCCAAAATGCCCTGTACAACCACACTCACATTATCTACACATGTTAAAGTCAGTCAGGCGGACTTTTTCAATGGAATACATCTAGTGGTGGAAGATGTACTCAATTTCTTTACTTAAGTAAAAGTACAGGGGGTACGGTGCTAACTTTTAGAGCACTACATGAACTGCCCCTCTGTAAATCTCAGACCTTTTGACCCCATATTCCTCAAATTGCTCTCTTTGATCCTCAGGTCAAAACCTCATCATGGTCCCAAAAACCTGTTTTAAAACTCGTAGCGATGTGTCCTTTCAGGCAGTAGCCCCCAGACTGGGGAATGCCCTGCCCCTGTCCCTCCATGTGGACATCTCTGTTAATTCCTTTAAAAGCAGCTGAAGACACTTTATTTAGACAAGCTTTTAGTTGACTGGATTTTTGGTTTTAATTGTTATTCATTGTATTTCTATTTTCTGGTACTGTTTTCTATTTTATCTTTACCATATTTTCCAAGCTAAAGGGCGCTCTGGATTATAAGGCGCACTGTCATTGAATGGTCTATTTTTGAACTTTTTTCACATATAAAGTGCTCCAGACTAAAAGACGAAACAAAACAGTCAGATAAGTCAGTCAACCTTTATTCAACGTGTTCACCATAACTCCCAAACTTGTTCAGTTGTAACGCGTGATAGCGTATTCACAATAACTCATAACTGTTCAGTTAACGTTATAACAAAATACAACACAATACACTCACTTTTTCAGTTCATTCCTCGTCCACAAATCCCTCAAATTCTTCATCTTCAATGTCCGAGTTAAACAGTTGGGCGATTATGGCAATATTATGGTGAAACACAGTATGTATTACTCCGCGATGCTCCTGACTACGGTAGCCATAAATAAATTCATATATAAGGCGCTCTGGATTATAAGGCACACTGTCGTTTTTTGAGAAGATTGAAGGCTTTTAAGTGCACCCTATAGTGCGGAAAATACGGTACTTTGTAAAGCACTTTCAGATTTTTTATCTGTGAAAGCTGCTATATAAATAAAGTTAATAAAGTTTACTTATTCACTTACTCATTCATGTGTTAAATGTGAGGGATTTTGCTGAAAAAATGTGCTGATTCCAGATGAAATTAACAAACTGGTGCAGTAGAAGAGACTTAATCTCTCTGTGAGGACCTTCTAATTCTGATGTTTCTAAAGGAGTACTACTTTACTGCATCTGTTATATTTAAGTACTGACGGAATGACACAAACACATGATTTGAAACCAAAACCCAAAATACTTTGTACTTTAAACCAACTCATAATGTAGTGGAATAAAAAGTACAGATACTTGCTCTAAAATTTAGTGAAGTAAAAGTAAAAGTACCCCCTGTAAAATGTACTCAAGTAAAGAACAGATACATGAAAATTGTGCTTAAGTAAAGTAACTAAGTACTTTTACTTTGTTACATTCCACCACTGAATACATCATGATGTCCAATTTGAATTTTGTACTCTAAAGAGGCCACTCAGGGGGAAGTATAGAGGACAACAGAAGGCAGGCTGTTAGAAAACTTCATACCATCATCTTTGTCCTTACAACCTTTAGTTAGTATGTGTGTCTAAACCCAGTCTAAAGAGTTGCTTCATGTCATTATCATTTTTTTTTAGAGGTGGTTACTAGAAACCGAGTTTAGAACAGGTATACACCATTGGACTGGTGTGAATGAAAACTTAGACAACAGCCCTGTTCACACTCATAAACCACCAAACAAGAGCCAGTAATTTGTCTCGTCCCATTTATCCCGTCACTAACACACAGAACATTGCTTTTTTGTTCTTCATACACTAAACTCACAGCGGGCAGAGCGAAAAAGGACACTCCGATGAGAGCGAAGGTCCCGGCCAGCAGCCTCCCGGCCCACGTCTTTGGGGTCTTATCTCCGTACCCGATAGTGGTCAGTGTTATCTGCCAAAACAACCCACAAGTCACATACAGCAAAGTATTTAACACAAACACAGCAGTTTCTTCACTACAACAAACCCATATTAATATTTTTTATGATTTGAGAGCAGCAGCAGAGTCAGAGCAGGGACAGAACAATGACATACACAGGCTTGACCTCTGACCTCTAACCTGACGTGATTTCTGCTGTAGACCACACTGACACATTCCAAAGAAATCTATGTCTAGTAGTCCTCAAGTATTCTCTGTATAGCCATAGTTATGTTTTCTAACCTTTATGTCAACATTTATCTATTTTATGTCATCCAACATGCCATGGACCTAAGTTGATCAAGTTCACATCAAGTAGTTTTACCCTAAAATAGGAACATGACATTATATTAAGTTGCCCAATTACAGTGAGCCTGACTGCTTTGATGGAAATTTGCACTGTGCTAATATCAGCTATGGCAATTTTGTGTTAACTTATTCAGACATTGTCTATTCATTAATATACAATGTCCCATCATCATCAAATAAACTAACCAATAGTCCTTGGGTTTTCTTAATCTTCCTACCTGACTCTGAAGCTAGACTGAAACTCAGCCCTTGACTGTAGACAGTACTGGGACTGTAAGGGGACTGTGAGGGGACTGTGGTCTGGACTGGGACTGTGAGGGGACTGTAAGGGGAAAGAGCGTGTGTCCGTACCAGACCCCACCACAGGGCATCGGCGTATGTGTCGAAGTCCTGGGGCCGGGGTTGGACTGTGGGGTTGTCATCACTGGACACTTCCATGGACACATCGTCCTTCTCCACCAGGTAGACCAGGAAGGAGGCCAGGATCAGGGAAAGGAAGCCGATGTACCACGCTGTGATCAGCTCCTGAAAGGACAACCACGTAATGGGACATTAGTCAAGACCAGACTCCCTACACACACAATACTCAGACCTCTACTTTACACACACACTTTAGTACTGCTCTAGTGTAGGTGTGGCCCTGCTCTGTCCCTGCTTTAGCCTGACTCTAACACTGTTTTAGTCCTTTTTTAACTGTGTTTTAGTCCTGTTTTAGTCCTACTTTAGTTCTGTTTTAGTCCTACTTTAGTTCTGTTTTAGTCCTACTTTAGTTCTGTTTTAGTCCTACTTTAGTTCTGTTTTACTTCTGGTTTAGTCCTACTTTAGTGCTGTTTTAGTCCTGGTTTAGTCCTACTTTAGTTCTGTTTTAGTCCTATTTTAATTCTGTCTTAGTCCTACTTTAGCACTGCTTTAGTCCTGTTTTAGTCCCGGTTTAGTCCTACTTTTGTTCTGTTTTAGTCCTAATTCAGCCATGTTTTAGTTCAGGTTTAGTCCTAAATTAGTGCTGTTTTAGTCCTGTGTTAGTCCTGGTTTTGTCCTACTTTAGTTCTGGTTTAGCCCTATTTTAGCATTGTTTTAGTCCTAGTTTAGTCCTACTTTAGCCCTGTTTTGGTCTTGCTTAAGCCCTGTTTTAGTCCGGCTTTAGTCAGGCTTTAGTCCTGCTCTAGTGCTGCCGGAACCTTGCTGTGGGCGTAGATGGCAGAACCCAGCAGTTTCCAGGTGCCTCCTCGTCGGTCCATCCGCAGCATCCGCAGAATCTGCAAGAAACGCAGACTGCGCAGAGATGTGGCCAAAACATTCCCCTGGTTCCTCACCGCCACCACTGGGACAGAGGCGATCAGCACAAAGATGTCTGAGGGCACAAGAGACTAGAGTTAGACTGGGTCTTAGTTATAGTATAGTATATATCAATGGTTCCCAACCTTTTTGTATATAAAATAAAATGGTCAAATTTATATAGCGCTTTTCTACCTTCATGGGTACTCAAAGCGCTTTATATCAAAGAACCATTCACCCATTCATACACCAGTGTGTGCAGACACGGGAGGCAAGGTGGGTTAAGTGTCTTGCCCAAGGACACAACAACATTATGTCATAGTGGGCGTGGGGTTTGAACAGTCAACCTTCTGGTTAGTGGACAAGCGGCTGTACCAGCTGAGCTACTGCCGCCCACACGTGTGTCTCATGTACCCCTTGGTCTATTTCTCATATCATGAGTACACCCTACACACCCTCACTCATCTGTGTTGATTATTTGTGTTTAGTAATATTTATTCTATGTAATACTTACTGTAGATCCAAATTCGCTTGCATTTTTTTTCTTTTAAACTCAAATTCAAGATAATAATAATAATTTGCCTTAAAATAAACATATAAACATTACATTTACTTATTTTACAATATATTTTATGTATATATAAAAAAATAACAAATAATAACTAAAATAATTCTACATAATACTAAAAAAGAGATCATATCATTTAAATAATTCCCATCTGAAACTGCTTGAACGTCTGCGAGAGAGAAATAAAAGTGCTGTTAAGACAATAGTGAGGCTTTACCTCTATTTAGATTTGGGTTCATTTATATCTCCCTTGGTGTTAGGAAGTAATCTATTACTTTTATGAGAAAGTAACTACATAGGCTACTTAGTTGCTGCAAGTCTTAATGCTCAATTCAGATTTTTTGCTGAAATCTAATTTTGTGGTTGTTCAGATTACATTTTAAATATGACTTACTTCAGTCTTGTGTGTAAACTGTTTTTGGCTCTGAAGTGGCCTGCATGTGCAAAAGAAGACATGATGTTGCCAGGAGTGGAGGGACTGTGACATGAGGGGCTTCACTGACACCAAGCTGATCCATCATTTTAGAACGACAAGGCAGTTCCACTTCTCAAAATTTGATTTCTGAATATTTTTAAGTATTATTTTATTTTTCCAAAAATACTACTTAAGTTCTAAACCTCATTTTTCCACTGACCAGCGCCACAGGCTACACCACTGTTGTCTGCCAGGCTGGTTACTATTAGATCTTGCCAGTTTCTGCTTTTCCAAGGCAGAATTATAATGTCTGTAGGACCATATATAAAAGTGACCTGGGTGGGATTTGAAAAAAAGACCACTTTTGTCTGCAGTGTGAATGTAGTCATTGTAAAGTCATATATTACATTTTAAAAGAGTAACTAATAATCTGTAAATAGTTAATTTTTTGCACAACTAATTCAACACTGGTGGTTTTAGTCCTGGTTTAGTCCTGGTTCTGTCTGCTGTTATTACCCAAGATACAGAGTGGTTTCCGTGCAAACTTGAGCCGTCCTCTCCATCCTTTGTAGCGACAGCAGCAGCCCGCAGCCCAGATCCTCAGCGCAAACTCTGCCCCGAAAATAAAGATGGCAAAGGTTTCCTGTAAAAGAAACACATGTCTCGGCCCACTGCTTTCAGAGATGGATCTGTTCGTTCAGTCCTTTCTTTGTATGACTTGGACTGCCTGACAAGATATTATAAACACCATTAATACAATAACATCACACAAATACCTCATATTTCTATACAGACACAGATGGACACATGTGGAGCAAACACACAAATATACACACTCACACATTCATCTTGTTTGAAATGTATTTGCCTGATTGTGTTGGCAAACCAAAGAAATACCATTTTATTAATGCATTCCAGGCTCAAACTGGATGTATGACTCACAAAGGGACACAGTCATGGACATATCTGATAATATATATTTTATGTCCTTAAAACAAGTATATTGTTCCACAGTTTTGGTTTTCTTTAGAGATGCTAGAGATGCAAGTCTATCCATCTGACCAACCTATCTCCAGTCCATAGAAAGCGGTGGGGGTGCAGAGTCCTTAGCAGTGACGGTGGTTTAAGCGCCAATATTATATATATTATATAAAGTATGTGAAATTTTGCTAATTTTATCTCTGAAGCAGATAATTTCCAAAAGTCTTACCCATGGAGGTAGGGAAGTGCTATATAAATGTATAAATGTAAATAAATAATTGTTCTGCCCATAGAAATAAATTTTAGGGATACCAGGCCAACTTATTTGTATAGAATGGGAAAAAATAGTTTCTCCCCCTTGAACTGCCACCTTATCATGGTGGGGGAGTTTGAGTGCCCGAGTGATCCTAGGAGCTATGTTGCCTGGGGCATTATGCCCCTGGTAGGGTCTTCCATGGCAAACAGCTTGTGCGGGAGGTTGAGAGATACCGGCTAGATATATTCGGGCTCACCTCCACGCACAGCTTGGGCTCTAAAACCCAGCTCCTCGCGAGAGGTTGGACTCTCCCCCACTCTGGCATTGCCCGCGGTGAGAGGCGGCGGGCTGGTGTGGGCTTGCTCATAGCCCATGTGTTGGAGTTTACCCCAGTAAATAAGAGGGTCGCGTCCCTGCGCCTTCGGGTTGGGGACAGGTCTCTTACTGTTGTTTGTGCCTATGGGCCAAATAGCAGTATGGAGTACCGAACCTTCTTGGAGTCCCTGGGAGGGGTACTGGAAGGTGCACCGACTGGGGACTCCATTGTTTTGCTGGGAGACTTCAACGCCCACGTGGGCAGCGACAGTGTCAACTGATTGGGAAGAACGGCCTCCCCGATCTGAACCCGAGTGGTGTCTTTTTATTGGACTTCTGTGCTAGTCACAGTTTATCCATAACAAACACCATGTTCAAGCACAAGGTGTCCATCAGTGCACGTGGCACCAGGACACCCTAGGCCGGAGGTCGATGATCGACTTTGTAGTCATGTCATCTGACCTTCGACCGTGTGTCTTTGACACTCGGGTGAAGAGAGGGGCTGAGCTGTCAACTGATCACCACCAGGTGGTGAGTTGGTCCCGCTGGCGGGGAAGAAGGCCGAACAGACTCGGCACGCCCAAACGTATTGTGAGGGTCTGTTGGGAATGTCTAGCTGAGCCCTCTGTCAGAGGGGTCTTCAACTCCTACCTCCAGGAGAGCTTTGACCAGATCCCGAGGGAGGCTGGAGACATGGAGTCCGAGTAGACCATGTTCTCTCTATTGTTGATGCGGCCGTTCAAAGCTGTGGCCGTAAGGTCTCTGGTGCTTGTTGTGGCGGCAACCCCTGAACCCGGTGGTGAACACCGGAAGTAAGGGATGCCGTCAGGCTGAAGAAGGAGTCTTATCGAGCCTGGTTGGCTTGTGGGACTCCTGAGGCAGCTGATGGGTACCAGCAGGCCAAGCGTGCTGCAGCCTGGGCGGTTGTGGAGGCAAAAACTCGAGTCTGAGAGGAGTTCGGGGAGGCCATGGAGGAGGACTATCGGTTGGCCTCAAAGAAATTCTGGCAAACTGTCTGCCGCCACAGGAGGGGGAAGCAGTGCTTCACCAACAGTGTTTACAGTGGAGGTGGGGAGCTGTTGACCTCGACTGGGGATGTTGTCGGGCGGTGGAAGCTGAAGTCACCGAGGTGGTTAAAAAGCTCCTCAATGGCAAGGCACCGGGGGTGGATGAGATCCGTCCTGAGTACCTCAAGTCCCTGGATGTTGTGGGGCTGTCTTGGTTGACACGTCTCTGCAACATCGCGTGGCGGTCGGGGACAGTACCTCTGGACTGGCAGACCGGGATGGTGGTTCCTCTTTTTAAGAAGGGGGACCGGAGGGTGTGTTCCAACTACAGGGGATTGGCTGGCATTGCCTGGGTGCTACCTTAGCGATAGGGTGAGGAGCCCTGTCATCCGGGGGGAGCTCGGAGTAGAGCCGCTGCTCCTCATAAATCGAGAGGAGTCAGTTGAGGTGGCTCAGGCATCTGTTCTGGATGCCTCCTGGACGTCTCCCTGGGGAAGTGTTCTGGGCATGTCCCACCGGGCGGAGGCCCCTGGGGAAGACCTAGGACACACTGGAGGGACAATGTCTCCCAGCTGGCCTGGGAACGCCTTTTTTCCTGAGGGCCACATTTGAATCTGGACCGGTTGCAGAGGGCCGGGTCAATGCTAACTTTGCTTGTGCTCAATAACGACTGTGTATCTATTTATGTTTAAGCTTAATAGATATAAGCAAGCAAATGCAAAACGAATACGGGAAACTTCAGCATTTACCAAAACAGCATTAACAAAAACAGACTGTTTCATGCCTTCAAATAGCATTTCTTTAAATTATATTTCATCAATAAAATAAAAAGGTACATTTTATATTCTTATATCAAATAAAGTAATTTTAAAATAAAAGATTTGATTGCTCTGAATACCTATTTTAATAAAAATAATAATCAGCTCTTACTTTTAAACTTAACTTGATTAACATTGTTGTGCTGTGACTGCTGGAGTGAGGGTCTGACAGTGAGCTGTGCTTGGTTTCATTATGAAGCTTAATTCTGCTGCTTTTAATAAAGGCCACTGTCTCAGAACACAAGACACTGGCTCTGAGCTGGTCTCTGGTCTCTGAGCTGGTCTCTGAGCTGGTCTCTGATCTCTGAGCTGGTATCTGGTCTGGTCTCTGGGCTGGTATCTGGTCTGGTCTCTGAGCTGGTCTCTGAGCTGGTCTCTGAGCTGGTCTCTGAGCTGGTCTCTGAGCTGGTCTCTGAGCTGGTCTCTGGGCTGGTCTCTGGGCTGGTCTCTGGGCTGGTCTCTGAGCTGGTCTCTGAGCTGGTCTCTGGTCTCTGAACTGGTCTCTGGTCTCTGAACTGGTCTCTGGTCTCTGGTCTGGTCTCTGGTCTGGTCTCTGAGCTGGTCTCTGAGCTGGTCTCTGAGCTGGTCTCTGAGCTGGTCTCTGAGCTGGTCTCTGAGCTGGTCTCTGAGCTGGTCTCTGAGCTGGTCTCTGGGCTGGTCTCTGGGCTGGTCTCTGAGCTGGTCTCTGGTCTCTGAACTGGTCTCTGGTCTCTGAACTGGTCTCTGGTCTCTGGTCTGGTCTCTGGGCTGGTCTCTGAGCTGGTCTCTGGTCTCTGGGCTGGTCTCTGAGCTGGTCTCTGAGCTGGTCTCTGGTCTCTGAGCAGGTCTTTGGTCTCTGAGCAGGTCTTTGGTCTCTGAGCAGGTCTCTGGTCTCTGAGCTGATCTCTGGTCCGGTCTCTGGTCTCTGAGCTGGTCTCTGGTCCCTGAGCTGGTCTCTGGGAGTAGGAAGTCGTTTTCAGTCCAGTCTGGCTTCACCCCATCCCATGCCTGTCTCTATCTCTTCTCTCTCCACTGCCTATCTTGCTTCTTGTACCTGAATGCATGGGTGTGATTGGCAGATTAGCGTCACATGTGAAGACTCACAATTGACTTTAATTTTTTCACTGCAGTAACTGCATCGCCCAAAAAATGAAACGGCTCTTTACCGTGCCTCAAAAGACGCGCTGCTCCCCAGCTTTTCACAGCGTGCACCGAGACTTGTGAGACGCTAACTCTCTCTCTCTGCCTCTCTCTCTCTCTCTGCCTCTCTCTCTCTCTGCCTCTCTCTCTCTCTCTGCCTCTCTCTCTCTCTCTGCCTCTCTCTCTCTCTGCCTCTCTCTCTCTCTCTGCCTCTGTCTCTCTCTCTCTCTGCCTCTGTCTCTCTCTCTCTCTGTCTCTCTCTGTCTCTCTCTGTCTCTCTCTGTCTCTCTCTGTCTCTCTCTCTCTCTAGTTAACTTTTTCTGGGCCAAGTTGCACTGGGTCCCACAGGGAGTCCTCTTCCTACCAAAAGAACAGAGGGGACAAGGACTCAGTAGAGGAGCTGCTTTTAGGGTACAGTTTTTCCAGAGGTTTCTGACAGGACCAGAGGAGCTGGTGTGGAGCCGGGGGGCTGGGCCTGTCTCTGTTCCACACTGATGGTGGCAGACCAGACATAGGTTTCTGCCTCCCTTCTACCGTGGCCTGGTGTCTGTGTGGACCATCCTGAGGAAGCGGTGGGAGGATGGTGTCACCACCCTTTCCAGGCTCCTGAAGGAGCCCCCCCTACATGGCCGACTAGAGTGTCCTCCCTAGGCTGGGCCTGGGCTGTGTGCGCGGTTCGACTCTGGTGGGATTTACTCCTTGGGTCAGCTGCTGGAGCGAGTCGGTCCACAGCTGGATAACACCGTGGCTCTTGCGGATCACCTGGGACTGCAGTCGATCAGGACGGTGGACCGGTTACTGACCCACTGGAAACATGAGATCGCTGGGCAGGAATGGGCCCTGCTGGGTGAGTTCAGGACCGGCTCACTTTCCCCCAATTCCATGGACCCGTTCCCAGACGTCACTCTGAGCCCTAACTGTGGAGATTCCTCTGGCCCCCTGCTGTCCAGCCCAGTCAGTGCTTCACTAACTGTTGCAACTGGAAAGACCTTTTATAAACTCACGGTCCAGGTGCTGAATTGCTAGAACTGTCTGGACGCTCGAACACGCCTGGCTGCTAACCCGACCTGGAGCAACCTGTACAAGCCTCCCCTCACCAAGAGACATGGGGACCTGCAGTGGAGGCTGCTGCACGGCACCGTCACAGTGAATGCTTTTGTAAATACTGTAAATAGCTCTGTTTCTGAAAGGTGTCCTTTCTGTGGGGTTAGGGAAACTGTTTTTCACAGTTTTTCTGAGTTTGTGCGCCTGACGCAGCTGTTCAAGCTGCTGGAGAGAGTCTTGAGGTGTTTTGGTGCGTTTTTTAGCCTACAGGTTTTATTGAGTTTTATTGTTTGAATGGGGACACAAAGGGGTTTGAGCAACTGTGCAGTTTTTGGGGGGTGCTGGCCTCTGTCCAGGAGGACAAGCTCAGCCTTGGACAATTTTTTTTATGTAAATATCTTGTAAATAGTATAAAAAAAATTTTGTTTGCATTGTAAACAGCACGAGGTGCAAGTACTATGTAAATTATTTTTTACAGACGTAATAAAGTTCTGTTTAAAAATCAAAGAAAAAAATTCTCTCTCTCTCTCTCTCTTTCTCTCTGAGTGCAGGGCTTGGTGTGGTACTGAGGTTTGGGTCAGACAGCTGCCGCGGGCCTGGTTGGAAGAGCTCTCGGGACGGATGTGGCCCACGGGCCGTAAAATGCCCAGGTCTGGGCTAAATACTTCTATAATGTTGCCCTCTTTCAAGTTTCAGAGAAATAACTGTGGTGCATTGAGTACTGCTCAGTTTGGACAAAAAAGAAAAAAAACATCATTCCTTGCTCTCTTATTTTTATAGTTTTGGTGATTGCTATAAGTTGGACATGTACCAAGCAAGGAGCTGCGGCATTCATACTTAAAGGCAGACACATCTTGAACAACTATGGACAACATGCTGACTGCACCTGTCGACAGACAGACAGACAGAAATACTTTATTCATCCCGTCAAGGGAAATTCAAGTGCCCAGTAGGATACATAGAACAACATAGCCAAGCATACCCATAAAAAAGGAATAATAAAAAACATAAATACATAAATACCATGGTAAAAGTTACTAGCAATAGTAATAATCCAAATATAGTGCACATGATTATGTAGAGCTGTTATACATTCTAATAGCAGCAGGAATGAACGATCTCCTGAACCTCTCCGTCCTGCAGCGCAGGGAGAGCAGCCTCTCACTCCGGCTACTTCTCTGAGCGGCCAAGGTCTCATGCAGAGGATGACTGCCGTTGTTAAGAATGGCCTGTGTCATACTCCTCATCCTTCCTTCCACCAAGGCTCCTACAGAGCCCACCTTTCCCCCCAGCACAGACACACACTTTCTGACCAGCTTGTCCAGCCGGTTACTGTCCCTCACAGTGATGCTGTGCCCCCAACAGACAACACCAAGGAACACAGTACTAACCACAACCGACTGGTAAAAAAGGTACAGCATCTCATTACAGACATCAAATGCTTTCAGCCTTCTGAGAAAGAAGAGTCTGCTCTGACATTTCTATGCTGCGTTAGCCTGTACTGACCGGTCCAATTTGTGGTCGAGGTGTACTCCCAAATATTTATATGATGGAACCACCTCAATGTTCTCACCATTTATTGACACAGGCAGATGAGAAGGGTTCTTCTGCCTGCCAAAGTCCACTATCAACTCCTTTGCCTTTGACGTGTTTAAAATTAGACCATTTGCCTTACTCCACTGCGTGAAATTGGTGATGACCTCCTGGTATTCCCCATCATCTCCCCCCTTCACACATGCCACGACTGTGGTGTCGTCAGAATATTTCTGGATGTGACATGACGAAGACCCATATGCAAAGTCAGCGGTGTACAGGGTGAATAGGAATGGGGATAATACTGTTCCCTGAGGGGCCCCGATGTTGGTCACCACCGTTTGAGAAACCGTACTCCCCAGCCTGACATACTGTGGCTGCTCTGTCAAGTAATTATAGATCCATGCAATGAAAATAGGATCTACACCCATTTTTTCAAGCTTTGCTCTCAGGATCAGAGGCTGGATGGTATTAAATGCACTTGAGAAGTGCCTCACATACTCTCCAGTCCCATCTAAAAAACGAGAGAGTCCGGTGAAGCATGTACAGAACCACGTCCTCCACCCCCATGTGGTCCTGGTAGGCGAACTGTAGTGGATCCAGTGCCTGCTGCACCTGTGGCCTGAGGAGCCAGAGCAAGAGCCTCTTAATGGTCTTCATAATCACAGAGGTCAGGGCCACTGGTCGATAGTCCTTAACCCCAGCTGGTCTCCCTACTTTGGGAACTGGCACGAGGCAGGAAGTTTTCCACCATACAGGGACCTGCCCAATTCGGAGGCTCTGATTGAAAATGTTTTGCAGAGGCACAGCCAGCTCTGAAGCACACTCCTTAAGAAGCCGTGGTGCTATCCCATCAGGACCGGTGGACTTCCCAGGATGCACCCTCCTCAACTCAGCACGCACCTCATCAACAGAGAGATGCACAGAAGGTGCAAGGTCTGCCCCAGTATTCTGACTCGGTCCCTGCTCCATCTTCTTGCCGGCCCTTTTTGGTGGGTTTGTCAATGGACTGTTGGAAGAAACTACACATTTCTACTGCAGTTGCTCTGTAAATGCACCGCAGCCTTACCACTGAGCCATACGGAGGAAGAGGTTTTTCCTCTATGGACCTACATTTTGAGCAAGAGTTTGTGCAGCTAATTCCATGCCAGTACATGTAACCCTGACCTGTAAGTATTAATCTACGTATTTTTTTGAACTGTTATAAAAAATCTCAATGTACTGCTGATTTGGCTAAAAGCTAAAAGTCATGTCAATTGAAAATGTATAACATACTTTTAAAAGATTCTAGTATATTTATGCTCAAGTTGTCATCTTCAGAAAAAAATAAATGTATTTCTGTGTTAAAGTTACAGCTGACTAAGTTTCCTCCACGAGAGCAAAGTCAATATGTCTCATTTACGTTCAACTTAGCTGATCAAGGTGAATACTCCAGAGCTCTTCAGCACGTGTTCCACTATGATTTTAGTTTTCATCGGGTTCAGCCCCTTGCACCCCGTCCTACGCGTTGTTTCAACTGTCATCGATTTGATCATGTCGCAAGTGTTTACCCCTGTATAAGCGACCCTAAGTGCTGCAACTGTGGTGGGACTCATGCAGCTATGAGCCTCTCCTGTCCCATGTACATTAAGCGCTTTGCAGAAATTAAGCAATCATTAATTCATGGATAATGTAATCTTCACCAATATCAGAGGCCTCCACTCTAATTATGATGAGCTGTCCTATTTTATCCTACTTCATAAACCTAGCGTCATGTTTATTTCTGAAACATTTCTTACCAAAGTAATGCCTGATAAAATATTTGTAACTGACGGTTATAATTTTATTCACAAAGACCGTTTGGCCTAGCTGTTTATGTGCGCAGTAGTCTAAAATTTAAATGGCACACACATTTGGAAGATAAGGACTTTGCAAGTATGTTTTTTACATTTAATTTTGGCCATGTGAAATTGTTTACTGATTTTATTTATCGCAGACCAGATAATGACATGTCAATTCTATGTCACATTGAGGAGTCCATGGAAAATTGTCTTGTCAGTTTTAACTCTGCTAATCTTATAATTGGGGATTTTAATGTGCAAAACTCCAAATAGTGGCCAGTGTTCTGTATGTCACATGGCTTGTCCCAAATCGTCACCTCACCTACTCGGTTTCCTGACAGACTGCCTGGGACATCCTCTCTTATTGATTTAGCATTAACTGATACTCCTGAAATATTCTCCGGTTTGACTGTCTCTGCCCCTATTGGAACCTCTGATCATGGTGTTATTAATATTACCTTGTCACAAGTTTAGCCTACAACTGAAAAATCTGAAGTACAATTGTCAACAAACAGGCCAAATGAATCAGCTTATTTTAATTGTAAATACATTTCTGACTGGACAGCAGTTCGTCAAGCAGTCAGAGATCACGATTGGTCTGCTGTGTACTTGAGTTTTGATGTTGAGCCTGCATCAGAACATTTTTATGTCGCAGTCACTTCAATACTATCTTGTTTTGTTTCTAACCAACATCATCATGTTTCAAAACCAGAAAGATAGCATTTACCTTTTATTACACCAGAATTTACGCGTCTAAAGTTGCTTAAACATGCATGCTGGTCAAACTTTAAGACATCAAAAAATGACCATGACTTAAATGCTTTTGGAAATGTCAGAAATGCACTGCGTGCTGAGATAAGTCATATTAAACATTTGTATTATACTCAGCAAGCTCAGAAACTGGCCTCAAGTTATTCACCAAGACATTACTGGGGCCTGCTGTCTGATCTATATAAATTTTCTAACTCTGGTGATAAAATACCTGATTTGATTCATGATGGACAAATATTTGTAAATGACGCTGCAAAGCTGACATCTTTAATCACTTGTACACTAGTAAAGGACACGTTGGAGGGCAAAACTTGAATTATTTTTTACCCCAGACTCTGTATGGCTTATTAACTGATGTGGATGTGTCTCCAGATAATGTATAAAGTAAACTCAACAAACTTGATGTGACAGAACTGAGTGGGCCTGATGGCATATCAAATTTATTTCTTAAAAATTGTGCAGCTGAACTCACACCTGTGCTAACTTACCTATTTAGATTGTCTTTCAGCACATCAAAATGACCTCTAATCTGGAAAACAGCTTATGTGACACCGGTTTACAAGCGTAAGGGAGATCGATCAAGCCCCTCCAGTTATCAGCCAATATCACTGACCTCTTGTATTGGAAACATTTTTGAGAGTATTGTAAATGACAAACTAATGACATTTTTGTTGGAAAATTCATTAATATCTACACATCAGTTTGTTTTTTTACCTAAACATTCTACATTGGACCAATTAGCACTGGTTTATCATAATTGGTTAAAAGCTGTAGGACAAAAGAAAACTTGTGTGGCAGCATTTCTGGATCTAAGTGATGCATTTAGCTCAGTACCGCATGAGGCCATTCTCCAAAAACTCCCTGCTTTTGGTATCCGTGGAAAAATGTTGGCTTGGATAAGAAATTATTTAAGCAATCGTCTTCAACAAACAAGAATTGGTCAATCTTTTTCCTCATCTTTACCAATGCGATCCGGGGTACCCCAAGGAAGTGTTATTGCCCCAACTTTGTTTATATTGTTTACAAATGACCTATTGACTGTGTTGGATTGTGTATCCGCGACCTTACCCCAAAGTGTTACAGTTACTCCGGCAGCATACGCAGATGATACATTAATTACTGTCTCCTGTGCATACCCAGCTTTAGCTATTGCTGGCTTGAACTATGCATTAGCCATTGCAAGTGACTGGGCTAATAACTGGGGAATGAGGTTTAATGCCTCCAAGACTGTGTGTTTGTGCTTTACAAAGTCATCTGTTAGTTCTCTGAACAATCAGGTTATCTTTCAAGGTCATGCAATTTCTTTTTCAATGAAGTAAAGCATCTTGGTGTGCTATTTACAAGTGACTTAAAATTTAAGCACCACATTGAAGAAATATGCAAAATGGCTTGAAAGGAAATCTTTGTTTTGAGATTGCTTAAAACGAAGCTGCCACCGAGAAACAATGAGCTACTCTTACGCATATACAAGGTCTATATCAGATCTCGAATGGAGTACTGTTCAGTTTTGCTCTGCGGCACTGGGAAAACATCGGCAAATTGTCTAAAAAGCCTGCAAAGGCAGTGCATGCGCTTAATTCTCAATTTGCTATATCAATCAGAGATTACTTCCAACCATTACAACATACTGGGCCTAATAACATTACAAGCAAGACGAAACTTTGCATTGTCATGTTTTGCATTTAAATTGTGCCGCGGGCTTTCACCAACAGCTCTGGGACCTTACTGCCCTACACAAAAATGTTTATCCTATAATGTGCGGAGAACTTTTTATGTGTTTCCCAATGGAGAATTGCCTGGTGCCGGCGCGCTGCAGAGGTCATGCTTGACACTGGCCATAAGAATACTAATGTGTTGGATGATGGCTGTGTTGTACGTAATCAAACTATGGGGGAGTTTAAGGAGTATTTAAAACTAAATTTGGAAATAATTGTTTTGTGCATTTTCCACATTCCACATTCATATGGATTATAATTTTTTATTGTTGTTGCTGTTTGTTCCAACGGTCATAGGATCATGGAACTTTTAATGGTGTAAATAAAGTAAAAATAAAAAAAAAAGTGATTATTTCACTGGAAATTCAAACAGTTATTGATTTATATGTTAGATCTAAATATTGTATTAACATTTATTTACATTTTTGACTTATAAGTTTAATTGTTAGTAAAAAAAAGTAACTATTTTTTAACAGTAGAATTATGGCAACCACAGCTGCCAGTTTTTTACTGTGAAAAATAAAGTATTTTATGATGCACAGTTTAACACATTTTTATTAAAGATAATAATTTTAAACTTTACAGTAAATGATGATTAAAACTTAAGTCATAAACTGTAAAATATACAGTTAATGTATTTGTTTTTAAATATAATAACTTTAAATTATACAGCAAATTATGATTAAAACTCAAGTCAAACACTGTAAAAACAACAGCTGAGATAATATTTTACTGTAAAATTAATTACAGATCTCCTATATTTTTACGGTAGATTTCTGGCAACCACAGCTGCCAGTTTTTTTACTGTACAATTTACAGATTTTTTTCTACAGTGTGCCTTTGAACCTTTTGTTGCAAGGCCTCTTTGAAATATTTAATTTGGATAAAAAATTATTTTTTATGGTATTGTGATGTCACTGCTCTAGCCCCTGTAGCAAGAAGCTGGACCAGGTTTCTACCCTTTTTGCTGACCTAATTGATGAAACTACTCAAAACCTTCCAGGAAGTCATTCTACAGCCAAAGTGACCTTTCTGATAATCCTGGGCCACAAGCAAAGGGTCCCTATCTGTCCCATAGGCACCTCATGACAGCTCAAGGTTGATCTAAAGCCCTCATAAACACCTCCAGCTAAACATTACCAAAATGTGACAACACTACGTCCTTTTGAAGCTGACCAAGTACTGAACTCTTGTTTATGACTGGACTTCCCAAAGATGACCCAAAGCTTGGGCCAACATTGCCATCTTTCTGGTCAATGACACGGTTAGTCTCACGGGGAGACAATACAATGTTTCTACTTATCTGCTCAACAAAGGGTCTTTGTTGGCATTCACGTGTTGCTTTCACAGGACAATAGCATAACTGGTTTTATGAAGACTTACAATCATTGTATTTAACAACTGCTGGGTATTTGTTTCATCCACTGTTATTCACCAGTGATATTTGCATTATGTCATCATGAAACCTTTACTCAGTATGAGTGTAAAATGTCTTAAAACCTAGCTAATGGAGTGGAGTATTTGAATGTATGTCCTTGGGGATGACACTTAGTAAAGGTCATCTGATGTCCATACATCTTGCCGCGAGCAAGTGACCGCCCCTTTTTGGCACTCATTTAAATATGCCTGCTCGTCCACATTGTCGCTCTCATTTCCTTTACTTTTTACTTTACCCTTCTTCTGTTCTTTCTCCTCGTCCGTTTCGTTTCGTGCTTCTTCGTTCTCATTATTTTCTCGGTGGTAATTTTTCTTCTATACTTTTCAAACCACCTGAGTTATTGTTTTACTTTAACTAAATTTTTATTAATTTTTATAAGTATCATTTTTGTAGTTTATTTTGGAACCCCACTGCAGCATCCGCCAAGCGTTCGACACAGCAGCTGTTTTGACAACAGCTGTCTGATAAGTTTTTCTTTTTAAAGTTCGAGCCGCCGTAAACAGTGTCCTACCAAACTTTCATCCTGGCATTAAAAGGACCTTGCTAACGCTCCAAGACTTTGACACTGCCTCGCGCTGTACAACAGCCACTCCTTCCCATAGCGACGCTTACGATCGCTGTTCAGGGAAGCCTAACCATTGGCACTGGCGCTGTAGAGCTTCCGGAGGACCTGAGATCCCAGGGCCGCGGCTTGTGGCTGGAGGACCAACCGGCACCACCCCGCGGCTCGGAGAGAGACCGACGCCGTGAGACTCCGCCAGCAAATGGAGCCCACTCATCTGTCACCACCCCTCCTCCTCCTGCTCCAGATCACCGCCAAGTAAGCAGTGCGTTTATGACAACTCAGAGTTTACGTCAAATCTTAGGAGTTTATTTTTCACATTTTAATACCTCACAATCGCCCATAAAATTATAAAACATGCAAATGCTCCACTACAATTAGCGTCATTAATCCTGCATAGCTGTTTATTCAAAGCCCATCCACCTGACGTTACCTGTGCCTTTCTGTACACTATTTTACCTAAATCATGTTAATAAACTTTATGCTTAATGACAGTTAAGTGTTCTCCATCTCTATTTACGGAGTCCCTGCTGGTAACCCTCCCTAGACACTGGTTTTGACTGTTTAATTGAAATTATTCAGTGTAAGACTGAACATTGAGCTAAACACCTAACCCTTGTCTCTATGTTAGCATAATGAAATAAATATATGCTACACCCCCCAATTGCGCTCATTGGTCAGAGCTGATCATGCGGAGAAAGGCCGCACTTGCTCGAGGGACAATGAGCACGGAAAACAACAGAGGTCATGATGTCATTCATTATCCAGTTCTATAATACATCCATGGTCACCACCCTGTTGACCTGCTAGAGCTGCTGTGTAAAGGACAGACACATTTTGTTTTGAGGTGTGGGTGACCAGGCTTTCAGAGATAATGAGTAATGAAGGTGGTTCTCAGCAGACTTTGAAAAGACAAGGTCTGTTTGCCAGCATCTGTGCATGCTCACAGGGAAGGGGGCATGTGGCGCATCATCAGCCGCTTTGTACGTACAGAATGAACTGTGCAATATACAACAAACTACAGAAGCTACAAATAAACAAAAGCACAATAAAGTCATATGCAGCTGATTATTATTATTATTATTATTATTATTATTGTTTTAATGTGTCATTACTTAAATGTGCTTATTTCTAAACAGGGGTGTCCAAACCGTGGCCCAGGGGGTCAAATGCGGCCCGCTAGACTTTTTTTTTTATTGGCCCTCGGGCTTCATTGTCATTGGGACAAATTGCCACAGCTAGAACTTCTTACTCCTTAGTTGAAAAGCTCAGGTAAAAAAAAACAAACAAACAAAAAAAAAATCCTTCATGTTAAGAAACACAGACCGGCCATTAAGGAAGAAAAACATTTGAGGCTGGGGCACCAAAAAAAATGCAGCCAAAAAAATGCAGCCATACATGTGGGGCTGATGAATGTGGGTAGATCGCTGAAGCCAAAACAGGAGCCGAATGGGAGTTTTGTTCACTGGGGGACAAAATACATCACCTCTAATGTGTGGCCCTCCTCCGTGTATATTTTTCAATATGTGGCCCTCACTGAAAAAAGTTAGGACACCCCTGGTATAATCCATAAGCCAAATCCAAAATATCTGAATATAACAAAGACTTAGCTCACTGTTCCATCAAACAGAACAAAGTGGTGATTATTCCTGTATTCCATGGAACACACTGGCTGCCTGTGTCGAATAAAAAACAAAAGCCAAAAAACAAATAAATATACAAACCTAATTTTAAAATGTCTAATAGCAGTAGAAAACTAAAATGTATTTTATAAAATTTACTAAATTCTTTATCTGAATAAAAAGCTGGGTATTGTTGAGAACCTCGCGATTCGATTTGATTTCAATTCCTTAGGTTGCAATTCGATTCAATATCAGTTTGATTCGATAGTAATTTAAATGCCTCAATATTCATTCAATAATAAAAAAATAGACAAATAAATAGGCACCTGCTGATATTTTTAAATAATAATATGTGCACTATTTCAAATGGTAAAGAACAAACTGATCCCAAAATGTTTTCCTGTCATGGTTTATTTACGTGAATCTGTCTGTACTATGTCTGTACTCACACAAGGGTGTTGCTCATAGTGCCCCCACTGGCCTGGGGGATAAATCAATTTATAAGATTTTCTGAATCAATATTGAATTGAAGAAAAAAAATATTGCAATGCACTGATGAATCAATATTTTTACCCACTCCTAGTGAATAAATATAAATAAGTGGCAATTTAAATTCTCAAAATTATATAATACTAGCCCCTCAATGGGACGGGGGGCAGTCGAGCCTGAGGCCTCATAACACAACTTTTAAAATTATGTGGAATTTATTGTTAATTGTGGTGTTGTCCTGGTGGTGGTATTATTGCTATTAATGATGTTAATTCTTACTAGTATTACTACTATTATTAGGTGTTGTTGCTGCTGTTGCAATGCTCTTTTATTCCATAAGCGCACCCACACAGTACACACAAAGTACACACACAGTACACACAGTGCGCACACAAACTCAGCTACAACGTCATTATACTGCAAGCCCCTTTTGTTTTGTTTTTTATTGTATTCATGTTTTTGCCTTGTTCGATTTATTGTATACCCATACCGGCCCTTCCTTTGTTAACTGTTGTCATTGTGTTCAACTGTCTTGTTTGTACAGCACTAAAAAGAATTAAATAATAAAAAATAATTAAAACTTACAAAAATATTTAAATAATTTTTGATCCAAGCTTAAAATATATAACTTTACATTAATGGCATTTCTAAAAAAAAAAAAGAAAAACAAAGAAAAAAAAAGAAAACAAAAACATATATGTCTCAAGACTCACTATTAGAAACCTAGTGCAGAAATATGAAAATAAGCCTTTTTAATATTCAATCTCCTACTATTGTTGTGTATTTGTGTCAGTGTTGATTGGCATGTTCTCACCAGGACGACAAGCCAGTGGGCTGACACCTTCTCATGTTCTTTAAAAGTGGTGAGAATGGCCAGGATCAGACAGCCCAGGACGATCAGAAACCTGCACGAGACACAAGACAAACCCCACGGTCAGTTACAGACGGAGGAGGCTGCAGAACCCACACAGACTGTACAGAGGAGTCCACAGTTCGCAAGTTATCTGTGCATGAATCCAGTACATCTCAGCAGGACTTATGGAGAATGACGATTTAAAGCAATGCAATGTCTTGATCTCATCACTAGAGGGAGCACTCTACTTTCAATTTAGACATTTCTGTCCATCACCGGAAACTTTATTTGCAGAAATAAGCAGTGGTGGACAGAAACTAGATACTTTTACTCAAGTAATTTTCTGGGGGGGGGGGGGGGGGGGGGCAGTAGAACATACTTTTACTTGAACAAGTTTTGGATGTTTTTTTTTTACTTTTTTATTTTAAATTGTGTGAGGAAATAAAAGCAGGTTTTGTCCTCTGTGATGTAATAAGTAGCACATCTGACTTGCAATCAGAAAGTTATGGGTTTAAAACTTGGAGAAGATGAAGAAGAAGAGGAGGAGACGAAGAAGAAGAAGACTAGATACTCAATACTTTTTTACTTTTAACTTTACTTCTACTTGAGTAATATTATTTTTGAAGTAACAGTACTTTTACTTGAGTACAGCTTTTGAGTAATTTGTCCACCATTGAAAATAAGTGTCCACACTTTACACAGTAAGGTAATCAATACCTATACAAAATTTATATTTAAAATCATGTAAAAAATAAAAATATGTTTTAACAGTTATTGCAACAAAAGACATGCACATGCATTTGTTTTTAATATTGCAGGAAGAGTTTCAACATGAAGCAACTAAAACCTCAGGTACAGAACAGTGCACTGTTGTTTATTAAGCAAAAAAGGTAAATCAGCTCCATCAGATGTTACTATGAGTTTGTGATAAAGGGTCTATATTCTGCTTTTATTTATATTTTTTGCTCTCCTCTAGAACAGCAGCACACTTTACAGCCTTTAAAAACATTATATGACAAAAAGAGAAAATTTTAATGAGTTCTGTAGTGGTGCCATAAAAAGCAGGTGAAGAGACCAGCAGAGGGCAGAGCTGTTGCCGTCTTTTGAACAAAATTTAAAGAATTAAAGGAACTTCACCTCCTCAAACTTCTTGTCTGATGCCATGTGACTTCAAAAGTAAAAATGTCTGTGAGTAATCAGTGGACACAAAGCTGTGCACCATTTTTAGGATAAATGAATGAGAGCAGACTGGATGTAGAGGGCTAATTGATTGATCAGTACTTCCTGGAGTGGGCAGGGTTTGTGGGAGAGGCAGAGGTTTGTGCAGCTGTGCATTCAGAGGTCTCAGAAACTCTGAATATCTGTCTTGACATTTTTTTTTTCCTCCTCAGTTTCAACCTACACATAAAATGCATAAAGACAACATATGCTGTAAAGTATTAATTCATTTTATTTGCATTTTGGGCCTAGTTTTGATATTGACTTGTTTATACTTTAACATACACTCAGAATGTTTCTTTTGCAGTACATACAAAAATTTAAATATTGTAACATAACATTATTGTAAAATTGACAGGGTAAAAAAAAAAAAAAAAACCTCCAGTGAATATAAGCCCATTTAAGTCCTGTTTAAGTCCTGGTTTAGTCTGGGTTAAAGCTGTTTTATCGTCCTGACTTTAGTCTTGGTTGAGTTCTAGAGAAAGTGTGAAATGGCAGCTCTTCCTGTCTGAATCATTCATGGCCCATTCTTTGTTTCCATTAGTCTGTGAGAAGTTGGCACAACCACAACACGCTGAATAATTCAGCTGCACACAGACTCACTGAAGTCACCTGAGCCAGGCCAGGACCCCCTGGCACCTTAAGGGGGGGGGGGGGCTTTTTCTTCCTGTGGTCCCAGCTAAGTCCTGGGCCCCTGCTCTCAGCCCCTAAAGACCGTCTAAGTCACAGAGCCAATACTGAGTTAGCAAATATTGCAACTGTGCAGAGTCTACTGCCCTGAAGGACACAGCAAGGACAAACCAGGAGGAAAAAAAGAAGAAACCTTATGGAGCCCAAATTGAAGGAAAGATCCTCTGACTGATGGCTGGTTTGAGGACATGGGCTATGACTCAGTGGGGCAGGCCTCTGTGTATGGGATACTAACTGGAGGTTGGTTTGGGCACTTGCGCTCTGCCTCAGTAGGACAGGTCTTACGCTGATGGATAGATCCCAGCGGGCAGTGTCTCCTCCCCGCTCTGGGACGTGCTGAGTGAGCACTCTCTGAAGTAACTTATTGAAATAAGTGACTATGATGACCTGCCCAGATCTGTGCAGTCTTCATAAATCTGTCCTCACACAGACCACGGCCTGCTGCAACACACATGTATCTCTGTCAGAGATGGACATTACACACGTTAATACAAACAGGAATAACCTCGGGACTAAAGCTGGACTTAATCAAGACCGAACACACCAGGACTAAACTGGTACAACCTTCAGTAATCTAAAGCTCAGTCTGACTCCAGTGTGACTGCATTCCTCCAGAACAGGTGTGAACAGAGCCAGAGCTGCTTTCCCTAAACATTAGATCTAGATTTCCTGGTTAAAGACCTAGTACCATTGCTGGGAATACTCTAGGAAGGTTCAAGTGTGAATAAAAGCCAGAGGATTTCCTAATAGGCCTGTCACTACTTCAATAAGATGTTTTGACATGAGCAGTGGTGCCACTAAGAGCACCTGTCCAGTCCATGGTTGAGTGATTCAGAAAAACACGTGGTCGACTTTGTAGGCCTGAAAGCACTAATATTTGGATGTAAATCATTAACTTGGCCTATACATTGTGGAAAAAGATTGTAGCCCAAAGTATTATTTAAAAGCAATGGCCATAGCAGATTTATTTACAAGATGAGCTACAAGCTAATGCTAATTTGAAAAGAAAGTACATTGTTTAAATCTAATGTAAGCAATCGTTCAAACAAAACATAAAATTAATTCATTATTTCAGGGTAATTGGGTTTGATACTGGTCGTAATTAGGTAAGATGGGAGTAGGCTCATTTAAATTGTAAAATGGACAAGCAAGCAAGCTGTGCTTTAGCCATCAAAGCAACAAGTCGTGTTCTAACGTTGTTCAAAGCCCAAGGCAGGCCTGTTTTTGTACTGTTACTATCTGTGTTTTGTCTTTATAAACTAAGTTTTAGCAACACGCTAAACCGCTCTTCATCATGTTAAACATAGTTATGCTTGACTACAAATGGTGCCTTGTTAAACCAAGATAACTAGTGAAAAACACTGAAACTATGTATGGGTCTGCGTGTGACCGTGGAGCTTATCATTGATCATAAACTCAATAAAACAAGGCCATCCACAGAATTTTAAAATTAAAAAGCCTAATGAGGTCCATCGTGTGTCAGACCCAGATTAGTCCTGGTTAAGTCCTGGTTTAGACCTGGTTTAGACTTGGATTAGACCTGGATTAGACCTGGATTAGTCATGATTTAGACCTGGTTTAGTCCTTGAATTTACAATAAAAATGTAGACTACTAGAAAAAAACTGAGGTCTGAAGCTCTGAGACATCTATGTGTAGGCAGACCTGAGCAATATGAAATAAAGTACTAAACTCTTTTTGTTATAAAGTGGTCACCCAGATGGTTAAAAAAGAATCAAGTCAGATGCAGTAGAAATGTAAGTTTTGCCAATTTTTCATTTTTTTATATGCTATTTTTTTGAATCAGTGTTGTGAAATTTGATTTTATAACTTAGGTAAAGTAAAATAAATATTGTTTGACTTTTTATGCTTTTTCCTCTCTCGTTGGCTGTAGAACCATGATGCTGTTGACTAGCTGTTTTGAAGTGTCTACCCCATCTTTTTTGGGGATGACTGGGTTGAGTTCTACAAAGTCAGCTATGTAAGTATTGGTTTTGTTGTAGAGTTTATTTATTTATTTATTTATTTATTTTTGACTTTTAAATTTTCTCTTTTCTTCTTTTATTTATTTTCATTTGCAATTTCCTAATCTTGCTGAAACAGTGGTACCTGTTTGTATCATGACTGTTGTATCTAAAGGAGAGCCTCTGGATCCCTTGGGCCCTCACCTTGAAGCCTTAAGCAACTGCATCATACTCAAAGGTACTGTGGGGATGGGTGGTATTAGCAGTCTGCTGAAATCATTTTGTCTGACCTTTGGACTTATTTATGCCCTTCATTTGGACTGTCCTAAAAAGATGATCAATACCTTTGAGCTTGTTCAGAAGGTAATGCTAAACTTGGGAGTAAGAAATCTTAGGCCAAAATTTCAGACCAGAATAAATGCCCCTATGGTTTAAGTTTTATGTCATTCTTTTTCAAATGTTTTGTGTTCTTCAGACAGGCCTACAGTTGCCATTAAGGCACAGGCAGTGAGTATTCTATAAAGGGCTTGTATGATGTGTTCTGTGAAAATGTTGTTCTGTTCAAAGCCCTATGTTTACTAGGGCTCCAAGTAATGCAGTGCTAACCAATGCAATTTTGTAATTAACTTATTAAGGATGTAGACATGACCTGCACTTTTTTTTCCCTGTAAAGTAGCTTGTTGGACGGCTTGATGCCTTCAGTATTATCACAGTACCTTAATTTTTTTGACCATTGTTGAGGTCTATTTAAAACTGTCTCATGCTGTTGCTGTACTGAGAATATTAATAAATAAAAGGAGCAACTTTCCAAAAAATCTAAGTATTAACTTAGTTTTTTTTAAGGCAATCAGTTTCCTGGAATTTTATTAGTAAGTAGAACTTACTAGTTAAGTAACACTACTTTGGTTAACCTCGGGAGTAAAAACTTGAAAAGACTCATTAAAGGATACTTCAAATGTGCAAGTAATTAGTAAAAGAAACATTCAGTTAAACACTACTGGTCTTCAAGTAAACCTTACTAGACGTTAGTGTATAAGATTTTTCCATGGTTGGTAAACAAAAAAGCGCTTGTTCATTTTGAGAAAAAAAGAAAAGAAAAAAAGAATGACTTGCACACCACTCACTTGGTTCTCATCGTTCAAGATGAAGAGCCATTCAAAAGATCTGGATCATTTGTGAACATCATCTTCACAAAACACAATTTAATTCATCATTACAACATGTAAAAGATAAGGCCCCACACCAAACCTGTCTAAAGAGGACCATCTAAAACTCACAAACCAAGGAGTGCATTCATTAGAGAGGCAACAATAAGACCAAATGTGACCCTGAAAGAGCTGCAGAGCTCCACTGTTGTATCTGTCCACAGGACCACTCTGAACCATACACTCCACAGAGCTGGGCTGTGTGGAGGAGTGGCCATTGCTTGAAGGAAATAATAACAAAACATGTTTTGTGTTTGCCAAAAGGCACGTGGAAAACTCCCCAAACACGAGAAGGTCCTCTGTCCAGACAATTAAAATGAGCCATCAATGAAACATGCAATGTGTAGCACAAACCTAGCACCTGACTGTGGCCCCTCTCTAAAGTGAAGCCTGGTGATGGCAGTGTCCTGCTGTGGGGATATTTGTCATTGTTAGGGACTGGAAACTGCTCAGAACTGAAGGAATGAAGGATGGGATTAAATACAGGAAAATTCTTTAAGAAAACGACACAAACAGTACTGTACAATGCTGGAGCTGTTTTTAGGTGAAGAATGAGCACAAATCCCAGTGATTTTATGAACCAAGCTCATAAACACTTATCCTAGAAAAGTTGGAGCTGAAAGTCCTTCAGAAGGTGGTTCTACAGAGGACTAACTTGAGGAGGGTCAATACTTTTGTACGCTCAAGTTTTCTGTTTTTCAGATTTCTAGTTTACTTCGCAATAAATGCTGTGCTTGGTATCAGTTCACTTCACTTCACTATTATTCTCATAAATAACAACCAAATGTCATTAGAGCATCATACACTGCATAGCACTGAGGGATCAAAGTGCATTAAGTTGTGCAAAATCCCAACCCATAAATCCCTTCTCCACTGTGTAATTACAAGTACAACAAAAACAACATCTATACAATAGTCACTGCAGGTACAGAAAAAGACAGTAACAGCCTTTTTTTCTGCAGCAAAATAAAGGGCATATCAACAGAAGCGACATAAAGGCAGATATCTGTGGTATGACTTTGATGTGGTTAAATGTGACTTGTCTTATTGCTAATTAAAGATGTGGATTTTACTCAGTAATTCATTGTGGATACTTGTCGGCCTCTCTCGTGAGGGCGCAGTGAGCAGGAGGGAGAATGCTGGCTTGTCAATGAAGTGTGCACGGTGCTGACTTGGGAATGTTCTTGAATAGAGGAACATGTGTAAAGGGTGTTAACAACTGGTTGTTCTAGGAATGTGGTCCACGTCATTTACACCACGTCCCAGTTCTTTTCAAACCTGTTAATACCCTCAGATAAAAACTGATTCATCCCAAAGACAAAACTCAAAAAACAGCGCAATGCTGTGGACTCTATCCACTGCAGTGAAAACTGTAATGAACAGTATACTGGAAAAACCAAACAACCTCTGCACAAGAGGTTATACCAACACCACAGGGCCAACTCCAGTGGACCAGAATCTGCAGTACATCTCACATCACACAGACCACTTCTTTGAGGACAGTGAGGTCCAAATCATAGCCAGAGAGAAAGAGTGGTTTGAGCGAGGAGACAAATAAGCAATCAAAAAAACAAAAAAACAAAAAACAAAACATCTTTCATCAGAAATGGTGGTTTGAGATTTAACCTTCCATCTGTTTACAACAGTCACTAAAAACCCAAACCAAACCAGTTTCACTCAGGTCATTAACATCAGAAGGAGCAGACTAAGCTCAGGAGAGTTACAACTGTCCCCTTCACTCCAGCTGAGAACAAAGCACTTTTAACAAACTGAAACTACTGAGGCTCTTTCAAGTCTTTTGAACATATATAATTCAGTTTCAGCTCTAAACCTCCTCCTTCCTAGGATCATAACACTTAGCTTTCTCACCAGTTCAGTTTCAGATTTGACAGAGCCTCTTGGATGAAGGTGAAACTTCTTCAGCTTTGAAAAAACAAGTCCAGATGACATCTTTTTAAACCTTGTTGTGACTCAGTGAGGCTGTATGACTGAGTCTTCACAGACATCTTATTGTATGTGACAAAACCAATAACTCATGGCTGGTCTGGAGATTTAACTTTTAGGCTTTAATCTTGGTTCATCCTGGTTTAGTCCTGTTGTTGTTTTCAAATGCACATCTGTCATAGTCTGTATAAGAGTTTGGAACAAAGGCATTCTTCTGTTTGTGCCAGTAGTTTAATGTGAGGAACCTGCTTACATCTCCTCAGCCTTTCCTTGGAGCAGCACCCACTCTGAAACTCTAGAGCTTATTATCTGACATCTGCCATCCAAATAATTATGATCATAATAGAAATCAGATGGTGAAAGTCCTTGTTGCTAATGGCCATAAAGAAGAACACTGCAGCTGGGCAACAAAACAAGAACAAATGGATAAAAATACAACTACAACAGAACACAATAAAAACTGCAACAAAAGCCAAGCTCTGCTTGTACCAATTAAAAAAGTGTAAACCCTAACTGTTCTGGATGTATCAGAGCAAACACGTGAGTCTGGGTGTGCTTGTATGGTGTTTATGCGGCCTACGTAAAGGGCAGTTCTGGACTATCCATCAGTCCCGATATGACAGTGGAGCATCCATCAGCCTGAGCCTGTTCTGATGTGTGACTTTGTTCAGGCTAGTAATGAAGTATTGGGCTTGCATTCACACAGGGAGGAGGGTCGACACAGGACACGCCCAGCCACAAATGAGAACAAATGTGAACAACAGAGTCAGGATTAATAACTGTCCTGAGAGAAGGAGGAGTTACTATCAGCTTACTATTGATTTAACACGTACAAATATTATTCATATGTTCCATCTAACTTAATGAATCATATGAGGCTACTAGGACAGCAACTTAAGCTGTGGACACACTACACGATTTTTTTGCCCAATTTTATAACGATTCACAGTTGTGGCCTTGAAATCTGTTAGTGTGTGATGTTCAAAGACTCGAATTGGCAAGTGTGTGCGCCGCAAAAACCCGGCCTGACCGTCAGTCGCAAGCAATCAAACATGTTTGAATTTTAAAGCCGACTCTGGACGCACACTCCTGTAGTGCGGGCTGTTTACAGATCCAACAGTTGATGGGACACAGGAAATAGTGTCACAGAATGAAGATGAAACAACAGGAAGCAACAAACACCGAAAAAGTTGAGCGCTTTCCAAGTGAAACTGGATACATAGACGTTTTTTCTTTTTCCTTTTTTCTAAACAGAAAGCTGCGCACACAACGGCAACAGTGACCCAGGTAGCGTCCAGGTTTGTTTACCATTTAGTTCTTGCGAGTTCCCCACCAGAATTTGCTGGGTTTGGGGAGCGACAGTTGTGGCCTCAACAGTTCTTGTAGTGTGTGAGGTGTCATTAAATGTGTTAGCCCCAGTCTTTCAGTCAGTCAGAACTAAATCTGCTGAAACCAGTCAGTTAGTGTGTGCTCCTAGTCTTTTCAGAATCTGTAACCACTGAAAAAACTGTGTAGAGTGTCCCCAGCTTTAGTCCTAGCTTCAGTCCTGGTTTAGTCTTGGTTCAGTCCTGGTTTAGTCCTAGCTTCAGTTCTGGTTTAGACCTAAGATCCTAAGATCTTATATTTGGCATTTAAAGTTTCATAATTTTCCATTTTCTCTCAAAACAGTCCAATCCCAGCGCTCCTAAGCCATGGACTGGCTCACCCCTGTTGCCATGGAAACACATGATATCCCGACCATGAGTGGTGCTGAGGCGGGTGGTTGTCGCCATGGTGATGGCCAGACGGCAGAGTGAGCAGTAGTTTCCACAGCAACGCACAAAGCATGTCAGACAGGGCTCATGTGGGAAATAAACAGCAAAGATGAGACAGCAGCTCTGAGAGCAGCACTGGTCATGTGACGGTACGAGCCAATCAGCTGCTGTCCTCAGACACAATAGAGGTTTCCTGGGGGTTTCTCAGAGGTTTTCCACCTGAATTGACCTGGTCAGTCTCTTTGATATTCTGTAATCCTTAAACCTGATGAGATGCACTCTCCATGGACCCTGTTGGTCCATGGAGAGTAGTAGGGTATCTGATGTAAAACTTATGCCTTTTTAAATCATCCACATGACATGGGGTAAAGGGGTCTTTTGTTCTTGGCCTCAGGGTCAGAGAGGTCCAGAAATTGTCCTTCTTTTTAAATTTTCTGTTATAAAGGGCCTATGTGAAAACTTCTTGCCCCAGCCCCAGCAAGCCTGTCAGCAGCCCTGGGCAGCTGTACCACACCAATGACTTCTCTAAATGAACACATTCAGACATGTGTTAAGGCAAGGTTTGGTGAAGTGTCAATCTTCTACTTAGTTGATGACCTACTTGACCACCTGAGGCCCTGCCACTCCATTTAAAGACTTGAGTATTCTTTATTGTTTTTGAGTTTTCTGTGCAGGGGTTTTGTGGCTCAGAGGTGCTGCAACAGGACAGGCTAACCAATAAGAGGGTCAGGGCCCAGGAGCACAGCTTTGGAAAGGAGGCTCCCTACTTGTTGGTAAAAACAATTAGCCCTTCTTGTGTTCAAATTTGTACTTAAGCCCTGCTTAGGAGATTTTTGGCATTCACCAATGTTTTCTGTGGATGGAGTTGTCAGAGTGACGCTTCCTGGTTATGAGGCTGCCGTGCCCCTGAGTCCCTGGTTGACAAACATCACTAAACTCCTGTCTCATGACCAAATATGGACCTCAGAGGGTGTTTCTTGTCCTAATACATAGTCAGTTCTCTGTAAATGGCATGTTAATGAGGAGCTCGGTGTTTGTGGAGTCCCTGGAGTTAACGTGCTCCGCTGAGAAGAATCTGGGAGCTTGAGAATGTGTCATGAATCCGATGTAGAGTTCTCTTGAGCAGTTCTTACAAGGGGTACTTAGGAAGCTTTCCTAAGAGAACATTCATTAATGAGGCCCAATGCCAACTCCAGTTCTCTCTTAAGTCAAAGTTAAAACATTGATATACAAAGGTAGCTGCACTCATCTTATATTAGGTATGCACTGACTCTGCTTGAAGCTCAGGAAGATTTATCTGAGATTCGTGAGCCAGGAGAGGCTTTCAGGACAAAAAAGCAGGTCAGACGAAGACCTCCAGACCTAGAAGATTATTTGTTCAGGTTATTTGAGGTATTACTTTAATTCTCACCACTGCAGAGTCCTGGTACTTGTGTCTCCCCTAACTCTAACACACTTTCATCAAAACTAAATCAATTAACAGTGAGTCACCCAGACCTCTTTCTCTGTCTGCTCTGAGTCTGCATGAAGGGGCTATTCCTGGTAGTCACAGAGCTGCCTCCACACTCTGTATATCATGAAGTACTGCAGTAGTACAGGCGCAGGTCCATGCTATTTGTCTCTGTAACACAGACACAGCTCCAAAGTAGGTCAGGAGGAATATCAGGAGGAGTAGCAGTACAGTGGGTTAGAATTAACTGTGACTGTAAAGGCTGTGCCTGGGTGTCTAAAACATAATTTAGCCAGACAGACAGACAGACAGTCGGACAAAGATAGAAAGATAGAAAGATAGATAGATAGATAGATAGATAGAAAGATAGAAAGATAGAAAGATAGATAGAAAGATAGATAGAAAGATAGATAGAAAGATAGATACTTTATGTTCACTTTTTATGTGAGTAAACTCTCCAGTGAACAAGGTTTCTTTTAAGATCAGCATTTGTAAATCAGTAGCATATCTTCAGTGGCTATCATGCTCACCATGCCATCAGAAGGTCCTGAGTTTGAAACAGAAGTGTAGGTAATTATTTATATTAGTGTTAGTAAAAGAAGTAGTGGTAGTACTAGTAGTAGTAGTAAAAGTTTCTAATACAGTGCAAGTTTTTAGAACTTCTTTCACCTCCCAAGAGTTTATGACCAAGGACAAATTGATTGTAAAATGTGTGACTTGAACAGTTGACTCTTTACCCTTGGACTGGACTCACCTGGAGTATTTTGCATCTGAACCACAGTCTATAATGCACACAGAATACTATATATTATAGTCCAGGGTTATTCTGGCCCCTCTGACCTAAGTGTTCTCTGGGAGCCTGCTGTCTTCCTAATGTCCATGTTGAGTATAGATCTGTAGTTACATGTATGGGAGCTACAAACAGCCCAGCATTTTTCATATTGGACCAACTCCAGGCCCCGTCTCATCACAGTCACCCATAACTTGGGACCAGCCTGAGTTCATACAGATTTATTGTTCTGGAGTCAAGGCCCCTGCAGGTGAGGGCAGGAAACCCCTGCCTGACCTCCATTAGAATGTGGATCGATGGTCATCTCGTGTGTGATGATGATAGCATCGATATCAATAACACTACCTCTGTGTTCCTAATGGCCTCACAGTGAAGGTCTGCGGGGCCTGGAGCCCGGGGGCCGGCAAGATGCAGGGCCTAACACACAGCCAGGGACAACAACAATAAATGATCTCTCAGAAGAACAGCCAATGAGCACAGAGGAACAGGAATATAATCATTAAAACATGCTAATCAGCCTGATCTATTACATAATGAGTTACACTGCCTCACTCTTGAGGCCTCCTGAGCTTCGGCTTTTATCAAGACTTAAAATGTTTTTATCTTTTAGTGATTTGTAGCAGACGTTTTTATTTCTACACATCTGAACTACTGTAATGCGCTGTACACCGGTCTCAGCCAATCAAATCTCACACACTTACAGTTGGTCCAGAATTCAGCTGTCAGCTGTTCAATGTCTTTTAATTGGTACACATGATAGGGAACACGTAACACCCATTTTATATACAGTTCATGGGCTTTTGGCATTTTAGGGCTACATTGAGGAAATAAATTAAAAAATATGATACTATGAGATTATGGACATTAAAGTTGTAATTTTATGAGAACAATGTCTTAATATTTCAAGGAATAAAGTCATAATATTTTGAGAATATAGTCAGCCAAAAAAATCAAAATGTTACTAGAATAAAGTATAAATATTATGAGAATAATGTTGAAATATTTAGAGAATGAAGTTAGCCTGTCTGTGCTGTGGTCTCTCATTTCACCCTGGGAAATTTTGAGCATTTTGTAAGGTTATGCTTTCATTTAGGCATCACACAGGTGAAATACTGAGCCTTTTGGCCCATCATCAACATTATCATTACTATAAGGACTTTAAAATGGCTTTTTTAAATTATGACTTTAGTTTTGAAATTTATGACTTTATTCTCAAAATATAACTTTATTCTCGTAAAATTATTGTAAGATTTCAACTTTATTCTCTTATAATTATGACTTTTTATGGCTGCGACTTAAAATTACAACTTTATTCTGACGCTATTTTAAATTTTTTCCATGTGGCGTTTTACATTTTAGAGTTGATTTTAAGATTTTATTGTATGTTTTAAAGCTTTGCATGGACTGACTCCAGTGTAAATTTCTGCAGCTCATTGTACTCTAAACACCTGTGCGCTCGGGTCAGGAGGTCAGCTCCAGCTTGTCGTACTGAAGACAAAGCTTAAAAGCCTTCTCTGTAGTCAGCCCTAATCTGTGGAACGCCCTTTTCTCCCAGCTCAAAACAGCCCCCACAGTTGTTGCTTTTAAGTCTCATTTAAAAACACACTGTAACTTTTAACCCGACATAAGTGTGTGGTCCTCTGACAGTCTTTAATTGTTTTTATTTTAATTATTGTCTTTTACTTTTTAATTTGTAATTCTTTATTTACACTATTTTATGGTACTTAGTTCCCCTTCAAAAGCTAAACTTTGATGCTGCGTAGCATACGCAAGGGGAAACATTTTTTGCCGGACTGGTTGTGAAGCTCGTGTGTCAAACACGCCAAAGAGATTTGGCCTGCTTATATACCTCATGCTCAATCAACAGCACCTGCAAGATTGGGCGCACCTGGTTGATTGGGCTGGGGAGGTATAAAAGGCACGTGACAGGAACAGTCTCCAGATCAGTTAGTCTTCAGACTGCAGTGTGTGCAGAGCTCTGTGTGAAGTGTTTGATAGAAAAAACAAAAAAAGAAAAAAAAAGAGAAGATGCTGACGACGCACGCATCCCTTACGAGCTGGGGCACAGTCCTGGACGGCTGTCCAGCCAGGGGTTTATGGAGGGGGCCATCATCTCGCGTGGCACGTCAATTGCCTCGAGATGAGGGCCGTATTTCTGGCTCTGGAATGCTTCCTCCGACAGCTCAGGGGTCGCCATGTGCTGGTGTGAGTAGACAGCACGGCAGTGGTCTCATATGTGAATCATCAGGGCGGACTGCATTTGCACCGCCTGAACGAGTTAGCGCGGCAGCTTCTGCTCTGGGCTCAGAACGTACTCCTCTCATTGAGTGATTTTAAATCCCTGGGCACATGACTGTGGGGGCAGATTTACTGTCAAGACAGGCTGAGACACACAGGGAGTGGTAACTTCATCCCCACGTAGTGACATCTGGGTGAAGTTTTACTAAGTGGAGGTGGACCTCTTTGCCTCGTCGGAGACTGCACAATGTCCCCTCTATTACTCTCTGATTCCTCCAGCTCCTCTGGGTCTGGACGCGATGGCGCATGTGTGGCCCGACATGTGTCTTTACGCTTTTCCCACAATTCCTCTCCTCCTGAGAGTCCTGGCAAAGGTCCATCAATACGGGTCTTGTCTCCTGTTAGTGGCACCCTGTTGGCCGATCAGAATATGGTTTTCAGGGGTATTAGCTCTCCTCGATGGCTCGCCGTGGCCAATTCCATCCAGGAAGGATCTCCTCTCTCAGGCGCAGGGGACTGTGTTTCATCCCCAGCCAGAGCTTTGGAGTCTGTGTCTGGCCCCTGAGGGGGACCAATTAAGGGGAGCGGGACTCCCAGCCCCTGTTAATGCTATTTTGAGTGCTAGGGCTCCTTCTACTAGGAGGTGTTATGCTCTCGAATAGCATGTATTTGAGGCCTGGTGCATTGTGCACCATGCAGACCCTGTTCACCAGATTGTTTCAGTGCTGGAGTTTCTGCAGGACAAACAGTCCTCGGGCATTCACCCTAGTACACTCAGGGTTTTTGTGGCCGCCATTTTGGCTGGCCACGCTCTGATAGGTGGGGTGGCAGTAGGGAGACACCCGCTGATTGCCCACTTCATTTGAGGGGCTAAGCAGCTGAGGCCGCCTGCTAGTGTGACTGTCCCTTCCTGGGACCTAGCTGTTGTACTTGAGGGCATGGTGGCTGCCCCTTTTGAACCACTGGTGTCAGCGCCTGTCGGGTTTCTGACTTTGAAGTTGTTTTTTCTCATGGTCATTACCCCTCTCAAGAGGAATGGGGATTTACAGGCTTTATCGGTTTCACCGTCCTGCCTGGATTTTGCCCCGAGCCTGGTCATAGTTATTTTGCATCCTCACCCTGATTATCTGCCAAAAGTTCCTTTCTCTGTTCATGATCCTGTTATTCTTGAAGCTTTCTGTCCTCCACCGCTTGTTACGTCGGAGCAGTAGAAGCTTCATTTCCTGTGTCCAGTACGCGCTCTCTGGACTTATGTCCGCCACACTGGTCAGTGGCGTAAGTCTGAGCAGCTCTTTTTGTGCTACGGGGCCGTCAGCGAGGGGCTGCGGCCACTGGACAGACCATGTCCCGTTGGGTGAGGGATGCTATTGCTCTGACCTATGAGGCGTGTGGTCAGCCCCCACCTATAGGTGTCAGAGCTCATTCAACCAGAGGTGGGCTCCTGTTTGGCTCTGACGAAGGGGGCCCCCTCTACATTTGATATGTGATGCGGCGGGCTGGTCCTCTCCGCACACTTTTATCAAGTTTTATGGATTTATGGATTTTTGGATGTTCATGTGACTCCTGGCTCTCGTGTCCTTGAGTCTTCATCCTGAGTCGTGTTTGAGTCTCCTCGGTCTTTACTACCTTGGGGTCCAGACACTTTAGGGGCAGGGGCAGCGGCATTGGTATTCTCGTTCCCATAGCATATGCTACGCAACACCGAAGTTTAGCTTTTGAAGGGGTTACTGAGTGTAACCCTGTTCCCCGATAAAGCGGGAACGAGATGCTGCGTTTGCAGTGCCGCCCCTGGGGGCGTGTCTGGGCAGTCTCCAGACAAACTTGATCTGGAGACTGTTCCTGTCACGTGCCTTTTATACCTCCCCAGCCCAATCAACCAGGTGCGCCCAATCGCGCAGGTGCTGTTGATTGAGCATGAGGTATATAAGCAGGCCAAATCTCTTTGCTGTGTTTGACACACGAGCTTCACAACCGGTCCAGCAAACAATGTGTCCCATAGCGGAAGCTACGCAGCATCTTGTTCCCGCTTTATCAGGGAACAGGGTTACACTCAGTAACCCGAGACGTTATGTGTGTTTGCTTTTATTAAATTTGTGTTTTCTCTGAAGCACTTTGGAGACTTTGTGTTGGTAAAATGTACAAATAAAGATGGATTGGACTGGAATTTATTTAACGTAACATTAATCCACAGAAGACTACACAAGGTTCCACCAGGCAACGGGATGATACCTCACAGACAGACCACATTCAGTCAGACTGTTCTGTCGGCCCAAGGGGTAATTCTGTGGAACCGTCACCACTGAGAGACACTGAGAGATGTATAACTCTTTTAAAACTGTAGCTGTGTAGGTGTGTGTGTACTAATGGATTTG
Organism: Bostrychus sinensis; assembly: GCA_020698575.1. Taxonomy (NCBI): domain Eukaryota; kingdom Metazoa; phylum Chordata; class Actinopteri; order Gobiiformes; family Eleotridae; genus Bostrychus; species Bostrychus sinensis. The sequence continues at coordinate 35,018,592 of CM036256.1, forward strand.
CGTTGAATATATGAAATGTGTATACAGATACATTTTTATTTTTATTAGTTCTACATTGTATTGTGTTTACATTCATGTAACGTGACCAGATTTTTAGAAAAACTGGGACACATTTTTTTTTCAATAATTGTGGTGCATTTGAACTGCATTTGAAGTCACAAAAAGTGTCCAAAATCCATAAATAAAAAAAATTAAAAAAATCATGTAATTAAAGTACATTACACTAGAGCTTAAGTTTTGAATTTTAATTTATCTGTAATAAATAATTTGAGTGACACAAATGTGTTTTAGGTTTTGTAAGCATTTCTGTTGGTTAGAAACGGAACAAATGGGACATGGTTTATTAAAAACTGGGACATACGAGCCTAAAAGCCTAGGAGCCTAAAACTGGGACTGTCCCAGTTAAATAATGACGTCTGCTCACCCTAAAGTAATATGTTTCATGTATGTTTAATAACTATCCCCTACACATAAATACACTGAAGAATTGAAACACCAACATTCAAATCTTCCTGGACACAAGTATTTTTAAATCCTCGTCACGTCAAAGAAAGAAAAGCCCCTCATGTATCAGTTTGTCCTCTTTCCAGCAACTAAACTCTTCTGAATCTTTGCCGTCTTGTAACCTGTGCCATTATTTTTACCTGAGCCAAGCTGCAGGACTTCAGCTTGGTGTCCTGCTGGTGTTACTTTGTGTAAGCTAAAGGTGGCAGATTTAGTAAAAGCAGGAGGAGAATGATAATTTTTGGGTTTTTTGAAGCCTGAATAGGAACAGTCACGATCTCTCCGAGCTTTTAACAGAGGCGCTATCTCTAAGAGCAGAGCAGAACAGAGCTGCTGGCTGAAGGCTGTGGAAACACAGCCACACACTGCTTACATCCATCTGAACACAGGCAGGGCAGAGCCAGGACAGAGCCAAGGAAGGAACCAGGGCAGAACCAGGGCAGAACCAGGGCAGAAGCAGGGCAGAAGCAGGGCAGAAGCAGGGCAGAAACAGGGCAGAAGCAGGGCAGAACCAGGGCAGAACCAGGGCAGAACCAGGGCAGAACCAGGGCAGAACCAGGGCAGAAGCAGGGCAGAACCAGGGCAGACCTAGGGCAGAATAAGGAAAGAACCAGGGCAGAGCTAGGGCAGAACCAGGACAGGGCAGAGCTAAGGAAGTACCAGGGCATAACCAGGTCAGAACCGGACCAAAACCAGGACAGAACCAGGGGAAGAACCAGGGCAGGGCCAGCACAGAACCAGGGCAGGGCAGAGCTACAGCAAAACCAGGTCAGAACAAGGCCAGATCTAGGGAAGAACCATGGCAGAGACAGGACAGAACCAGTCCAGGACCAGGCTGTAAAGCAGTGGAGTGCTGTGGGTCACACAGAAACACCACAGTGCAGTGAGAGATGACAGTTTGAGGCTCAGCTGCTATTTGTGTCTCCAATCAATGAACACAGCGTTTATTGACTCATCGGTCACTTTCACTGCCTTTTATTGGAGAACGGCACACGGACGACTTCACCGGAGGAGAGGTCACCAAAGCCTCCGAGAGCTCTAACACCAACTGCCACACTTTCTTGTATGAGTAAATTGGATCAGATTCTCTTCACCACATACTGATAAAGGCTGTGAGAGCCACACACAGGCAGAGGCTGTGGGGATTAGGGGGCTCTGAACACCTCCTGGAGGGAGCCAGTGTTGGACGTATGGATGTACGGTAAGTGCGGCTGACACACTGACAGATGATGATTTGAATTGTCTTGTTCATTTGTCCTTGTTTTCACTGAACTCCAGTAAAGTGGATGCTTACCCACTTTCATAGTTTTTATACTTTCTGTGAAATTAATACAAAAATCTCAACCGGAAACACAATTAGCCCTCTAACTTCCACACTAAGAAATACATTAGTAAAAAATATATCTTTTGGTAAAACTGTGTTCCTGACTCCTACCTTATTAGATTTTCAGGTTTTAATTTTCAGATTGACCTATCAGCAAGCAGGTGTGCTGGTCAACCAGGCAGATGAGCTGCCAGTTTGGCCATGTATGGTAATTCATGGATTTCTTTAATTTTGCATTATTTGCATTTTTTATACATAAAAAAACATCACAGAGAGTAGAACTTGGCATGGCATTTCATTTATTAGGTAAAATTACACACAAGGACCAAACATTTGCTCATGTAAATGTATCACTTAAGTAAAAGTATTAAGTAAAAGTATTAAAGTACTCACTTTTTAATGTACTTGCCAGTAAAAAAGTAAAATTATTTTGCACAGACTCGACAACTCATTAATGTGTAAATGTCAGGGATTTTGCAGAAAAAAATTGCTGATTCCAGATGAAATGAACAAACTGGTGCAGTAGAAGAGACCGAATCTGTTGCTGAGGTCTTCTGTCTTTATTATTCCAATGTTTCTAAAGGAGTACTACTTTACTGCATCTGTTATATTTAAGTACTGTGTGTCTACAATGAGGGCACAACAAAAACACAATTTTAAACCAAAACTCAAAATGTTTTGTACTTCAAACCAACTCATAAATGTAGTGGAGTAAAAAGTACAGATACTTGCTCTAAAGTAGTGAAGTACAAGTAAAAGTATCCCTCGTAAAAATCATGTAAAAGTACAGATTCTTGAAAAATGTACTTAAGTAACTAAGTTTTTTTACTTTTACTTTGTCACATTCCACCACTGCTGGCAACTCAACCGAGCTGTTGACCGTTTTCTGAGCAACTACAGACATATATTTCATTGTTAGATATATTCAGTTCAACTAAAATATGATTGTTAGGGGGTCTATAAATCACATCTAAAATATTTTTCTCTTATCTGTAAAATTTCCCTTGCTTTGATTGCTTATTAGATAGTCAGGGCTGAGTTGTTTCCACTTCTTTTCACTGCTTTCAAACAATATTTCTAGACAGCAGTGCAATCCAGTGGATTTAATTTGTGTTACATACTCATTACATACTCTACTGATTGAGCTGAACAAGAATAAACAGCCAAATGTGAATTTTTAGAGCTTTTAATGTGGCATTATAGCAGTAACCGCGCAAATACGATACCAGGTAAAGGGTTAAATGAGCCAATGTCACCAGTTACAATCTACAGCTAAACAGACGTTCCCATTGTTGGCCTCGATGATAAAGAAAACGCTGCTAGGGCAGTGTTCCCCAACCAGGGGTACGAGAAACCCTTGTTGTATGCAAGCACATTGCAGGGGCTACGTAAAAATTATTAATTATTTAACAAAGAAAAGGGAAGTTATTCACATGACTTTATTTTTCCTTTGTGGTAAATTTAATACGAGTTTAATACATACACAGGATAAGTATTATTATTTGATATATTATTTTTAAGTTTATTTTGAGTATATATATAATGAAACAGATAATCAACACAATTGAAAATTTGTCATATAAAGTAAATTCAATACTAAAAAACATTCTTATTCATTTTATTTTGTGATTGTTTATTTTTATTTTAAAGCCTTTTTTATTTATTTATGTTTTTTTCTTTTTCTTTTTTTTTTTTTAAGAAAAAATGCATTAGAATTATTATTTACAATAGTATAAAATATTATTTTTATGACCATCAGAAGGGGTTACTTATGACAAAAAAGCCAAGGAGGTACACAAGACCAAAATGATTGGGAACAACTGTCTCTATGGTGTCCAACTGTACTGAGACTTTAAACTGTAATTGTTCAACACAGCCACGCCATGACTTGTACTTGCTTTCTCCACCTTAATAACACAGCTAAGCCCAAGTGTCTCACACTGAACTTGAAATAATGATTGACACCTTTGTTTCGTCAAGGCTGATTATTGCAATTCACTGTTCACTGATCTCAGCAAGTCACTGACCCCTCCGCTCCCGTTAGTGTAGAATCCTGCAAGCCAGTTTGGATCAAATCTACACTGGCTGCCTGTTTAGGTTTTGCTGATCACAAACTGGATCACTTCTTGGCCAGGCACATATTTCACACATCTCCTACAGACCCAAATCTTTTGAATGGCTCTTTATAATGAACAATGAAAACGGAGTCAGAGCAGTGCATAAATTGTTCTTTTTTTTTTTATTCAAAACCTCATAAAAAAGTAGAAGAATACAAGCTAAAGAGAGTCATACGGAAACGGTAAGTGATGTGGAGAGAGAGGAGAGGAGCACATACATTGTACACAGTAAACAGTGCCTACACAACTTTATTGTTGCCTGCTTAGTTTTTACTAACATTTTTTGCATGAACATATGTTAAGGTACATAATAATTCCTAAATGGTGGTCTCACTCTATACAGAGGTATATGACGTCACCATTAGTGAATTTAGTCCATACATGCTAATTTTATCATCAGTGAATAATATCAGTGGGCCTGTCCCCTCCTCTTGGTCAATGTAGTGATCAAGTTTCTGTCTGTCCGTCCATCAGTGTGTAGTTACAGCAAACAGGGCTCAGTCTGATCTCTCTTCAAATACTGCCCTCTGAATGTTTTTTTCTTCAGGAATGCTCATGGCAGAGAGCTCGTCCCATGCGCTGCAGGCCACTGTCTGCTCAGTTTGAACGGCAAATGTACCAACACAAGATGAATAAAAGAGTTTATTTATTTCTCAGGAGCGTGACTTACTTTCTTGTTGTTTTCTCGTGCGCACAAGTTACTTTCTCAGGAGCATAATAGTCTTTACATTTTTTCTATTCACTCATGTCGCTTTAGGGGCGTATATACTTTCACCCCTCGTCTTTCTTGAGTCTTGACCTCTCTGCTCTGTGCTAAACAGAGGAGAAAACTTGGGGCTACCTCGAGCAGAAATTGATTTAAACTAACTCCACAGTGTGTCTGGCAGAGGCCAGAGATCTGGACAGTCATCTCCTCAATAAAAATGAACAAAGTCACGGTTGTATTTGTCACGAGGTGCTGAGGCTGTGTGAGATGTGCGTAATAGTTACTAAATGTAACTCCAGAGTGTTGATGTGCTGTTTGAAGCCACTCACCACCAAAATATAATTAACTGGTTGTGGTACAACACAAATCTGCTAAGTGCAAACGTATGCTAGTTTAGCACACTGGTTCTCAAATGGTGGGTCAGGGCCCTAAAGGGGATCACAGAATGTTTAAATATCCTATAGTAGACCATGAAGGACATTTGAAGCCTATAGCTAACATTACAGAATATGTGTAAAATTTACTACAATACAGCTGTAAAATACTAGGGACCTAATTAGAGAATTTCTAATTCTAAAAAACAATGGGTTAAATATTGTTCTGGCTCCTGGAGAGCCATCTAATAGTTATTTTTTGTGTTTTAATGGTTAATGTAATAGCTACATATGTTTTGTAATAGTTTAATTTTGGTTCATATTGTGAAAGGGCAGCAGGGGACGCGCTGGTTCACTTCCTGTTGGGCAGGTCGAGGACGGGGACTCGCTTCTGCTTCGGCAGCTCTGTGCCCTGAGCAAGCACAGCCTGTACGTTTAAAAAAAAAAAAAAAAAAAATTGATAGTTTACAGTTTAGACTTAGGACCAAGTGTCTCTGTCGTTTTGTGGTGTTTGCTGTTGGAAAGATGTTAAATTATGTGTTGCTAGCATTTAAGCTAGCAATTAGCCGGCTAGCGTTAGCATGTAAGCTTTGTGTGTGTTCATATGGTGTATGCTAATGAGTCACGTGAACATGTGGTTATTTTATAAAATAAGGTAAATATATTTTGTAAACCATATTGATTTGGATTATTTTGTTTTACAGTTTTACCCTTTCAGTGGTGTCAAATAAAATCAACTAAAAATCAACAAGGGCAGAATAGTAAAAAGGCTAGCTCTACACGGAGTGCTGTTTCCTGCCTTCAGACTCAACTACAACAATGCAGCCAGCTGAAGATGACAACCTGGAGGTCCGATCAGTCTGCTCCCGTTCGTCAGCCCGATCCTGCAGCTCATCGATTGCAAAGGCAGCAGTGGAAGCACATGCGAAGGCTGAAGCTGCACATGCCAGAGCCGAGTTTGCACATAAAGAAAAATAAGAAAACAAGCAGAACTAGGCGCTACATTGGAGGCCCTCAGAGAAGAAATGGAAGCAGAGGCTGCTCTTGCTGAGGCTAACGTGTTTGAAGCGGCAGTGGCAGAGGAGGTCAAAAGTGGTGAAATGCTTTCTCCACGCACACCAGAACAACATAAGGACTCAAAACAAAGTCAAGACTACACGCAAGTCAAACTGACACCTCATACATTGAGTCAACTTCCAACCCCAACACATCCAAACAACTATGGTCTACATACCTACCTCAGATACTCACTCACTCAATCTTCAAGACAAGTGGATGTCAGAAGGGACAAAGTATAAACAAAGACACAATGTGAGTTTCCCTCCATTTTCATTCTTCTGTCGCTTTATACAAGATGTGTGCAACAGCGACAAACATATTGCTACACTGCATGCGGGTCCAGCACCACGGACGCACAAATTCAAAACACTACTTCAGGCCAAGGCGAGGAGCACAGGAAGGAGCATAGCAGGGAGAATAATACATCCACTCTCGAAACTACCTCAGCATGCACTCAAATATGTAGAGACTTAAGTGGAGGCCACTCCTGCTCTAAAATATGTCTGACCTATGTCTATCCAGAAGGACATCCAGAAAAGAAAGTCAAGGTTTATGCCATCATAGATGACCAGAGCAATAGGTCATTAGCCAAATCAGCCTTTTTTTGACACATTTGACATTCCAATGGGCCTCATATCGCCATACACTTAAGACGTGTACCAGTGTTTCCATGACAAATGGTCGCATAACTGATAACTTCATCATACAGTCAGTCAGTGGTCCGTTCAGCTCTCCTCTGCCTTCCCTGCTCGAGTGTGACACACTGCCAGACAACAAATCAGAAATCCCGACGCCAGAGGTTGCTCAAGCTCATCCACACCTCAAACATCTGGCAGGTAAAGTCCTACCCCTTGACCCTGAGGCTGATATTATGTTGTTGTTGGGACGAGACATAATACAAGTGCATAAGGTGTATTAAAGAGTTAATGGCCCAGCGAAAGCCCCATTCGCCCAGAGACTTGCACTTGGGTGGGTCATTGTCGGGGAAGTATGCTTAGGGGGAGCTCATAAGCCAACTGTTGTAGGCTCATACAGGACCTGCGTCCTAGAGAACGAGCATCCAAGTCTCCTGCCACCCTGCCAGAACAGTTTCCGAGTTAAAGAGCAGTTCCAGTCATGCAATGAACCCTGGGACACTCGCAGTTCATGTCAAATCAGTGAGTCCATATTCCAACAAAGTGAGAAAGATGAAAAGCTAGGCCCCTCCCTAGAGGACCAAGCCTTTCTACAGATCATGGAACAAGAATTTCACCAAGATGATACAAACAGCTGGATAGCTCCACTTCCGTTCTGCACACCAAGGCCTCGCCTCCCAAACAATAGAAGTCTAGCGTTCAGCCAGTTAGACTCACTGTTCCGCACACTAAAGAAACGTCCTGAAATAGAGACACACTTTATGGACTTTATGCAGGGGTTGTTTGACAAAGGTCACGCAGAGCCAGCTCCAAGCCTGGGGGAAGAAGAGGAATGCTGGTACCTGCCCTTTTTCGGTGTTTATCACCCGCAGAAGCCGGGGAACATTAGGGTTGTGTTTGACTCAAGTGCTAAGTTCCAAGGGGTGTCTTTGAATGACATGTTGCTCACAGGCCCAAACATGAACAACAGTCTTGTCGGGGAATAAATATCCTTAAATAAAGTTGCCTTAAATAAAGTCTACACTGATGTCATCAAAAAAGTTAATAAAATAAAACTCAAGCAGGGTCCAAGCAGGGTGACAGTGTGGATAAAAATAATCAATTAGTACAAAGGTTATTCATTAAATTAAATAAATGCTTGCATGGATATCTCAGTTTGTTTATCACCAACTAAGACAGACAAACACATCTGATAGTAGGGCTATATTGTTTGCTGTTGTAACCTGTAAAGCACCTGGTGAGTCTATCTCTGTGTAAGGCACTATACACATAAACTTCACTTCTTTATTCTGCCTACAAGTTCTTTAAAAATCTGCATTTTAATGCTCATGAAACCTCGAAAGCACACTTCTACTCCACAGCTAATACATAATTAATTTCCTGAGCACTCCCATTCATATTAAAGCCATTGCCACTTGGTCTATAGCTTCTGTTGTCTTTTGGTTTAGCATAAATGGTCATTAAAACAAGGAGTGGTATAGCATAGAAACTGTCTGTAAAGGTTGGGAATATTAAGAAAAATGTGGCTGTGTATGCACTTCTTGGAGAAAATGTGGTTTTCTGTGCCGTTTGAACCCAAAAGCCTATTCTTGCACATATGCTTCATTTTGCAGAAGTCTTATGTAACTCTGACACTCCTGGTGCAGCTCTACACCTCACAGAGCTGGAGTTATTTTCCACTGGGTGTAGCGTTGCCTGGACTGCTGCCTCACATCAGTTGTGCGTGCCTGGACTGTGGACTGCTAATGCACAAATCGTGTTCCGGTCAGAGCAGACGGAGCAGAAAGAGCTGCGCTGACGAGGCGGGACAGCCAGCCCAGGGACCACTCCTGTCCAAGAACAGACCTTCAGCACACTTTATACAGTATGGTGTTTGAGAAGTTTAGTTAAGGGAGCAATTTTCCTGGTCAGCAATACTCATTCACAGGTAAAGGCCTAAGAATCTCAGCGCCAGAGAACACAGGATTATTCAAACAGGTGTGAATGAAACAAAACACAACTCCTCTTTTTTGATGAGGAAACAACATTAGAAAATGGGAGACAGCTCAGATTTAGCAGAATATAGCCCCTATAAGGATCACCTTTAGGATCGTGGTAGTGTTAACGGACTGGCGGACAGCCCGCATGTTTACCAGACCTGATCAGATCATTACCTATAGACCGTTCTCAGTCACGTGACTTGGTTTGTTGAAGCCGCCATTTTGGATGGCAAAAAGCCGGTGTAGCTGGCTAGCGATTAGCAATCATGCATAGAAATTGAGTTCATATTTACCACTTTCTACACCGTTTCAATACTTAACGTTAAGTGTTCAGGTCAGACAGCGATATTTAGAGAAATGTTCACTTGTCGATGCTTAAGACCCATATGATGTCAAAATTACGGGTTACCAGCCTTCAACACACAATCCGCTTTGGAATACCACAACGTTTACAATTATTTAGTCAATCAATCGACAATCTCACTTTAGAGGGGCACAATTAAAAGCTTACAAGAGGCAGAGAGCTCCTTAGAGGCATAAAAATATTTAGTGGCATGATGGGTGACAGACCTTTAGTATGGAAAGTGCCCTAAACAACTGTTGTCCATGTGAGTAGGCAGATGAGAGACGCAGATTAGTGAAAAGGCAATATAAATACTTCAATAAAGTAGGCTTTCCGCGGAGGTTTACAAGTCTAAAATTATAAATCAGAATTTAAGGCCTTAAAAAGTGGCAAATTTGCTGAGATATGGAGAATTAGGATTTATATGTTTAACCTCATTTAATCTGGCGGCAACCAGATTCAGAAAGAAACTCCGCAAAAACATAATTTGCACGATTATTATTTTGTCAATACAGGCATGTTATACACCGTTAGAAAGCTTATGTTCTGTACAAAATGGGAATGAAGTTAACTTTATGCTTAAAATAGGACATATGTGTAATTAATGACGATTCCTCAGTATGCCCAAACCGAAAAAAACAGACTTTTTACCTTTGAACACTGGTTCTGTCCAAAACCAGTCCAATCCAGGATTAGTAACCCTCAATCAGTTCGTATAAATCCACAAGTAAATATTGAGATATATTTCCATCAAAGTATTCCATGTTGTGAAAATAATCCTGTAATCGCCATATCCTCATGCAGAAATGAACAAATACCAAGCTGTCCTGAACATTGCATTTTCTTTTTCTCTCCCATTTGCTAAATGTCCGTGAAAACGTGTTTACCCTGCTAATAAACCTGAGCAGACAGTAAGAACTGACTTCAGATCGGTTTTTACTTTATTTGACGATTACAGCAGGAACGATCTTTTATGTGACTTTTTTAAAGAATAAACTTTGCCAAACAGTGCAACATTAACTTTTTTACTTCAAAAGACAGCTGGTAGATGCTATCACAGATATAGGACACATTAAACTATTTTTGATGAGTAAAACAAATTTAATTTGTTAGGCTAACAGACAGCAGGGGCCGTGAAACAACCGGCTTTTGCCATCCAACATGGCGGCTCCGTGGAAATCACGTGATCAGATGACGCTGTGTGAGAAGGGTCTATAGTAAGATGATATTACTTTAGCTGTATGTATGCTCGCCACATTAACAGCAACAGTTCAAAAAACACTACTACACTGCTAATGTGTTATTTCTTTATTACTAAGTCCTGAGCCTTCAGTGACCTAGAACTATAGCTTTTGTGGCCTAGATCCACTCAGATCCACTCTCGTGTGCTGTCTCTTCCAACTCACTGACAGCACACATTTCTCAGTGTGCAGTCAGTAGCTCTTTGCCAAATTAAACTGGTTTATGCAGACTTTGCTGGCAGGGTCTCTTGGACACTGGAAAGGTGAAACTATGGTTGTAAAATTATGCATACAGGCACTTGTACAGGCACTTAAAGAATTTAGTCCAGAATGTCATCAGCGGTAGGCAAGGTAGATAGGGCCCAAGGATGAATGGGGGCCCCCAAAGACGGTCATTTACCTGCACAATGGCAAACAAGCTGTTTCAGCAACAGAAAACAAACCACTAAAATGACACTGCCTAGCAATTCTCCTAAAAGGGCCACATCTGGAGAGAAATCAAACCATAAACTGTAGCCAGCCAAAAATATTATTTACCATCAAAAATGCACCAGAAAACTGGAAATCACATGTTTTGTTCAGATTTTCCTGGGGGGGGGGGGGGGGGGGGGCTCCTGGATCCCCTGTCACAATTCAGGATACGAAGCAAAAGGAGAGCTTATATTAATGCTTAGGCAAATTTTATCCAATGCCTCTTGTTACCATGTTTTTGGTTTGAGGTGGGATTTACAAAAACATTTTTAGCCTATATAGGGACTCAGTTGTTCCTCTTGCCTAAGGCCCGTATATTGTCTAGAAACAGTTCTGAATGCCATAACGTGTTACTGTCAGCAGCACCTCACCTCTGCTCACCTTCACATTCAGTTATTACAGTGGAAATATTGATTAAAAAAAATATGTGTTATATACATTATGATTATGAATTTTAATGACATTTCTTAAAAGCTTTCTGGCAAACATGACATGCACAGCTCAACCTTAAGCATCAACTAAACTGCACAGCACTGTTTTTGGATAGATTATCTTTTTCCCCATATTTCTTTTATATATATTTATATATATATATATATATATATATATATATATATATTATATATATTATTTATATATTATATATATATATATATATATATATATATATATATATATTTATATATATATATTTATATATATATATATATATATATATATATATTTATATATATATATTTATATATATTTATATATATATATTTATATATATATATATATTTATATATATATATTATATATATATATATATATATTATATATATATATATATATATATATATATATATATATATATATATATATATATATATATATATATATATATATATATATATATATATATATATATATATATATATATATAGTCTTTTACACACATGCACCGCCACCTGGACCGTCTCCTGAAATCCTGAGGAGCACCTGGTTGTTTGAACACAATCCCCTCAATTTTTGCACCAGCACATGATCCTTGGCTGGCCCTGTAGTGCTATGTCTGAGGCAATCAGCTGTTTGTATACGGAAGTATATCATCCGGAGTCTAATGGCGTGTCGTGCATCTCTCAAAGCACTCCTAAATCCTTGTTTGTGTTTTACTTTTTTTTTATTAAACATCAAATACTTTATAACACACAAACAAGCATGCCAAACAAACAAGCAATACAGTCCAGTCACACAAACAGAAGAACAACAACACAACATAATACACAACAAAGATAAATGACAATGATAAAAAAATAAATTCAAATAAAACTTGTAACAAACCTACAAGTATCTTGAAGTCAATTAACTGTAACTGTGTAGTTTTAAGGCTGGCTATAACAGTTAGAACAATATTACATACTTAAAAATACATTTAGTGAGAAAAAAAGTTAAATGTTTTGAAACTGAGACATCATTCCTATCCCAGAACTTCCCATTTTTTAATTGTATTATTGTTGGTTGCTATATTTTTTTTCTATAAAAGGTTGTTGGTAAAGTTTATTTTTGTAATAATGCAAAGAAAGATCTGGCTTGCATTGACTTGTAAATATAAAAATCTTAAATAATAGTATTTTTGTATTTATCATACTGTATTAACATACTCGTTTTACAGAAATCCTAAAGTAATATTCATTGGATTGATGTCAATTTCAATTTTAAATTTAGTCAACCATTTTTGGACAATAGCCCAAAATTCTGACACAGAAGGACAAAAATAAAATAAATGCATCAGCTCCTCCTCACCAAATTTACAAATGGAATCCTTTGTTAATTTACACATGTTAAGGTATTTCTTGTTTGCTATACATTTATAGAATCATTAAAATTTAACTATCCTTAAAGAGGTATCTATAGTTATATATATATATATAGTTATATATATATATATATAGTTATATATATATAGTTATATAACTATATATATATATATAGTTATATATATAACTATATATATATATATAGTTATATATATAACTATATATATATATATAGTTATATATATAACTATATATATATATATAGTTATATATATAACTATATATATATATATAGTTATATATATAACTATATATATATATATAGTTATATATATAACTATATATATATATATAGTTATATATATAACTATATATATAACTATATATATATATATATATATATATAACTATATATATATATATATATATATATATAACTATATATATATATATATATATATATATAACTATATATATATATATATATATATATATATATATATATATATATATATATATACTATATATATATATATATATATATATATATATATATATATATATATATATATATATATATATTCACAAAAACATTTTTCCCATAAAATAGGATCAGCAATAGGAATAGGAAATTGTGCTGTTAATGGTAAGATATAAGAAGAAGTCCATCTTTCTGATATTAGGACATGTATTTTAAACAGCAAGCTTTAAACATTCAGTAAAGCACTTTTGTCTGAAACTAATTTTCAACCTACTATTTTTTTACTCGAGGGAAAGAAATGGTGACATCTTATGCAGTGTTTTCATGTATAAATTAAATTCTGAATCTTGCTTATTTCTATTATTTCTTGCAAACAATGTTACATACAACATAAGCTGAGGGCTGCACTCCAGTCTCAAATGAAAAACTATTTGTCCAGCTCACACACTGTTACGGCGATACTGGATTTGTTCCAACTGAAGCGGAGCCAGAGAAAACACGAGTACTACAAACAATTACATTACACGGCTGGATCATAAGAGATTGATTAATCAATTTACATACATGTTCCATTCCTAATGTACACTTTCAGCTGCGCAATTACAGAGTTGACATGTTCAGAGTCTCTGGATCCACTCAGAGACCTTCAGCCCACCGAGTGGTGCTCTGTGTCTGAACCTCATCAGTTAAAACAGGACACTCTGCCCTGCGGGACTCTCCTGTAACGTCACTTACATAAAGGAGAAATGTGATTAATCATCAAATCCTACACATGCAAACCTGAGTCAGCAAAAAACCTACACAACACTCACACTGAATTTATCTGCAGATTAGATCCTGGATTTTTGAAGCTTAAGATGGTGAGAATCAGACAAAAATAAATATTTAAAGGGTAACTCAACCATATGATCTGCATACTTTGGAGCTTGAAAATTTCAAAAGTCAAGAATTAAAATTAGTGAAGGTGTTCAAATATTTGGGAGTAATGTTGGACTCTGCACTTACATTCAAAAACCATGTTAAAATGGTGTCCAGAATAGTCAAATACAATCAATACAATTTTAATCAAATACGCAGGTCATTAACTAATGAAGCTGCAATGATGTTTTTACATTGTATGATCTTCTCTCACATTAGTTATTGTATAACCAGTTGGTCATTGTCAGGTGTTACAACTCTTAAGCCAATAGAGTCCCTCTACAAAAAAGCTTTGAAAACATTGGACAAGAAACCCTTTACTTACCACAGCTGCAATGTTCTCTCCAAATACAATCTATTGAGCTTACAGAATTTTATAAAATTTAGAAATGCCTGTTTGATGTATAAGACTCTATATGGTCTAGCTCCACCTGCACTCAATGACTATATTAGGTACAGGTCAACTCTTACATCTCGCTCCACCAGGGTCACAACCAGAGGTGACTGTGAGGTGCCTGACAGAAAAACTTCATTCAGTCAAAATGTGTTTTCATATAAGGGCAGTGTTCTGTGGAACAGTTTACCACCCACAGATAGAGACTCCCCCAGTTTCACTGCTTTTAAAGGCCATTTAAAGACATGGCTCAGGTCAACACAGGTGTGTGATCATGTACAATAGTTTATAATGTGCAATGGGCAATGTGCAATATACTATTAATTAATTAATAGGGTTGTGCAATGTTCTATAATAATTTTAGCAATTGGCTGGGTGCAATACTATACACTGGCACCTTAACTAAACAGGGCAGCATGCAATTTTGATGAAAGAATCCAACTCCCTTTAGTTGGGCTGAGTCTGTGATCTTGCAACTGACCATTTCTTTATGTCACTCTGTTTGTATTATTGTATTGTCTGTCTAGGTGTATTGTTTTTACTGTGTGTATTAGTTTTTATGATTACATCAACCTGTCTAGGGACAGCAGTTGGAAATTAGCCTTGGGCAACAATCTGATAACATATTTACATATCTTGTATATGTTCATTAATGCGTTTTGTCCCTATTTAAAAATAAAGAAGAAAGAAAAATGCTGGGCAGGTGGGCAGACCCCAGACATACAGACATCGTAATGCAAGTCCTCTGCAGCAGGGTTACCAAGTTCCAGAAAAAAACAAAAAGCATCCCAATTACACCTTAAAACCTTTTCTGTTGGGAGAACACATTGCCATGGGAGGCGTCAGACATTCTATCAGAAACTACTGAGCAGAAGAAGCTACCATTCGACCTCAGGAGGGCAGAACTCAGATATGTGTAGTGTTGTAGACCAGTCTTTTTTTACAGTCTTGGTCTTGTCTCAGGCTCGGCTGCAGTTTTACTCAGTCTTGGTCTTGGTTTTGAATCCAATTTTACTCAATCTTTGATGTAGTGGTCTCAGGGATTTTATTAAAGATTCTAAAAAATGCTATTCTTAATAATTTTGGAGTAATTCGTTTTCCACATCAGAAGAACCAGGACAATAATTTGTTTCTATTTATGGAGTCTGTTGCATTAAAACAATAATTCATATTCATTCATAATCATAAGCATATTTGAACTCCTCTTAGATTGGTCTCCATTTGTTTACGTACATATGCCCTAGTTCTATAACGCTTATTCCTTACAATTATTGGGAAAATGTTAGTGTTGAAAAGGCACATCTCACTTTTTTTTTTTTTTTTTTTTTTTTTTTTTTTTTTTTTTTTTTTTTTTTTTTTTTTTTTTGCAACTTACTCTGCAGTAGTATGAATTTCAAATAGATTCTCAATTTGATAACACACTGGCCTCCTGTAAAATGTATAATTACAGCCCTTTGCTTCCAGGCCCTCATTATGATCTGAGCTAAAACAATAGCAAGGAAACAGGTCTGCATTAAAATAAAATTGTGACATATGGGTGCAGGCAGGCAGCTACATGAATGACAATAGGAATAAAATAATAGTGCCACTCTGTACACACTCTGAAATGTACCATTGTTACAATTTATGACAAGAACAACATACATTTCTCAGAAAAAAACAAACAAACAAACATGATCAAATCAAACATGACAAATATGATCCATTTGAAGTATTTTGCTCGATCTTTTGCAAAATGGTCTACACTCCTAGGACCAGGAGACAATGTGTTCTTAAATAGTGTGGTTTTGAGGGACACTTCTTCAGGGTGCTGTAGCAAAATAATGAATAAAGGACTTGTCTGGAAGATGAATATTCCACGTCTGTTTGAATGATGACAGCATTGGATTGGATTGTGGCTGTGAGCTGTCAGATCAACTGTGAGATCACAGGTCATGCAATGGTCATACATCAACCAGATCTGTCCAATCAGCAGAGTCAGGGGGAAGCCAAGGCCAAAGACTTCATAAAACAAACTACATTTCATGACATCTGAAGAGGTACACAGAGCATATATACATAACTGCACATGAGCAGACCAAAGAGCTCCACTGGACTAACATCTGCAGAGGAACACAGACCAAAGACCTCTGCCTGTGTATCCTGTGCTCTTTTTGGAACAGACTGGGCCATCATCATTATATTTTGCCTGGTTACTGTTATTATGTTGCCACGGAAACCAAAATGCCAAATACAGCAGCGGTGCTTTGTTCCAGTTTTCATCACACAGTGTTTGAAGTTTGAGGCCTCAGTGTGAGGAGTGTGACCTTTCAAAATAGCCCTTCAGTTAAGGAAGGAACCCTCCAAACTAAATGTATTCAATGAAAAATAAAATAAATAGACTTTGATAAGTTATAAATGTCAGCAGCATGGAGGACCAAAACTGCCAAATCTATTAATAAATAAATAAATTAATAAATGCTCACACTGAACAAATAATTATTTAAACAGGACAAGAAATGCTGATTATATATATATATATATATATATATATATATATATATATATATATATATATATATATAATTAAGACCTATAACTATTCGTATAATTCCTTATAACTTCCTTATAACTACAACTATTGCCATTTGTGTGTTAATTTGCTTTTGCTTTATTTAAAAGGTACTGGAAGCAGCATACCTATATTAAAAGGGTGCAGTGACTTTTTCAAGCAGGCAAGCAGACACCTTGACTTCATTAAGTTTTATATGACATTTTAATTTAAATCTAATTTAATTAAAAGCCACCTAGGTAACTGCAATCCAATCAGTGTTTGTTGCTGTTGTTGCTGTTTCAAACTATCTCACACACTTCCTATACAATATTATTATATTAATATTTTTCTTATATAATTACTATTAGTAACGCTGTTTGTATACAAAACAATGTGATTACAACTATTTTTTTCCACAAAGCTGGCCTTCTCTGTCGCCTTATCAAAGAATGTACCCTAAGTTTTTATTTTAACTTTAATTCATAAGCACTAAAAGAGGATGGATGGATGGATAGATGAGTGAGGTTCCAGCCTTACAGATGAGGGAGGCCTGTTCATCAGGACACACACTGAGATTGACACTAGACCAGTGCACTGTTAATGCTGCTTCACTATAATAAAACCTCAAAAGAAGCCTTACACATCACACCACAAACCTCCATTTAAAAACACTGCCTCACTGACACTCACCTCTCTACTCAAGCTGCAAATCCACTCCATGTTACATTTTTGAAGAAATATCCTGTATTTCCTACAGCTGAGTTTGTCCAGAATAATCAGGGCCCAGTTCATTCACAGTTCTGTAATATTCACATTAAAATAAACACAATGCAAGTCAATGAGTGAGTTCACACTGACTGCGTTGCAGTATGTCTCTGTGTCCGGCGCTCCAACAGAAAAAAGTATCAAATCTATTTTTGCCAGATGCCAGATCCGTCATGCATAAAGTTGAACAAAGCAGATCAAGTCAGACGGGAAGTCAGACCCAGGATCAGTGAAGAGGATCCAGTAAATTTCAAAATAAAAATGCATGTGCAGCCTCTTACTCACATTGCTGTACGTCTTCACTGGGAATAGGGATCACAAACAAAACCGGACAGAATTAAAGTTGAGTAAAAACAAAGTATTTATATAACCTTGGTTGAAGCATATATTTCTGTGGCTTTGTGCTTTAACCTTGGTTAAATCTCCAAATAATCTCTAAATGAAAGGGAGATGATGGTCAGAGGAAAACGTGGCTTTTTACAAGCAGCTCTCTACATACAAGGTTATTATTGCGTAAACTCATAACTTCCAGCATGCTCGCTCCTCTCGAATAACCTTAACAATGTACGTTAAGGCTATCGATTTATATTGATATATATGCAGTTTTATGCACCAGCATATACTCATGAGAAACTTAAACATGTTTTAAGCTACAAACTATAACTTATCTGTAGAAACGCTCTTAGACACTTTAACTAGCTGAGACTACTTGTGGAAAGTTTTGTTGTCTAAACCGGCGCATGCGCAATTTAATGGACAGGGTTGTAAGCTGTGGAGTGTGCCACATGAATTTTTTGCTGCTATCAGCCAGTGATCTCTGTCACTGAGCCTGAGATTGACCACAGCACGCATGCACGAGCCTCTAAAACAAACTGCTTGGCCCTCTGCTTGACAAAACCCAGGCAGAAACAATACACCATGACTCTGCCTCCACAGGGGAGAAAACGACAGAAATGAATGGCAGAGAGGCAACCTAGCTTGCCTTGACAGTACCTGGAGTGGCCAGCAGGGCGCAGAAAAAAACAGAGTGACTGAAAGCAGGTAATAGACTGATTCTCTATGGAAGTGAACGGCAAAATGAAATGTTTGGAGAGATATTGATTTAATTTTGTTCTAGTTTTAATCCACATATTTTTTAGATTTAATTGGTCAATTGCCTTGCTTGCCCTCACAGCTTAAAATTTACTTAAATTTACTTATTTCAAGCAAAATTATCTTACCCCGTGGACAGAAAATTTTGCTTGAAATAAGTAAAAATAGCTTGAAACAGTGAAAAAAAATACTTTTAAACAATCTAGTGAAATCTGAATCTAGTGAATCTAATCTAGTGAAAATTACTCAAATCAAGATTGATGATCTGAATTTTTCCTCAAATCAAGATTAATAATCTAAATTCAAGTCTCACAATAAATATGACTAGTGAGCTGTGTTAAATGCCAATTCATAACATCACTAACAAATAACTGTTGGTCTACAGATGGTGAGATAAAAGCACAGGGACATAAAGAAGTCAGAAAACGACTTCTTATCTCGGAAAGACGAGCACCCAAGGAACACATGAATGCAGCATAACACCTTCATCGGTCTACTGTGGAGTCAGCTCCACATAACCTGCTGAGCTACTACACAATAGCCTGGCCTTCCCATTTCATCAAGAGTACAAATGAAAGGTGTATAAAAAAAAAATAAAAAATAAAAAAAAAAATCACAAAGTTTGACATCATAAGAACCCAAAAGCAGCAGAGTCATACAAACTACATTTCTCCCATTCTAAAGTCGACATGTTTTTATTTTATGAGTGCAGATCTTATTCTTGTCCCTCCCAAAACCATGGCCTTACACAGATGTTGGCTTTTCTCATTAAAGATGTGTGTGGCCTAGACCTGCTCTAGTTGGAAAGTGTCTTGAAATAGGTTTAGTTTCACTTAGAACTGGTTTACACTGTGTCAGCTCTACAGCAGCTCACAGTGATTAGTCCAACCTTAGTTTAACTAAATGTACTGTAAATGTGCTGTAATAGTCACACATTCAATCATATATACAGTATGGCATGGTGGCAAAGTGGTTAGCACTGTGGTGAAACAGGTAAAGCTGTACCCAAATAATAAGCCCTGGGTCACCAAAGATCTAAAACAGTGTCTGCACAATAAAAAAGCAGCGTTTTTTAAAGGGAGACACACAGAGTTATTCAGCTAAATAGAGCGCTGAGAAGGAAGATTTATTTCTTTATTTATTTGATTGGGACAGTGCATGTTAATGAACAGACATGATAAAGCATGACCGTAAACACACCGGATTGTAGCCAGGGCTAATTTCCATCTGTTGTCCCAAAGGGCAGGGGTCACAGTGGGGCAGACAAATACAGTACATTTCATAATACAAAAATATTGCACAATTTCCCCTCACTGCACATTCCCAATCACTGCATTATCAGCTCAGGTTGGCCAAACTCCGATATAAAGATAAAGTGCAGGAAAAATTTACCACTGGCAATGCTAGAGAGGCATAGCAAGGACTCAACACCATGATGGGCAGAGCACAGAAAACAATAACTATTCAGTGCTCTGATCCTGTCACCTTTGCAGAGCAGCTGAACATGTACTTCAGCAAGTTCAATAAGCCACAACCCCACCACAACTGGCCTCTCAATATCACCAGCGGCCCTCCAATCACAGTGGATAAGTGGAGGGTTACATCTTTACTGGGCCAAATCAACAGCTCAAAAGCCTGTGGACCGGATGGGCTGAGTGGCAAGGTACTGAAGGTGTGTTCTGCTCAGCTGAGTGACGTTATCACTCGGCTTTTTCAATGTCTGCTTGACTCTAACTATGTCCCAGACATATGGAAGGAGGCCACACTTATAGCAGTGCCTAAGAAATCCAATGCCAGGGAGCTGCAGGACTATAGACCTGTCGCACTTACCTCCACTCTGTGCAAATGTATGGAGAGGGTGGTGGGGGAACATCTCAGTGACATGGTGGCAGGACATCTAGATCCACTGCAATTTGCCTATAGGGCAAAACATGGAGTGGAGGATGCCTGTGTGACCCTCCTGGATACAGTTTGTAAGCATCTCGACTCCTCACATACTCATACAAGGATTTTATTTATGGATTTTTCATCAGCCTTCAACACTGTTGACACACTCACCCTCTGCAACCGTCTTCTGGAGCTGCAAGTCCATTCATCACCCATTCTGTGGGTGATGAATGGACTTGCAGCCTGGAGGAAGTTTTTAAAACTTCCTCCAGGGTAGATACCAGCATGTCATGGTAAACTGTCTTAAATCTAAGAATATGATTATAAACACAGGAATACCCCAGGGCTGTGTCTTATCACCAATTTTATTTTCTATTTATACCAATCACATTTCCAGCAATAGTAATGACTTTACTCTGCTTAAGTATGCTGATGACATGGCTCTTGTGGCCAACATCAGATATGACAACTCCCTGTCTGCATACCATCAGCAGGTTGACACGCTGATGTCATGGATTAAAGACAGCTCCTTGGATTAAAGACAAAAGAACTGTGCTGTGGTGGCAGACAAAGATCTGTCTCCACCACCCTCTTTTTGAACCTTTGAGGCTGAATGGGCAAACAGTGGAACAGGTGGAGGTCTTCAAGTACCTGGGGGTTCTGCTAGACACTAAAATGACTTTCTCCCAACACACAGATGCCGTGTATAAGAAGGCACAGTAGCGCCTGTTTCTGCTGGGGAAGCTCAGGAGCTTTATGGTCTGTCAGGACATCTAAACGACTGTTTACAAGACTCTCATTGAATCAGTCATCTCATACAACATCACATCACCTTGTTCACATTCACTTCTGTTAAAAATAAAACCAAACTCTCCAGAGTTATCAACCAAGCAAACAAAATAACAGGAAAGACACAGACCACTTTGACTCAACTCTACAGACAGGCAACAGAGAGGAGAGCTAGAGCCATCACTGATGACCCTTCCCACCCTCTGAACAAGTCTTTTCAGCTCCTCCCCTCAGGACGTCGCTACAAAGTTCCCCGGGCCAGGAAAAATATCTATAAAAACTCATTTGTTCCCACTGCCATAACAATCTTAAATAAGACTGGGTAGTTTTTAAACATAATTTATATATTTATTGTATTTACTAGACTGTATTTCTGTTTTGAAAGCTAGTTTTTAATGAATGTATGTTTCTGGAGCACGTCAAAGAAAATTTTCTGTTTTTAAACAGACAATAAAGCTTTGAATCCTTTGAATCCTTTACAGCAATATATATAATGGGTCATTTGCAAATGAGCTGCCTCTAAGAGACGACTCTTTGGTGTGAATCAGAAGAGCTGACTCCTGAGAGTCCAATCTTCAGCTGCTCCTGCTCTGCTCTACTAAAAATGTATGCAAGCTGAGTGGAATTTTATTTTGATGGGCACACAATGCAGCCAACCACATGTGAGGACAGAATTGGATCATATCATCAATATATGAAAGAAGTGAGGTGGGCTCTGAACACAGTGATATTGATAATACTGGAGACAGCCAAAATGTATTTAAAATTTTGTAAATGTATTTTGTGGTCAAAAAGTGCATAAAAATAAGGCATTTATCAAAAACTGATTAAAAATGTTTTACCAACACACAATCAAAATTGCTAAATTAGGCCTAGATAAAAAGCTCCCAGTGATACTAAATGAAGAGCATAAGAACTGGCTCTTCTAAGGAAACCAAGCCTAAAGAACTGGACTGCCCATCACTAGAATCAAAAGATCTGGAGAGGGATCCCTGGGCGCTCCGGGACAAGTTGCCCCCAGTGACAGTGGATGGAGTGGACAAATTTCCCCTCAAAGACATTAAAATACAACCTGTCCATCCTGGGAGAGGATCTCCCCTTTATGTGGTACTCCCTAAGGTTTCTTCTTTTTTTCCCTACAGCTGTTTTTTTTTTTTAGGAATTTTTCCTAAAGAGAGGGAGGATCTAAGGACAGGGGATCTTCTGGGTCTGTGTAGTTTAGTGTAGTTATTGTTTATGTTTGATTTTGTGTTTATGATTGAGTGTGACTAATATTTTGTAAAGCCCTTTGCTGCAAAAACAGTAATGAAACCTTCACTGTATAAAAATATATCACTTTTCTTTAAGTCACAATCTGCATTATTGGCATCAGCTGCTTAGACACAGCGTTACCTTCAATATTTCTACTATTTTCTCATCCGTTATGTTTCTAAAATGCATCATAACAGTTTGCATTGATTTATGACGAAGTCCATACATGTGGCCAGAGGGCACTGCCTAATTTCCCAGGGGCTCTCGCTGTGTTGTGTCCAGTCAGCACTGGTCTTCAACTCTAAGATGGATTTTTTCAGGTGTAAATCTTGAGATGAGAGCGCGATGGCCAGATTGCTCATCATGTGTACACCCGGTGGATGGATTTATTGTCAAAAATAGTTGCTGACAGTTTGTGTTTTGGATAGGATTCATTAATTATCATCGTGGAGATGACTGGGAGGGGCTCTGGGAATGAAGTATTTCAAAATGAAAGCAATACAGTGATCAATATGACACGAATAAGAGACTCAATGCAGCTTATATTAAATGCAGAAAACCTCAAAAAAGAAATAAAAGGAATGAAAGACAAACTGACATTTAAAGTTGCCAGGCCTCGTGTGTTAGGGTTAATTAAGGTCAGCGCCTCAGACCACTGCACACAGCTGGAATCACTAAATACTAGGGATGCACCGATACCACTTTTTTTCAAACCGATACGAGTACGAGTACTTCCATTTGAGTACTCGCCGATACCGAGTACCGATACAAGTACTTATATAGGGGTTACTTTATAATTTATAGTCACACTACTATATCTCATTCATCCCATACCGTGTCGTCTTTTTGCCATCTATCCCCGCTCTGCGATGCTAAGTTATCTTTACAACAGAGTGGTTTGAACACAGCTAACCATGGCTAAAATTTGCTCAACATGGACATGTTATACCTCATTTTAAAGCTTAGATTCTCTTCTATTCAGTCGCTAAAATAATTTTAAAGACAGATTGAGCATCTCATAACCAGCGGAGATTCGCCAAGACATACAGCAGCTAACACAGCAGCTAACACAATTAGCAACGGTACTTCTTATGTTTTATCAGACAACTGCTTCACACTCCGCGCTTATATCATTTTCGGGACAACTAGGACAACAAAAGGACAACTGTTTAAGTTTCAGGACTCACGTATGATTTGGGATAAGTCTGGTTGAGCAGAATGTAGAGTCAGCTTTGCTTTTATCTCCATACAGTTCACTTTGAAATCCTTCCACTCGGTTCTTACTGCTCAGCTGAGGAGAGACAGCAAGCGCTGCAAACAGCTCCGACCAACTTCCGGTGACCCACGCGACTCACGGGCTGTGGGTCGCGGCTCACGGGCTGTGGGTCGTGGCTCACCATTGCTTCTATGCCATTTTAATGCCTTAGATTGAGCTTACATGAGCTAATTGACATTGTGTATCAATAGTTTACTACAATATTGTTCAATATCACGGGTCACGGGCTGTGGGTTGCGGCTCACGGGCCATTTTGTGAGTTTCTATTACCTAGGCCTATATGCTGTGGTGTATTAGAAAGAGTTTGACTGTTACTGTCAATGTTGTTATTAATGTAAATATGACCACTAGGCGTTGTAATTGCATATAGGCTTGAGACGTGAGGCTGCAGTAAAGAGCGGAGCCTTAACAGCCTTGTTTCGGTGTTTGTTTGCCATATGAGCAGATTTGTAACCCACTGTAATGCTCTAATAGTAGCTATACCAAGTATAAAGCTACAACATATCTATTGGATTGAGTTCATGAGCTCTCAAATCGTGTATCGTTCATTTATTTTATTTTCAATAAAAATTCAAAAATAGGCCACTTTAAAAAAAGGCCTACAATCATCATTTGTAATCATTTATGTGTTCTATTGCTAAAATAACTCAGTCAGCAATAACACCACCTCCAGTTGTTTATACAAGAAAACTTAAGACATTAACAAACTTCTTTCCATACATAAAAATTTGAACACAGTAAAAATTTGAACATCTGAACAAAATAATAAAAAATAAAATTAATAGGCCTAATAAAAACAATAATACTAATATACTAATATAAATAATATATCTTTTAATAATACTATTAATAATAATAAACATAAAATAAATAAGCCATATTATACATTTTTGTAGCACACAGCCAATCTCTGGCAGGGTGGCCAATTAGGTTTTAGCTGTATCCAGTACCAGTGCTGTGGTGCTGCCTATGCAAATAAATAAATAGGCTATGTGTAAAAGACAATTTCAGTCTTTAGTCAAATACTTTGCACAAACTTTAAGATTCTTTGAGTCAATCATATTTTCAAAAAAACATATATAAAGTGTTCAAAGGGAGAACTATCTGTGTCATCTTCATCTTCAAAATCTTTGTTCTGGAGCTCCAGAATTATCTCATTTTGTTCTTCTTCACTCATTGAAAGAATTGAAGGCAGTTGACAACACCTGTACAATTAAATATGAATATTAGTGTGCAATTATCATGGTAATTGCACACTAGCGTACTAGCATACTAGCGTATGTTAAAGAACAAACTGTAGAAAAAAAAAAAAAAAATAGAGAGAGCAAACTGTAGCTATGTTAACCTAATAAGGGTCATTAAAAAATCAGTGTCTCACATTGACTGTGAGAGATAGGTTGCGTAATGGTGTGGAAATAGGCTCCTCCATAAGTTTTGTTAGGCCTATTACGGTTTAACCAAAGCTATTTTTGTTCTTTTTGTTCTTCTGTCTTGTTTTTACAATCAGTGTAGGCTAAATAAAACAGTTAATAGTACGAATAGGTCATGAAGGCAAAAACACACCAAACAACCCAACAGTAAATAAAAACATACTAAAAACTTCGTTTAATTCATTTGTGGTAGGCTAGTGTAATCTTTTTGGGTAAACATTGCCATCTAGTGGTTCTTTGAATAGGCGTAATTGTCCACACCCCTGGCTTATACAGGTAGAGAAAGGATTCCGCTGGTCAGGGGCGGGCTGGCCATCTGTGCATTCTGGAAGATTACAGAACGGCCGGTAGCTCTGACGGCCAGTGGACTGCTTTCAATTTGACCATACACAGACAGCCAGGCCAGAGTGGGCGCAGCGGCGCAATGTACGTAGCGGCAGAGTAGAAGGGAAAAGTGGGGCTGCACCGCACGCAGCAAGAGCGCGGCTGCCGTGGCCAGACCGAGCAGTCTATACAGTTTATTAAATTACTGGTGACAAATAATTACACTAAAGCATCAATTGTTTGACCGTTCTCCATCTCAGTCCTTTTCTGTGCTCTCTCTCCTCACGCTGGCGCAGCCTGTTTGAACGGCGAACGGAACCGAGAGAACCCTGACCCCACACTGACATCTTCACCTTTGTACTCTACAGGACAATATTTGTAAATGTCCCGTGAGCTCCGCACTGTGTCCCAGAAGGACACCTGTGCGCAGGTATAGGGCATTGGTCCTGGTTTCACAGATGCGTTGTTTTTAAAAACTTAAGAGAAACGAGGTGTCATCTGCCCCTCTGAGGTACAGGGAAATGTATGATATAAAACATAAAAAATGTCGCATACGAGGCTGTGAAATCAAGATTAGTGGAGTCTATATGTCACTATTATACACAGGTGCCACTGAAATGATAAAGTAGCTATATAGGCTACACTATCTTACATAACATTCAGCAGAGGAAAAGCCATTTGGTTGCCATAGCTGTTACAATAAATGCAAACACCCTAAAGTTAACCTTTCATATGTAAAAAGCACCAGAATACTTAAAATTACAAATATTTTGTTAAAAACTGGAGGAGGACCCTCAGACCCTCCTAATGCGATATAATAATAATGTTAATGATAATAAAAGAAGGACTAAATAAAAAATAAAAAAGAATAAACTACATGAATCACATAATTTTGCACAGTTTAGACCTATTAAGTCCTGGAATAGACCTGTCTTAGTCCTAATACTAATTTTTTTCCCCCCTAGAGCTTATATACACACAATTTCTGCAGTTATTGGTGTCTAAAAGGTTGAAACCAATAAACAGAGGCAATTAGATAAAAATGTCTTTGTTTATTGTAGGGAGATATTGTAGCTATATGTTTGTAGCTTGCACAGTAGATATATAGGCTATTGTCAAATAGCTCATATGAACTCAATCTGTGGCGTAAATAGTTCATAGAAACTCACACACTGGCATACAGGCTTTGGAAAGGCATGGTCCACAGCCCGTGAGCCGCGACCCACAAGACAAGTGTTTTTCTCACTTCTTCACTGCAGCTACAGACTGTGGACTACATTACTTCTGATTTTCACAACAATATAAATGTTAACCATGATTATTGCAGCTAATAACCTAATACTAGCACAAATACATGGTAAATTTGCAAGAGTAATATTTACTCTGTTCCGAGTGTATATGGTCCTTATCTATATAGTGTTAAATTTACTCTCTCTTTAGTGTAAAAATTTTAAATGAAAAATTAATACAGCACTATGACATTGGTGAACAATGCCACACGTGACCTGACGTGTTATATATGCAAAGTAGTATTTTTTTATTCACTCAATCTCATCTATGATTGTGCAGTGGTGGAAAACCTGGGTACTCTAGTGAACATTGCATTACCGCTGTCATACTAAAAGCTTATTGTTCAGTAAAAAAAAAAAAAAAAAAAATCTTATGTGGTGTTTCTGAAAGTAAAGTCTGAAAAAAATTTCAGCTGTACTCATTTGCATTGAGCTGAACAAAAGATCAGTCCTGTATCTATGTGGCTGTGGACTACAGAGGCATCAAAGTAAAAATAACCACTGCTTGTATGCAAAAATATACTTAAAAAAATGAACAAATAGATGTAAATAAAATATATTGTACACAAAACATGCTCTGATTAAAATGTAGACAGGGCAGGTATTAAGTTTTAGTATGGAAATCAAGTTTGGAGTTTTAGTATGGTGACAACACTACTAATGACTAATGACTAATGAGATTACAGAGGCAGTGACAGTGAGCTAGTTCTGTGTAGAGCATGTTGGATCTGAGCTCTGAGTCTGAACTCAAACTCTCTAAACAAACTTCATCTGCGTCTGACTCAGCCGCGGATTAGCTCCATCTGTCCTGACTATTCAAACGTCACTGACTGAGGCAGACTCCCAAAATGCTTTGCAGCTTCTATTTCTGTTGCTTGGTGTCTCAGAGGTTCAGGCCTCATCTCAGAGCCCCGCAGGTGTGCAGAGCGAACCGTGACTCAGCACTTTCTCTGCATTAAACTCCACATCTGTCTGTTCCAGGAGCAGCACTCAGGGCTGGTATAACTTCTGTAACAACCCTGTCCAAGTCCGTTTAACTTAGTTCACACAACTCCCAGGTTTTCTGCCAGTTTGGAATAAAGCAGAACTGTGTAGTCATCTCCAGCAGAACTTCTATATACAATAATCATATTTTAGAGAAGGTTCTCTAATGAGGAGAAACAACAGTGCTGCTGGACGAGCTTGGTAATCAATGATCCATGAGTTTTCTGATCCCATTACATTAGGCTATAAGGTTATTACATCCATCCATTTTGTTCTGCTTATCCAGGGCCCGATCACAAGGACAGCGGTCTGAGCAGACACAGACTTCCATAGCCTGCCCAGTCAGACTAATGCTGCGTTCATGATACATCGGAATCTCAGAAAATCTGACTTCTGAAAAACATCACCACAATAACAACAAAACAATATTTGCCAGGTCCTTGGTATTTTTCTATTACTAGACTAAACCAGGACAAAACAAGGACCAAACCAGAACTAAACAAGCAATAAACCAGTACAAAACAAGGTCTAAACAAGGACTAAAAGAGGACTAAACAAGAACTAAACCAGGACTTAACAAGTACTGAACCAGGACTAAACAAGGACTAAACCAGGACTAAACAAGAACTGAATCAGGACTAAACAATGGTCTAAACCAGTACTAAACCAGGTCTAAACAAGGACTAAACCAGAACCAATCAAGGACCAAACCAGAACTAAACAAGGAATAAACCAATACTAAAACAGGTCTAAACAAGGACCAAACCAGGTCTAAACCAGGTCTAAACAAGGACTAAACCAGAACTAAACATGGACCAAACCAGGTCTAAACCAGGTCTAAACAAGAACCAAACCAGGTCTAACCAAGGACCAAACAAGAACTAAACAAGGACCAAACCAGGTCTAAACCAGGTCTAAAAAAGGAATAAACCAGAACTAAACAAGGACCAAACAAAGAACTAAAGGACTAAACTGGCCGTCAACATAATGGACCTCAGTATTTCTAAAATCCTGTGTACAGCCCTGCTGAAGATTTTTGCCAAGACTGATCAAGGACATAATCCAGAACTATAATGAAACTCATAGCTGCATGCAGCCATGCTTCCAGTGTTTCCACCATGTTCTGGGCCTGATGTAAATCCTGTATGCTGGTCTCACGGCTCTATGTAGACATGTGAAACCAGGAAGTGGTCCTGTGCATTTCTAAAGCCCTCACACCGTCACTGGGCTCATTCTGATCATTTCAGAGTTTAAACCACAGTAACTACGAAGCAGTCATCTGATTTAGCTATCTGTTAGCCTCATGTTGCTAATAGCCACTTTGTGCTCTGCCCATTCCCCACCGTTGCAAAAGACACCTAATCCAACTTCTCTCCTGTGATAGAGTTAAGTAATTTATAGTCATTTGCTGTACATTTCTCTGCACTGACATCCAGCCTGAGTCCATGAGTGTTATGGAGCGACCTTTCTCTAGCAGTGCGTCACAATTCTTCCTCATAAAAGAGTTTTTCCTCTGGCTCAGCACAAAGCGGCTGGAGCTGTGTTCACAAGCTCGGGCTGTTAATTAACACAAGGTCAGTGAGAGTTCCATTCTGACCCGGACTGGACCCGGGGAGGACACTGACCTATGTGGAGTGATGAAGCAGTGCCACAATGGGACAGGACACTGCACAGCTTTGAACTTCACTTAGAGGCCCATTTCAAGAGCTTTTCAAGAATGCAAAAAAAAAAAAAAAAAAAAAAAAAAAATTAAGTAGAAAGATTTCCTGTTCTGCTAAATCAAAATAAAGCCTGGAGTAGCATTTTGTTTCATGTTCGAGTCATCCTGTATACTGAGGCGCTGTGCTTCTCAAAAGCTAAAAATGCTCGGTCTCACCTCTGTACGTAGACACGTGAAACTAGGAACCACTGTTACTATGAAGCAGTTTAACACACATATACATTATTTCAAGTTTGAAAATGTGAAAAACTAATACAAAAGGTTGAAAAAAAAAGGCATAAGATGGGATCTTTATAAAAGCTCCCCTCTTATACAGAATAGTTGTGTTTTATTTAGTTTAACATCAGGTTTGTGCTTCACTTTTGTCTGCTGTTTTGTGGTGTGAACTGTGGGCGCGAGCGCTGGAACTCTCCCACTGTCCCTCTGTCCTTGTTTCAGATGCCTGGCTACTGATAGATGTCCCAGTGACGACAGGCCTTAGCTGACACCATCTGTGCTCCTGTCCCGACCTGTGGGCCCATAACCTCACCCCCTATGGACTTTCCAGACCTCTACCTCACCCCCACTCCCCTGTCTGGATGAGGTCCACCTGCTGCATCCTTACAGAGCTGAACTATGAGGCTATAGATGAGCTAATGGACTTTAGTTAACGGTCCTAAAAACATTTACAGTCTGTCCTGTGGTTCTCCTTGAGATTTCTTCTTTTTTTCCCCACAGCTGTTTTTTTAAGAGTTTTTCCTTACCAAGAGGGAGGGTCTAAGGGCAGGGGATGACCTGGGGCTATTAGGTTTAGTTTAGTCATTGTTTATGTTGTTTATGTTTGGCATTTTAAGGCAGTTTTGAACATTTTCAAATTGTTTTCAAATTTGGTTCCAGACTACAGCCTGTCAAAAAATGTAATTTTGGGTTAGGTTTATTTTCTCTCAGAAAGTGGTTCAAAAGGGCAAATTATTCACAGATACGTACTTCTGTGGGTATATGGGGCTGCTTTGACGTAGCCTGGCCTGCCAGACAATTTTTTTCCTATTTTATACAAAAAAGTTAGTCTAGTACCTCGGTTACATTGTGTTTCTGAGGCAGAACAATGACAGGCGGAGTAACCAGTCAGAGAAATGAAGGGCAGGACATAAGCTGTGCACTGCTGACCCAAACAAACTGGATTCCTGTCTTCTTTTTTTTTTCATAAAACACCAGAATACGGTGTATTATGAGCAGCTCTGTACTTATTTCTGAACAGGGACAGCAGCAGAAGCCAGCTGTACAAAGTGTTGTTGAAAAAGTTGTTTTAAAAAAAAAATCTGTTTGTTACATCGCATGTCAACGAGAGTTAACTGTTGTTAACAAAATGGCAACAATACAAAGAAAAAAAAAATCCCACAGAGGACTGGACAATAACTCGGACTTCAGCAGAACCAACAGGTGACGAAGGAAAGCACTAAACACCATTAATCAGGTCAGAGAAGTTATTACATTAGCTCGGTAGCTAGCGCTACCTTGGTTAGCTCTTTCGTAAGACGCACTGCAGATAAACAGGTGTGACTGGCCTTTTCCAAATTGAATCTGAGAAATGCGCCGCCCTGAGAGGGGAACCAGACTGTCTTGCTTGTGAAAAGCAAGTAGGAGAGTCTGGTTCACCAGGCTAGCTTTGACGCATTTTAAGGCAGGCATTTCATGTTTGATTGTGTGGCTGTTTGTGTTTGTGTATTCCTGTAAAGCCCTTTGAGGCAGCTGCAGTTGAAAAATTGAATAAAAAAAAACAACTGAATTGAGCTGAACTGTCGGACTTGCCGCCGCCATTACTCCACTGTACAAAGATGTCCCCTCTCTGTCAGGAACACTTCATAACAAAGCCCAGATTAGGTCTCAGAGTAAAATTTTTTCTGAGATGAATTCTGTTATAATGCTACTGACTAAATAATTCGTTTTCCCTCCAGGGTTTCCACGGGGTCTTAAAATCTTACATTTACGTAATCTTACATTACGGGGTCCTACATTTAAAAGTCTGAATTTAAAGCCTTAAAAAGTCTTCCATTTGCAGAGATGCTGAATTTTAGGTTTTAAATACATTTAAACAGCTTTAAGTTTGCAACTTAAATATGTTGCAAACATTTGATGCAACTACCTGAAATGTCCACTTAAATGCTCAAAGGCATATCACTGTCGCCAATACAAGAGCATAGTCCTTTTCTTACCAAGACCAAAAAGCTTTGCTGCACTCACTATCACAAACGGTCTCATTTAATGTTCATCAAAAAGTCTAAAAAAGTCTTAAACTTAATGAAGCCTGCAGAAACCCTGTTCCTCAAAAGCAAGGGGAAAATAATCAGGTACTGCATCTTTAAAGTGCAGAGCTCTGTTTTTGGTCATCACCACAGCACGTACACATTTGCAAAAATCTGCTTGGACGGTAATTACATGTAATTTTGTGATCCAGGACTGTTCATGATCACAATATTAAATACATTTTTTAACATATTTTAAGCACTGGCACACATGAAACGAGAGACTTCACAGTGTTGTGTAAAGTGTTTGAGCTGCAGGTCTCTGTCTCCAGATGGACGCTGACATTTCCCCGACTCCAGCTGCTTCTGAGCATTTTGGAGACTGTTCCCAAGGCAACGTAGCGCGGTCCATGAACAAAAACCTTTCCAGCCACAAATACACAAAATCTATCTGAGCAGTGCTGAACACAGGAGCTGTCCACAGAGTCAGCGTCTCGAACACGAGTCCACGGCTGACAACTGGCAACAACAGGCCATCAACACGTAGGGACACCGCCAGACAACACACAGAGCTCAGCTGACAGATTCAGGTCCAAACACGGCACGGAGAATCCAAATACTGCTCTGACACAAGGGGCGCCTGTTTTCAGCCAAACGAAGCTCTGCATCGTTCAAGTCCACAGTCAAAACAATCAGCTCTCTGCTCCTATCTGCTTCTAGATTCAAAGCATTTATTATCATATGCACAGTAAAGAAATGTTTTTCCATGTTTAATGAAATTCTTTCTTTGCTGTCCACACTGTATGCCACATACAATCTAAAGGTATAAAATAAACAATAACAATTCAACAGCAGGCAAAAAGGCATTTAAAATATAATGCAAATACAACAGAAATATAAGTTATGCATAAGTATAGACTATGTACATAAATATGTGAGGTAGTGAGCTACATTAGTTGTGCAACAGTCAGCAGTGAATGAATGACTATTAGATTCAGAGGATAAAGGGAATTCATAGCATATTAAGGCTGGGCAATCTTAGCAAACAAACAATCCAAATACAATATAAAGGATATTATTATAGATGCAGTATGGAATAAATGAAAAAAAATAACAAATAATCGACTGAATGGAACAAGGTTCGCAAAATTTAAATTCCTTTCAGCTGCTTTCCTCCAGTGCTCAGACAAACTTAGCTCTGTTGATTTGTTGACGTTCCATGAGTTCAGCTCAATCCAGTCTGATTCATTCACAGCAATAAAACAACAGCAGTGTCTTCAAAGAGACAGACTGTACGAGACAGCATCTCCTTTCCCTAGCGCCCCCATCAGGCAGAGGAAAAACCTGTCAAAAAAGAGGAACGTCAGAGATACGCTCAGATCCTGTCAGTCAGGCTCAGTACTGATTCGGGTCAAAGGTCGCAGCATTTACTCCTCACATGAGCCACTGTTTAAACCTGACCTCCATGAACATGGATTTAACCCAGCTGTTCCATAATTTGTATTAACACTAGGCTAAAAATAAAATCAGATTTTTTTTTCTTTATTTACATCTTTAACACACACACACACACACACACACACACACACACACATATACATATATATATATATATATATATATATATATATATATTAGGGCTGGGAAAATTATCGTGTTAACGCAGTGTGTTAATTTATTGATTTAATCGTGTTAATTTCAATTAACGCATTGATTAAATTGTTCACAACAAAAATATTACAACGACACTGACAGAGGCAGCAACATGCCATGGGTCTTCCAGCGGGGCAGAAATGCACCGCGCGAGCGTAGAAGACGACACATTTCCGTTTCCATCCATCAGGCGCGTTCGAGATGAGCCAGACTTGCGCAGTTTCAATCATTGTTGGTCTGTGCACACTGCACGCCGGTTAGATTTGTGTCCGACTTGCTCTGATGCCACAAGTGCAACGGTCACTGTGAGATCCAAACGAGACCAGCGTCTGAGCCAGCTGCCGCAGTTCATCAGGAGCAACTGCGGAGGCTGCACGGCTCAATGCATGATGGGAAAACGCACACCTGTCAGCGGTGAACGGACAGGTGATTGGATCTGAGTTTAGTGCTGATCAGAAACATAACATTTCACTGCCCTCCTCTCCTTCCCCCGCCTCTTTAAAAAAAAATACAGACTAAAGTTACAGTTTTGACATGGATAAACCAACACACGCAAGAAGTGGAGCCGTCAAGCAGAAAAAGTCTATTGTTTTCAGAAATGTGATTTAGGGTTCATTGTCCTGATGTGAAATGGAATATTGTTCCAAACTTTAGTGTAAGTGTAGAAAAAAAACAAACAAACAAAAAACTCTGTCCAAAGGTGTTTCTGAATGCAGGCACTGGGAGCTGATCCTGTGAGCTTGATCTAGGGGCGGATCTAGAGGGTGGCACAGGGTGGCAGCTGCCACCTCTAAAAGAGCCCTTGCTACCCCAGATGACACCCAACCTGGAGACAGAATACATGAAAACAAGTTGGTGTATTGCTGAACATGTTATTTGTTGCATTCAGCTGCAATGGAATGGGCTGCCATTTTAGACACTGATAGATTTTTTTACATTGTGGAAATTAAATAAATGTAACCTATGCCATGCTCTGTTCTCTTATAAGGAACAAAATGTTTTTTTAATTGTTTTTATAGCGCAAATTATCATAGGTTTTCATGGACATTCTCTATACTTCCTGTAAAACACTATAGTTCAAATGTTAACAGTATGCATTAGTTAGTCAACACTAATTTTTCTGCCTCTTTTCCTGTAGTTTTAAAAGTTACTTTGGCCCTTTCTGCTCCACTCTGTCTTCAAAAGCCTTTAAAGGCTGTAAATTGACTGATTATGATTCAGATGTCAGTAGCAACCACAGGCATGGCTTAATATAAAGATTCAAATTCAAGATGAAGGAAAAACAGCAACAGTGTACATTCACAAGACCATCAGTTTGTAAAAATACAGCATTAAGTATTATCTAATAATAATCCATCATTAAAAAATATTACTAATACCCATGAATTGTATAATAACATCTGTAGAGAATTGTGAAAGATCTTGTCAAAATTCAAACTGTGGTTTTAATAAAGATGATGGCGATCGATGCACTGGACAGTCACAGACCTCTGCCTCTGCTCTGAGTTTTGGACTGGGTTGTCTTTGCTTCTGAAAAAGCCCTGCTGTCTGTCCCTCTGGGGCGCATGCTGGGTGATGGATGGGACTGTAGCTTTAAGAGACTTTAAACTTAATTATCTCAGAGCTCGTCTCAGCCTAATGGATGTGCACCAAGGCCCAGCCTTCACTCCAAAGCCAGCATCTAACAACAGAACAGATATCACAACAACCAGACTTGGATTCCACACAGCTCCTTCAAATACAACACACACAAATGTGGAAAATGTGGCTTAGCTCGGTGGTTCCCAACATCTTTTGTCTTGGGTACCCCCTAGGCTTTTTGACATACTTAAATAGCTTCACGTACACTCACATTTGTTGATGATTCTTCAAAAACAGTCATAAAAAAACCCTGTCTTTGCTACTACATAGACATTTTCTTCTTATTTTATTGTAAATACTAATTCTCCTGCATTTCCCTGTCAAACTCAAATTCAAAATTGGATAAGCAATAATCTGCCTTTACAATAAAAATGCAACCAGAAGACAGTTTACAGCCTTTAGAGCAGCGCTGGAGCCAATCAGAGAATAAAGTACAGCCTATCAAGTGGCACTGGAGCCAATCAGAGCACAGCATACAACCTTTAGAGCAGCACTGCTGCCAAACAGAGCACTGTGTAAAATCTTTAGAGCAGCACTGGAGTCAATCAGAGAACATCTCACAGCCTTTAAAGCAGTGCTAGAGCCAATCAGGGCGCAGCGAGCCTGTGCTGGTTTGAAGTTGTGTTGAGTAGAGTCAGCAGTTTGTGTGACAGCTGCCAGTTTCCTGCTGTGTCCTTCAAATGTGGCGTGGATCCACATTAGAATGAGAGATTTAGGTCTAAATCCAGCTGATGAAGCGCTGATCCTCCAGGAGCCACTTTCATGTTCATAAGAGAGCTGCAGGGATCTGCTCAGGGAGACGTGATCCACAGGAGGAGGTGCAACTGGTGTCATTATAGTGTACTTATTATATATAGTGTACTTATTGATGGTGACCTTGAGTGCTGTCAAGGAGCCTGGGTCTTCTGTATTTTTTATATCAAGAATTAATTTCATTTATTGACAGGAAAGTATTAAAAGCAACAGTTGTGTTACCATTTATTGGGCCTGACTCAAAACAAAAAACAAAAACAAAAAAAAGCTTTACAGCTGGTTCCTGTTCTGCAGCACACAAAGGGCAAACTAACAATCACAACAAGAGACACACAAAAGACAACAGAGCACCAGAAACACCACTCCTAAGTCACATCGACACGGTCTGCTCAGCACCAGTCTGTGGTTACAATAGCCATCATGCAGAAAAAGTGTGTGGAAAAAAAAAAAAAAATCTCTATCCAAAGGTGTTTCTGAATGCAGGCACTGGGCGCTGATCCTGTGAGCTTGATCTAGGGGCGGATTTAGAGGGGTGGCACAGGGTGGCAGCAGCCACCTCTAAAAGAGCCCTTGCTACCCCAGATGCCACCCAACCTGGAGACAGAATACATGAAAACAAGTTGATGTATTGCTGAACATGTTATTTGTTGCATTCAGCTGCAATGGACTGAGCTGCAATTTAAGACACTGCTCAATTTTTTTACATTGTGGAAATTAAATAAATGTAACTTTTGTTATGCTCTGTTGTCTTATAACAAAATGTTTTCTTAATTGCTTTTTCATGATATTAGTTTGCTACCCTTTAAATGATTCATTATCCTTGTTGCCACCCTGTCCATTTTTTTGTAGATCTGCCCCTGGCTTGATCTAGTGTTCTGTCATGTGTTGACAGTTGGAAGTGAGTCCCTAGGGCTGGTAAAAAAACAGCTGTTTTTTATCTGAAAATATGACTTGAGGGCCACACTGTTCACATAGCTTTCAAATGTCAACACATTACACCTGGACAATGCTGTACGTTGTCAATGTCCACACACTGGACAAAATCCAGGTTAGTCTAGTCATGTTTTGTCTCTGCTTAGGCTTAAGAGAAATTCAGAACATAAAAATATGCTAAATGTCTGTTTGCAGTTCCTGTACAACACTGCAAAATACTGCATTCATATGATTTTACTGTTTCCATTTGATATGGCCTTTCTGTGTGGGGTTTGAATGGACTCCCCATGTCCGGATGCTCCAGTTTTGCCCCATCAACCTGACCCATGCACAAACAGGCTGATCCTCCAGCTAAGTACTCCTCACCAGGATCCTGGCTGAAGACCTGGAGTCTTGGCGGGTCCTGGGCGCTGCACTGTGCTCGCCCACTTACTCACTTACGCACCTTATAATTTTAGACTCAGATTTTATGTTCTCAAAGTTCAGTCTTTCCAGGACAGACTTTTAGAGGCATGTGTGTTTGCTGTGATAGCTGTGCATTCTACACAATAAATCAAAACATAACTGGACATAACCAAGATGGAGTCAGTACTGAGGCTGACTGCTGCCATGGAAGTGCATTCATATTGATGTATCTAACTCCAAAGGTGTGGCTGTTGAGCCCAGTGACTTCCCTGTCTTTGTAAAACGGGTGTTTGGGCTTGTAAACTGACTACTGTGCTTTTATTTTGACAATGTAGCAGAAATTGAGTGTTAAATTTGGAGTTAGTTCTGTCTAAATTCAGTCTAGAGCAGTCATTCTCAAATGTTTCACATCAAGTAACACCTCAAAAAATATTTTGTTCTCCAAGTACCATCTAAAATTAGCTGCAATCTTGACTAAGCCAGGACTAAAGCAGGTGTAAACCAGATTTAAAGCAGAACTCAGTAAGTCTGCTTGTTTCTTTGCAGTTTTGCCCTATTTTCCTTAATAAAGCTCCCATATATTTCGAGGTAAAGCACTAAAGTGTTTCCCTAACTAAGACAGCACTAAAACATGTCTAAAAAACTAAACCGGAACTCTAAGTACAAAAGACTCCTGAGTACCACCACAAGATGCCTGCATACCACCAGTGGTACCCATATAAGTTTGAGAACCACTGGACTAGAGTAAATCCCGGGTTTAGTCCAGGTTGAAACCCATGTTTAGTTTTGTGTTTTTACTCTTTGCAATGCCAATGAAACAGTGTGTGTCTCCTGACAGAGCGGACAGTTAATGTGAGAGGAGATGCAAAGCTGATACAGTGCACTGTTGACTCAACTCACAGTAACTCACCTCCAAATCCTTCCTCAAACACAATCCGCTGCTCCTCTGCAGCTGTCTGCCCAAAATAATGATGAAGCTACTAAAAAGAAAAGAGCCACACCAGAAACAGGACAAACTTCAGATGATATAGCAGCTCCAGGCTTTAGCCCTGGCCAGAAATCAGTGTGTGACAAGTGCTTTGGGAAAACCAGTCTACAGGAGAGGAAGATCTGTTTTTTTCACTTGAGTTTAGTCCACATGTATCCATTCATTTAGTTCTGGTCGGGTCCTGTTTTATGTATGCTTTTGTCCAAACACAAATTTCATGTTTGTCAGTAAACAGGAAGTGTGTGAGATGCTCCATTACAGGGCTGAGGGGATCCTGGGCTCCATGAAGAGGCCCAGAGCAGAGTAAAGCATGAATAAATGATGAGGAGGAGCGAGAAGGAGGGGGCTAATGCACTGTCAGCCGCAACCTGACGCTCCCAACACACACATTATCACACCCACACACACTATCACACACACACCCTATCACAACCACACACACATTATCACACCCACACACACTATCACACACACACCCTATCACAACCACACACACATTATCACACCCACACATCAAAGCTGGAAACAGGCCATTAATAAAAGAACTGCCCTGGAACCAGAGTCCAACCACAAACAGCAGAGTCAGAGGTCTAACCAGATCCTAACCTCTCCACATCCACACATCTGCTCTGCTCTCACACCTGCTCACTTCATGTCCTCTGTTACTACCTCCATAAAGCTCCTCTCTGGTCTTCTTCTAGGCCTCCTGTCTGGCAGCTCCAACCTCAGCCTCATCCTTCTACCCATATATTCACTGTCCCTCCTCTGTACCCTATTAGAGGTTGACCAATATATTGGTCAGCCGATTTATTTTTTTGGATGATATATGGAACCAATTTTTGCCTTTTTTCAGCAATTCGACAATTTGGACTCTTAGGGCCAGATTTATCAAAGGTTTGCATGCACACTAAATGAAAAAGATAAAAATGGAGCAAACCCAGGCGCAGCTGAGGTTTGCATCTCTCACAGGAGCAAATTCAGCGCGGCGCAGATTTTGCTCCTGTGATTCAATGAATATGTAAAACAAGGCGTTCTTGCCAAAACGCGCAAAATTCAAGGCGTGGAAAATGCAAATTAAGTTGCTTTGCAGTCAATGTTTGATTTATCACAAGTACGGGAGCTAAAGCTGCGTGAAAATTTAGTACGTTGGAGAGGCAGGTGCAAAGGTTTTGCGGAGGTAAGAGTGTAGCTTTTAGTGCACAGATGGGGCATTGAAAATAAGTTCTAATGCTTTAACAGCTCATTTACAAAGATACAACAGTAATGTGTACCTGCAGCACTTTTTCCTTGATTCTCGCTCGTATTTCCCTGAACTTCAGCCTTTTACAGCTTCTGTCTCTGGGCTTTCAGTTTGTTTAACATTCTTTGAAATCCTTACGGTGACAGAACAGTCTTTAAACGCTGCGCAAAGTCTACTCACTGTGTTTATCTCATTGCCTCCCAATGCTCGCTGCGGTGCTTGACTGACAGCTGCCCCTACAGAGGCTCAAGGCTGCGTGGATTTGATCGAGCGGAGGACAACATTTTATATATTTGTTTGAAGGGTTACTGGCTCTGACAGACAGTGAAAAGGACTTTCCTCTCCCTCCACTGTCTTACACAGAGGAAAAATAAGGCACGTGACTCTGGTCAGCGCCAAAATCGCATGAGACATTTAACAAGGGTGGACTACGCAAAGTTAACAAAAGAAAGTAAAATGCAATAAAATAATTCTCCCTCAGATACAGTGAATACAGGTCTACTACAGTCAGTCCTGTTATTTGTTGATCTCTCAGATTGTGTTTTGTGTTGCATCTCTGCAGGGCTTAATTTGAGCTGGATCTTGCCAGAACAGGATCTGGAAACTCCCTTTTTTTGACGCGGTCCGATCCGGCAACTGTTTGCTTGGATCTGGCAACTGGGCATAACTCAGAACAAATTGTTGACTATATTTGACTCTTTTGACCTCCTAAACCTGTGTTGAAGGTCAGAGGTGTAATTACACAGAAATGCAATGTTTTAAACATAAAAGCCACGCTTGAGCCCTTCACAATAATGTGCTTCCATATAGACTGTCCTCTCACTGTAATCCGGTGGAAAAGACCTTCACATCAAACTGAAAGATCTGTTCACCACTGTTAACACCAGTGGTGTCTGCAGGTGTACAGCAGTACGCACTGTGTGTACCTTGAGATGTCCCCCGACCCCGCCCAATCCCTGCTGCATCCACAGAGCTGCACAGAGGTTTGTCCTGACTTTGGATACGCGGAGGGGACCTAAGTGGTGCACTTTGGATGTGCCGCGTTATTTCCCCACTGCACCCGAGAGCACACGGGACATGGCAGTGCCACGTCAGTTTGTTCTTTTACTCAAAAGTGTATGGAAGCTGGAGCTAACGCGCTGATCGTGGGTCACAGGATGAGACCCAGAGCCACTTAATCCCCAGTGTCACTGTTACATAGCTATAGGTACGCAGGGAAACCTTACGCCACGCACCCTCGATGTGCGCTTTTTAGTGTTCCAGTGCGCACGGGACATAGATCCACAGCAGTTTGTTCTTTTTATGTCATATTATTAGCTATATCCATGAAGGTGTTTGCCTTTACCATGTTCTCACAGTATCTACATTGGCCACAGCGAAAGTTACCATTTGGACGAGAGAGCCATGTGTTAGATTTAGAGGCTGGGAGGTAGCTCTTCACCAACTTGTCCTTTATTGTAGGAGCTCTTTTGAAACTGACTTCAGGGGGCTCAGGGAATGTTTAATCTGAACTGCCTCTTTACTATAACGTGTGACAAAAAAAGGCTTCTGGACTTGTTCCTGTTTAGGTTTGGAGGTGAGTAGTTCAGTCCTCTCCAATGACAGGGCTTTTTTATGAGCCTGAGCCAGAAGCTTGGTTGGATACCCTCTCTGAATAAAACATTGTTGCATATCCATAGATTGGTTTTCAAAATCCTGGTAGTGCCCTTTTCTTGTTTGTATAATTTATCCTCAAACAAAAAAACATTATTTTTTAAGGTCCACTCAGTTAGCTGTATGATGAAATCTGTTGGGGGCATTTGATCTGTACCTCTATTTCCCAGATAATGTCTTAGGGCCTCTAATCCTTCTTCATGTACAATATTGCTGTAGAGAGATTCAACATCCATTGTGGCCATAATACAAGAGCCAATATTAGCCATTTGTGTGATCTTTTGAAGCACTTGAGTGCTGTCTTGAATATAAGGTGGTAATTGTAAAACAAATGGTTTAATAAAATGATCCACAAATTTGGAAGCAGGTTCCGTAATTGAATCATTCCCACTAATAATAGGCCGACCAGGTGGATTTAAAAATTTTTATGAATTTTTGGAAGCATATAGAAAGAAGGAAATCATGGTTTTTGGCAAATCAAAAACTCATATTCCTTATTAGAGATCCAGTGCTCATTTTTGGCAGTATCTAATAATGCCAAAAGTTCTCTTTTCATATTGTCAATTGGATTTGATGAAGGCATAGAGTAGTATTCTGTATTAGTTAATTGGTGCAAAGCTTCTGTTAAATTTTTCTTTGCCCCACACACAGACTGCACCACCCTTATCTGCACTTTTTATAATTATGTCAGTTCTATTAGATAGCCATGTAAGTGCATCATGTTCGTTTTTTGTAAGGTTATAATGCCTTATCTTTATAGGGGCCTTAAAAATTCTCTCCACCTGATAAGACACCTTTTTGGTGAAGGTGTTCAATGTTTGATTGTTTACACAGGGTAGAAAGGTGGATTTAGGCCGAAAAGAGGAGTAGGATCTATTTGGATAATTTTAAGTTGAGTATAAATGAGCAGTTGCTTGGTATTTTGGCATGTGTGTGCGCCTAAGCATTGTGTTGTGTGTAGGTTCCGGTA
This sequence comes from Bostrychus sinensis, assembly GCA_020698575.1. Classification (NCBI taxonomy): domain Eukaryota; kingdom Metazoa; phylum Chordata; class Actinopteri; order Gobiiformes; family Eleotridae; genus Bostrychus; species Bostrychus sinensis. Next base: position 35,060,735 of record CM036256.1, read on the forward strand.
TCAGTGTTGGCCTTGTGGACTCCGGTGTCAAAGCGCAATTTTTGTTCCGGCATCGTTTGATTTACAAATTAAGCCCTGCATCTCTGTAGAAAAGATGCAGTCAGAGCTGGCAAACAGCGTTGCTCTCGCTGTCAGTGCGTTTTATGCTCATGCATAAATCAGGTTTGCGCAGCAGTTACTTGCGCAGTTTCTCTTCGTATATCACACGCAACACGCCCACAAATACCAGACGCTATTTTTTAAGCTGCACTCGCAATTTTGCACTTGTCTTAATAAATATGGCCCTTAGTCTGCAGTTTATCCAAAATTACATATTATTCTGAAAAGCTCAAAATAGCAATAAAAAGATTTTGTTTATTTCTCTGGCACAGAACCGCAAACCTAGAACATTTCAAATGCGTTTTGAATCTCTCCCCAAGTTCTACTTGCACAGTAAGATTGGTTTGCTCCCAAAATTCATCTTTAACTGTTCTCACTGTCCAATTCTAACACATTTGTTAGCATTGTAATAAGCATTACTAAAACAAATGGCTAATATTTTCATTAAAAAAAAAAAAAAAAAAAAAAATCTGCCCTAAATATCAGTCCAAAAAATTGGCAGTGTTTATTGTTTAGAATTTTAAAAATCGGCATTGGCCGACCTCTAACCCATATATTCACTATCCCTCCTCTGTACCCATATATTAGTGTGAATGCAAAGGGTCAAATTGAACATATCACAAAAATAGGGAACTATTATTGATCTGTGGTAGCTCTGCACATGCCCCATAAACATCTGCATCTGTAGTGATTAATAAAATATCTACTGTTAAGCGATAATAGAGCAGCAAAAACATGAAACAGAAATGGTCAGAAAAGTGTCATCTGTCTCATTCCGTGCATGCTGACATTCTGCACGAACACGCTGTTGTAACTCTGCTCTTTTAATGAGCTCTCATTTCCTGAGAAACAGCTGCTGCTCATAATGAAGCGCTAATTCATCTCAGGCACAGAAAGTGTCAAAGAAGAGCTCTGGACTGGACTGTTCCACCATGCACCACTGTGCAGGGGGCTGGTTGCGCCGGGGTGGGGGCGAGGGGTCAGGGTGATTCAAGATGATAAAATATGTATATAAACAATACGTAGTTGCGAATATGGAGTACGTTTCGGTTCAATTTAACTGCTTGAGTTATCCTTTCTGTGTTAGGGACATACAGCCAATCACACTGCCCTCAAAATCATACTGTGTTTAAGCAAAACAACCCCAATCTGACCAATGGAGTTGATCTGACAGCTGTAACATGATTAGCACAGAGCGGCTAATATCTGTCAAAAGCTATGTGAATGTTGTGACATCAGTCTGTAATGAAAAAAAAAAAAAAAAACAGAGACAGAGATTTGAGACAGAGCAGATTCTAAGCAGAGCATTGGCTCACAGTGCACTGTCTAATGCACATATTACAGGAAACAGGAAGTCACTGGCTTTAAATACACAGCTAAAGGTCACATGATCAAGCAGTGTGTGACATGCCATGCCAAAAAATGGCAATGTCACTTCAGCACATGCCATTTCAACAAAATGGAACACTGAAACGTTTTTCAGGAAAAAAAATTTAATGTCCAGTAGATTTAGAGAATTTTTTGTGTATTTGTCAACCTGGATGTGTAACCATGAACTTACATAGATTACTAAAACATAACTCTTCCCTGTCTCATTTTGAAGATACCAACAACAATTCTTTTTAGGGATAATTTTTTCCTGTGCTATGTAGAATCTAATAATCAACTCAAAATCCATTAAAACTGGATTGACTTTTTGCAGAGGTGTGGAATTGATAGTCATGATTTGGACTCGAGTCAGACACGAGTCGCTAATTTGATGACTTTACACTCGACTTGATGAAATGGCCTAAGACTTGAGACTGAACTTGGACTTGAATACCAATGAGTGGGACTTGACTCGGACTTGAGCTCCATGACTTGAGAAGAGTTGATGCTTCTCAAAGAAATAAAAGTATGATTTTTGTTAAGTGTGCGAGAAACAATTAGCCTAATTAAACTCCTAGCGCAGTAATGAGCGCTCTCTCTCTCTGTGCATGTTACTTGTATGTGTTATCTGCTGCACATTTCAAAGTGTATTGAGCTGTAGCAGTACATGACATTTTGGCAAACTGACAGAGGAGATTTTAAGCTTTATGTCAGTTTTTGTTTTGTGTTGATAGACTCAGAAATCACAGAGATATCAAGCATTAAAGTTTTACAACCATTAATGATATCAAATATACACACGCCTAATTAACGCTCTATCAGCGTGAACCCGGGGACATTTCAGACAGTACCTCTGATGTTTTACTCCAAACAAGATTATAAAAAAGTTATTTAGTCACCATAACTTAATTTTAGTGATCAGAAGGATGCAGATGGAGTTGAGAATTGAGGAGCTCACAGCTGAGAGCAGCTCACCCCAGACACAGACATGAGGCGTTCAGGTGCATGGTGGCAGAGTGGTTAGGTGTTCTCGCCTCCCAGCAAGGAGATCGTGGGATTGAGCCCTGGGCCGGCCAACACACCATCACACAAACTCTGGGTGTCTTCCCTGTGTTACCGTGGGTTCTCTCCGGGTACTCCGGCTTCCTCCCACCATGCGCCAACACATGCATGTGTTAGGTGAATTGGTGACTCTAAATTGACCCAAGTGAATGTGAGAGTGAGTTGTTAGTCTGTGTTTGTCTCTATGACAAGTTGGCCCCTGTCCAGGGTGTACCCCTATGGCCCAAAGTTACTGGGATAAGCTCCAGTCACCCGCAACCCTTAATGGGAATAAGTGGTAGAAAATGAATCAATGAATGTAAATCTTTGATACTGTGGCCTTACTTTTAAACCATTCAGAAACCTGTTCTCTGTGTCGGGCTCTTCTAGGCTTAGGGTTTTCAAATAGTACAGCAAACAATTTACCATCTGTTCATCGTGTATTTGTTTTCCTTAGGTGGGACATGACGGTAAATTCAACAATATAAAACTCAAAACAGAAAGACTTGGGACTTGACTCGGACTTGAGGCCAAAAACTTGAGACTTCCTTGAGACTTGCAAAACAGTGCCTTTGTCCCACCTCTCACTTTTTGTTACCACAAAAAAATCCTTGGTATGGTCCATAATTGTGAACAATCAATCATGACTTGAATCAAATCGAATTGTGACTTGAGTGCATCGTTACATCCCTACAAACAAACCATACTCCAGTTTGTGTCAACTAGACCACAGAGTCCCAGTGAGATAAATGAGGTCTACATCCCAAACTAAATTGGGATCATGGGATCATCCAGGGTCAGGCTCACCAATAATCAAAGACTGAGCCAGAGCCAAAGCTGGACTAAACCAGGACTAAAATTTGTACCCAGTCTGATACAAGTGGTTTGTGACTTTGTTAGCAGCATGCTCCACTCAGTGCTCTGACATGACTGCACAGCTAAATCTGTCCTCAGCCCCACGCAGCTCTGACTCACCACTCGGCATTTTGGGAAGTGTAGTGTGTGGAGGAGTAAGAGTCCACTGTTACTGAAGCAGATGAACACTTCACTGAAACAAACCATGGATATGAAAGTCAGAGCCATAGTTCTGGGCCATTTACTGTAAATTTCCATCTTTAACATTTACTCCTGGGCCTGGTTGTGTCAAATATTTTATTCATCATTAAATCTTTCAAGGCCAGACACTGTGGGTGAATAGGGATTTAAAAAAATAAAATAAATACAAAATAGATATAAATATGAAACTTTTCCTGTAGATCACTGCAGTGCTTAATTTGTAAATCAAATGAGCTTTGAACAAAAATTGTGCTTTGACACCAGAGTCCATAAGGCCAACAGTGATACCGGAACATATACACAAACTAATGCACAGGTGCACACAAAAGCCAATACCAAACAATTGATCGTGTATACACAATTTTAAGTTGTATTTTAACATTTTTATTAACATTATTATACATTACAGCCAAGAAATACTTTACCGTATCTAGTTGTTTAATACATCCCACACTACAGTCATGTCCTGGACTCCTCCTCCCTGCAGCACACTTTTCTCTGTGTGTCCAGGGCAGTCCTGTGTCCTTTGGCCACCTATGACCTCACATGAGGAACCGGATTGAATTTGGACAAGGGGGGTCCAACAATATTTGGAAGTGTGCAGAGAGGCTCGGTTTAGGCTACAAATCAGCTTCATCTGAGAAATGTGACTGTCTTTTTGACTTGAGCACTGTATTTACTTGTTTTTGGCAAATCAGCGCCTATGGTCTGTGTATGTGACTAATGTACATTACCCATCAAGCATTTCTCTCTTTATCAGAATGTGTATTAATAATGATAATCCAATTTTTATTAAAGACCTGGATTCAATAATTGTACAACTGATTTAGTCGTTGCATTTTTCTTATATTTTGGTGTTTATTAATTTGATTGCCCATGAGTTTAGCACTCTGTGGAGGGTGAGGCTTTTATTGTGAAGGGTTCAAGCAGAGATTAAGCTCTTAACTTAGTGTTTCACAGACGTAAGTAGCGTGGCTCGTATTTATGAAAATATGTATTTTTGTATAACTGTTTATACATCTGAACTTAAATATAGGTTTAGGAGCTCAAAAGAGTCAAATGTAGTCAGCTGTTGTTCTGAGTTGAGCCCAATTTACCGGATCGCACTCTGTCAAAATAATAGAATCTTGTTATGGCAGGATCCGCCTTAAATTAAGCACTGGATCACTGACATAAATGTAGGAAAACTGTACTGCAAGTTTTGGGTCATTTAATGTTTTCATATGAAAATTAGGCATTATATGTGTAAAAATGCACACATTTGCACACATAAAAAAAATAAATAAATAAATAAAAAAATCTGAATGTTGAACGGAGCCAGGTTTAAAAATCTTGATTAATTTTGTTGACATGTACCATAATAAGGCTTTTACTGCAGGGATTATGGATCTGATTTTGTTCTTTAGTAAATTAGAAAATACTAACAATAGCCTTAAAAAATCAACTTTTACCTTTGTTTCTTTCAGGAGTACAATAAATCAGGCTAGGAATTACATGTCAATAAATCTCTCTATAAAAGCCTTCAGAATAAAGTACAACAAAAGTACAAAGTACAAAACTGGAAATTTGTGTTTTGCTTGTAGGAGCTTCTGAAGAGATTTCTGATTGTGATAAAAACTCATTTTGAGAAATAATATAATAAAAAATTGAAATCTATGCACATAAGTGACTAACAGTATTAATCTAAACACCTTAATGTTTCTTTTTGACATTTTCTTTATTTCAGCCCTTAAATTTATACTGATAAATTTAGACACTCCAGTGCATTACTCATGTCCAAGTCCAACAGAAGCGCTGATATTTTCATCCAAACTTGACTGATAACCTTCTTTAATAGGTGTGTGTTTTTTTAGAACAACAGTAAACACCAACACTTCATTACAAAGGAGTATAATGACTCAGAGTGAGTGCATCCCAGCTGAGACACTGCCAACACTGCCTAACCTCTTGGCACTTGTCACATGAGCTGCACAGGTCCAGCAGCAGGACTCCTCTGGGACAGTGTTTACATGACACATACAGGACTGTGAGTGCTGACGGTGCATCTGTATGCTCTTTACCAGTAACTCTACATGTTTATCATGTCGTCGCTGAAAGCTACAAAAAACAAAAAAACAAACAAAACAAAACAAAAAAAAAACCCAACACGAACAGCTATTTTATTAATTCATCTTCTTCCGCTGATTCCCATTAGAGGGGGTACTGGAGCCTATTCCAGTGACTATGGGGCTTAGGCGGGGTACATAGACAGGGGCCATAGTCGCAGGGCTGACACAATAATAATAATTATTATTATTATTATTATAGTTATTATTGTTATTAAAGCTGCAAGCGGCATTAAGCGACCTTATCACAATCATACCGGCCACGCTTGCCTCACAACTGAGCCAGCCATGTAATAAAAAAATGCATGCACATCTGGCTGTAGGATGACTTCCTGTTTGTTGGAGGGTGGAGCTATAATCAGATTTTAGGTTTGCCTTATGGTACATTCACACCGGAAGCGAATCTGGCGTCAAATTCACGTCTATTTGTATGCGTGACCATTTTGAATTCACTCGCGCGAATGAGGCGAATTGTTCACTTCATTCGCGTCAAATGAGGGGCATGGCCGCTAGGGCTACTCCCAAATGAGCCTGTCTCTGATTGGTCACCTGTGTCTAAGAGGGCCTCTCCCCAGGACACTGCTGCTGTACAGCAGCATTAACCCCAGAGACAGAGCTGAGACAGTCTGGGGTTATTTCTTGTACATTAGCTCTCTCTAGTGGTTTTGGGGTCTGGTCTAGTCACAGGTTCTGTATTTTCTGTTGTTCTGGAGAGTGCAATAACTGCTAATATAACAAGCAATAGGCTATTTTGGTAAAGTTAACCCCCCTTTATATTTAATTGTATTTATTTGTGTGTTCTTGATGTCACAATGATCAGAGTGAGCCTCTGTCACAGGCTCGTATCACATATAACACAGCACAGTCACACAAAGCCTAAACAGCCATATTTATTTTATTTATAGTGTTTTCTATCAGGGCTGTTTTTGTTTCCTGTCTTCATAAAAGTAGAAGCTGCTGTAGGCTGCAGCTTTTAGCTCCGGGTTCACTCTGACAGCCTCAATGATTGTTTTGCTGGATCTCCGAGGCAGGGATCTCCTCCTGTTATGTCATATGTAACCACGGCATTGCTACAGCAGGTCCCTGATTGGTTAACGCGCCGCGAATGTTCGCAGAAGTTCAAATTTTTCAACTTCCGCGACCAGAGCGTTGGATGTGAATCTGTGTTGTTCGCTTCATCCGCCAATTCGCATCTTCGCCTATTCGCGGGACTCGCGCGTCAAACGCTCCATTCGCGCTATTCACTTGATTCACTTCGCGCCATTCGCGCCACAGGACGCTTGTTCGCGCCTGAACACGGCTTTCCATAGACTTAACATGGTAATCACTCGCGCCTGATGCCTGATTTGCGTCCGGTGTGAACGTACCATTAATGTGAAGAATCATTGTATTGAATATCACTGTGCTGCTTAAAAGTAAAATGTGCTCCCCCTAAACACTGTGTGCCTATAGAAGACGTCACTGCATGCAGAAGTAACAGCAGTGAGTGGCAAAGCTGCTTTAATAGCTACGTTGAATAATGATACCTGTTAACACAAATACTCAAAAAGTCAACTAAAATGGGAAAGAGAGTTACTGTGAAATTGACCGATACAAACATATTCAACAACAAATGAGATATTTTTTGACTGACAACTGAAATCTAAAAAGAGAAGACAACTCTGCTGGCCAAAAGTCAATCTGTAGTTTTCCACAGACTTTTGGATGAATCACCTTACCTTAAATAAACTATTTGGGAGTCTGTGTGATGGTTAAATGAGTTGTTGTTGGGCGAATAAGGCGTCCTGCATCTCCCCCTGCTGTCTCTGGGCTGAAAAACTACAACTGCAACAGTGAGCACTGCTGACCTGGAGTGACTGAAATCTGGATTCAGTGAGAAAGTGGCGCGTCACGGCTATCAATGGATTTATTTCTTGGTTTCCATAATGACAGAGCGGCCAAAGGGCAAAAAAAAAAGTACGGAGGCAAGGAGGGGAACACAAAAGTAAAACCGTGCGAGGGACCACAAAGGAGACACCTGGACTTGTTGTGAGTGATGTTACAACAGTGCTTTACTTCGAAATGTAGGGGGACTTCCGTAGAAGAAAAGGAAGCAAAAACAGCGAAGAAATGAGACAGATAACTGAGTTCCGCATTTAAATATTTTCTATTAAATATACTGACAGCTAAACAAGAGTCTGTCACTAAACTTCGTGTCCTTGGTCCGTGTTAGCTGCACAATAAAGCCTAACTTAAGTCTGAAGCTTCTTGTGAATTTTTGCTTAGTTTGTTTACTTCATCTATAAGTACTTAAGAAAAATTATTACTGGATTAAAAGTATTACCTAAAGTAGAAAGTACTTTGTGCTACAACCTAATCTAGTGTAGTTTCTACCGTATTTTCCGGACTATAAGTCGCTCCGGAGTATAAGTCATACTAGCCATGCATAATGAAGAAGAAAAAACTTATATAAGTCGCACTGGACTATAAGTCGCATTTTTTGGGGGAAATTTATTTTACAAAACACGACACCAAGAACAGACATTTCATCTTGAAAGGCAAGTTATAGTAATAATAGAATAGAGAACAACAGGCTAAATAGGTGTGCGGTATGCTAACGTAACACATTGATGGTTATTCAGCTACATGAAGCATAAACAACAAATTGAATAGGTGTCTCGTATGTTAACATAATATATTAACAGTTATTCACATAACTATAGCATAAAGAACATAATATAACAAGTTCACCAAACTCACGATTTCACTCCTAATCGCAAAATTCTTTATATTCTTCATCCTCGGTGTCACTTCTGAACAACTCCGCCAACTCCGGAGGTAGACGATAATAACCATGTATACAGAGAACTGCAGGTAAAAAGTATGGTAAAAAGCCACGTTTGTCTCTGAGCACGATCTCTTGTTCATTTAGAGATTATTTGGCGATTTAACCACAGTTGAAACTCAAAAGTCACAGAAATATATACTTCCACCCTGGATGCTACGTATATTAATACTTTCATTTTACTCACATTTAATGCTGTCCGATGTCGTCTGTGACCCCGTGTCCTCAGTTAAGACATAATGTTTACAGCAATGTGAGCGAGAGACTGCACAAGCGTTTTTATTTTGAAATTTACCGGATCCTCTTCAGTGGACCCGGGTCTGACTTCCTGTTTGGCTCTGTTCAACTTTATACCTGATGGATCCGGCATCCGGCAAAAATAAACTTGATACATATTTCTGACGGAGCACCGGACACGGAGACGTACTGCAACGCAGCCGGTGTGAACTCACGCATTGACTTGCATTGCGTCTATTTCTTGTGGGAGTTGTACAGGACACGCAATGAACACGCAACGGATTCAGTGTGAATTGGGCTTAAGTTGTTACCGGTAATGTTTACATTTTAAATTGTCAGTGGTACAGGTGCAGCAGATGCTGGTACACAAGCCTAGAGTGCCCTCCCGCAGTTGTCAGTGTGAAAATAATGAACACGTTAAATATTTTAATATATAAGTCGCACCTGAGTATATGTCCCACCCCTAGCCAGACTATGAAAAAAAGTGCAACTTCCAGAAGTCCAGAAAATACGGTACTACTGTTTAGTTTCCCTCAAGGTGAAATAATAATAATATAAAAATAATATATACAGTGGGGCAAAAAAGTATTTAGTCAGCCAACAATTGTGCAAGTTCTCCCACTTAAAAAGATGAGAGAGGCCTGTAATTTTCATCATAGGTATACCTCAACTATGAGAGACAAAATGAGAAAAAAAAAAAAAAATCCAGAAAATCACATTGTCTGATTTTTAAAGAATTTATTTGCACATTATGGTGGAAAATAAGTATTTGGTCACCTACAAACAAGCAAGATGTCTGTCTCTCACAGACCTCTAACTTCTTCTGTAAGAGGCTCCTCTGTCCTCCACTCGTTACCTGTATTAACAGCACCTGTTTGAACTGGTTATCTATATAAAAGACACCTGTCCACAACCTCAAACAGTCCCACTCCAAACTCCACTATGGCCAAGACCAAAGAGCTGTCAAAGGACACCAGAAACAAAATTGTAGACCTGCACCAGGCTGGGAAGACTGAATCTGCAATAGATAAGCAGCTTGGTGTGAAGAAATCAACTGTGGGAGCAATTATTAGGAAATGGAAGACATACAAGACCACTGATAATCTCCCTCGATCTGGGGCTCCCCACAAGATCTCACCCCGTGGGGTCAAAATGATCACAAGAACGGTGAGCAAAAATCCCAGAACCACACGGGGGACCTAGTGAATGACCTGCAGAGAGCTGGGACCAAAGTAACAAAGGCTACCATCAGTAACACACTACGCCGCCAGGGACTCAAATCCTGCAGTGCCAGACGTGTCCCCCTGCTAAAGCCAGTACATGTGCAGGCCCGTCTGAAGTTTGCTACAGAGCATTTGGATGATCCAGAAGAGGATTGGGAGAATGTCATATGGTCAGATGAAACCAAAATAGAACTTTTTGGGAAAAAACTCTACTCTGGAGGAGAAAGAATGCTGAGTTGCATCCAAAGAACACCATACCTACTGTAAAGCATGGGGGTGGGAACATCATGCTTTGGGGCTGTTTTTCAGCAAAGGGACCAGGACGACTGATCCGTGTAAAGGAAAGAATGAATGGGTCCATGTATCGTCAGGTTTTGAGTGAAAACCTCCTTCCATCAGCAAGGGCATTGAAGATGAGACGTGGCTGGGTCTTTCAGCATGACAATGATCCCAAACACACTGCCCGGGTAACGAAGGAGTGGCTTCGTAAGAAGTATTTCAAGGTCCTGGAGTGGCCTAGCCAGTCTCCAGATCTCAACCCCATAGAAAATCTTTGGAGGGAATTGAAAGTCCGTGTTGCCTAGCGACAGCCCCAAAACATCACTGCTCTAGAGGAGATCTGCATGGAGGAATGGGCCAAAATACCAGCAACAGTTTGTGAAAACCTTGTGAAGACTTACAGAAAACGTTTGACCTCTGTCATTGCCAACAAAAGGTATATAACAAAGTATTGAGATGAACTTTTGTTATTGACCAAATACTTATTTTCCACCATAATTTGCAAATAAATTCTTTAAAAATCAGACATGATTTTCTGGATTTTTTTTTCTCATTTTGTCTCTCATAGTTGAGGTATACCTATGTAATGAAAATTACAGGCCTCTCTGATCTTTTTAAGTGGGAGAACTTGCACAATTGGTGGCTGACTAAATACTTTTTTGCCCCACTGTAACCATGATATCCTCAGCTGTCCTAGTTACATAAAAATGTTTAAAAAGTTAAATGCTGGCCACATATCAATGCATAACTGATTCTTGGGTAGGTTGTGTGACACTCTTTCAACTTATTTAAGTAAAAACTCATCAGTTTTACTCTCACTCTCACTGCTCTCTCTAATGTATGCAGCCACTTGTTTTGCCACTCAGTCATGTCCCTAGGAAAAGTGACGTCAGTGCATACCCTCTATAGGTTTACACTGAGTACAGTGCCCATTGGAATATAATGGGGACTTTTAGGCATTATATCTGCAGCACTGTGAGAAATATGGCCTGGTTGTCATTGAGGTTTTTGATTGGAGTGACCTAAAGCATTTTTGTGCCAATTTTCATGAATTAGTCCAACAAACTAATTTGTTTCCCTCCCTATAGAGATTTTTCTTTGAGTGATTGAAAACAAGAATAAAACAAGAATAAAATCTCCATTGGAATAAGTTAGCAGCCTCTTAGTAGGACTTTCTGAACAAGAAAGTCGAGATGTTTTGTGAAACAATCCACGGTCCAGGGGGCCCTCAGTCTCTCAGGCAGGACATTGTGGAGCAGCTGAGAAGAAAGCTCTGTTCCCCCATTGTGTGGAGCTTGGTCCTGGAGGGACATCTTGTGGATAGTGGGGTGAGAAGTTCTAAGAGGGGTGTGTCCGTGGATTGTGGATGCAGTGGTCGGTAAGAAGACCACGAGTTTACATCCTCCTGAAACCCAGTAATTCATTTTCTCTGTGGGGGACATGGATCTTAGACATGTAAGTTAAACATCATGCATGCAATCTTTGTAAATCCTAGTGCCCTGCCAAGAGGACATAATTAGCTTTTTAACAGTATCATTTGTTGGGGTATGAAAGTGATCTAGATTGTATCTAGATCTAGATTTACAGATTTCATTTTCATAACCCCACAAATGGCATTAATTATTACAGATGAGGGTCTTTATAGTATCTTAGCAGGTTTTTACAAATGTATTTACAATTTAGCCCCTTCAAAATACTTTTCTTTTTCTTTCTATGTTCTTTGTTATGGACATTGAGACTTGATTCCTCTTAAATCTCTATAGGAAACAGGCTGAGAGGATTTTTTATCAAATTGTGGAAGAGGATTCAAACTTAGAGCTGTCAGAGGATGAGGTGAGCCTGTATTAGAAAGGCTATGGTGTTAGAAAGGCTATGGCGTCACTCCAGCTCAGCGCAGTCTCTAAATGCCTGGAAATATAGTCTTTTAAATTGTAAAAAATCTCTGCGCGAAGCCAAAACCAGATACTATTCAACTTTAATAGAAGAAAACAGGAACAACTTTAGGTTTCTGTTCAGCACTGTAGCCAGGCTGACCACCAGTCACAGCTCAGTAGAACTCTGTATCCCTGTTACTCTCAGCTATGAAAACTTTCTTAAATTTTTTAACAACAAAATCACAAGTATTAGAGACAAATTAAATAAAATTCTCCCTACGATCAGCCCAGAGAAAGCCAAAGCTGTAGAACGGGAGGCCACTATAAAACCATCTGTAGCATTAGACTGCTTCATCGGTGTAGATCAAACTGAGATAACATCAGTCATTATGTCCTCCAAAACCTCAACTTGTCTTTTAGACCCAATACCTACCAAACTTTTTAAAGAAACTCTTCCCCTAATTAATGAACCTATACTGACTATAATAAACGCCTCCTTAGAAACAGGTTATGTACCACAGTCTTTTAAATATGCAGTTATTAAACCGCTTCTGAAAAAAAACAGTCTAGATCCTGACATTTTAGTCAAATAAAGACCAATATCAAATCTCCCTTTTATTTCAAAAATCCTAGAAAGAGTTGTAGTTAAACAGTTATGTCGCCACCTACAGGACAATAGCTTATTTAAAGATTTTCAGTTCTGTTAGATCTCAGTGCAGCCTTTGACACCATTGACCACAGCATCTTACTCCAGAGATTAGAATGTGACATAGGGGTCAGAGGAGCTGCCCTCTGCTGGTTTAAATCCTACTTATCTGATAGGTACCAGTTTGTCAGTGTAAATGAACATTCCTCACAGTGCAGTAAAGTTAGCTATGGAGTGCCTCAAGGCTCAGTACTTGGACCCATTCTGTTCATGCTTTACATGCTGCCTTTAGGAAACATAATCAGAAAACATGGCATTATTTTTCACTGTTACGCAGACGATGCACAGTTGTATTTTTCAATTAAACCTGATCAGAATGACCGCGTTGAGAAAAAAAAACAGAGGTCATTATACTGCCCCAAAAAGCTGAGAGACGCTCTGTCTGACCAGAGAGTCTCCCTGGACGGTGTCAGTGTAGCCTCAAGTTCTACTGTGAGAAACTTAGGAGTTTTATTTGACCAAGATTTATCATTTAAGGCTCATATAAACCAAGCCTGTAAAACAGCATCTTTCACTTACGTAACATAGCCAAAATCAGAAATATTTTATCTAAAAGTGACGCTGAAAAACTTGTCCATGCGTTTGTTACATCTAGGTTGGATTACTGTAACTCTCTGCTGGCAGCGTGCCCTAAAAACTCATTAAAATGTCTTCAGCTTGTTCAAAGCGCAGCAGCAAGATTATTAACAGGAACTAACAGGAGAGAACATATTACTCCTGTGCTAGCTTCACTTCACTGGCTTCCAGTTGAATTCAGAATTAGGTTTAAAATCCTTCTCCTGACTTACAAGGCCGTAAATGGTATGGCGCCATCCTACATTAATGACATTATAGAGCCATACCAACCAAGCGGAGTACTCTGCTCACAAAATGCAGGGCTATTAGTGGTTCCCAGGGTTTCTAAAAGTACAGTTGGAGGTAGAGCCTTTAGTTACCAAGCTCCTGTTTTATGGAATCAGCTTCCAGCTCATGTTAGAGAGGCAGACACAGTCTCTACATTTAAGGTTAGGCTTAAAACGTTCCTCTTCAAGAAAGCTTATGGTCAGGCCAGCTAGGAACAGGGTTAACTCCACAGCTGAAGCTAGGCTGCTCTAGGAGCTAGAAGCTGGGGGAAGTATGGTGCACTGAGCCTCTGTCCTCTGGTTTCATCTGCTGCTCCTCTCCTATCACTGTCATTAATATTATCTAATATTCTATATCTCCAATCAGTTCCTTGCTATTCACAAGTTGTCCCTCTCTCCCGCTTCCCTCTGGGGGAGTGGGGACTGTTTCAGAAGCCTGGCAGCCGGCAGATGTCCCAGCGACGATTAGATCTTAGCTGACTTCCTCAACCTACCTCACCCCACTCCCTGGATGAATCCTTACAGAGCTCCTATAGATGAGCTAATGAACTAACAGTCTTAGACGCATTGCCTGTCCGTCCTGGGAGAGGATCTCTCCTTCAGTTGGGCTCCATAAGGTTTCTTCTTTTTTCCCGCAGCTGGGTTTTTTTTAGGAGTTTTTCCTTACCGAGAAGGAGGGTCTAAGGACAGGAGTGTCCTGGGTCTGTTTAATGTAGTTATTGTTAAGGGTGCTCCAATCGATCGGCCGTGATCGGTGATCAGCCGATCATAGCTAAAAATAGAGTGATCGGTGATCGGTAAAATGGGCCGATCAAATTACAACAAGCACGCGAGGTTCTCACATTTACTGTCCTGCAACTCCGGTTTGATTAAACAGCAGTAGCGTTATTCTAGCAGTGTTTTTAAGTTAAGCTCGAGTTATAACTAACACAAACCTGCCCTGGAGCTGCTGCTTTATGTCCCCGCTTTGTCCCTGTCTGCTCCTGGAGCGCACGGGACAGAACCGAGGCGCAGCAGTGCGTGTATTTGCAAACGCCAATGCAAATAGAGCTACAGCTAACCCGCTAACATTTACATTAAAACATTAAGAAAGTTCGGAGTCTGCCTGTGTCTTGTTACGCGGAGAAAACTGTGCATTTTGTGGCTTAAACTGCACCAAATGGCTGCTAATGGAAAGAGAAGTAAAAAGGCAGCCCATGTGTCCGTGTGTCTGAGAGGAGCAGCTTTCATCGTTGTCTTCTCTTCTCTCTTGTGCACGTTTTCTTCGTTCAGACGTTGTCAGACCTGGCAGGAGCTGTCTGCTCTTTAGTCCACTGTGTTTCAACCTGGTTTGGCTGCGCGTTACGCGAACGTAGGTGCTGCACCCGCGGACTCGCACTAAAGGCACCAATTAAGAAGAACAGCTGATTTTTACATCAGCGGAGCATTCAAACAAAGCCACACAGACACTGGGCACACATTAAAGACCAATAATGCAACAAAACCTCTTCTAAAACAAAAATAAGTAGAATTTTGTTGTTCTTTTATATTTACAAAGGCTACAGTATTTTTTAAGCGGAACTAATAATAGCCTGCATACAATACATTACTACATTGAAGACCACGTGATCGGTATCGGCCATAATCGGTATCGGCCGATCACAGCAAAGGCTGATCGGTGATCGGCCTCAAAAATCCTGATCAGAGCACCCTTAGTTATTGTTTGTGTTGTCTGATTGTGTGTTTATGTTTGATCAACTGTTGTGAAGCCCTTTGAGGCGACTTTTGTTGTGATACTGGGCTATACAAATAAATCTGAATTGAATTGAAAATATTAGACCAGGACAGTGAGAGCTCAGAGGAGGAAGTGTCAGCTTGGGACGCAGCAGTACAGAGTCAGTGTAAAAGCACTGTACGTCCATTAAGGATAAAGAATGTGTTATTCTGGGTACTTTTTTGTTTGAGTACAAACAGACCCCTCCACCCCCATCCATGCCTCACACTCACACAGCCCTCACACACACATGTTCTTACACGTGTATTTTGGGGGGTTACATTACTTTACATAGACTTACATTCATTTTATAAAGTCTTATCCTAAGCATAATCATAATTATGCTTGGCTAACTATATGGTTAACCACAACGTGAACCTAAACTAAGCCTTATCTAATCCCCAAAGCCTATTTTTGATTTAATTTTAATTAATTTACACAACCTTTTTTTTTTTTTTTTACAAATACATATAATGTCTGTTTTTTCTATAATTACACTATAATATCTATTAAGACCCAATGTCCTCTATAAAGGACATTTGATAAAAAAAATAAACATGTTTGAAAATCAAGTGGCATGTTTCTTGCAAACCCTTATACTTAGATTATACAAAAAAAAAAAATCTAAATACTTTTTTTAAAACTTCTTCTGGGTCTCTCCATGCAGAGATGAATGTGGAGCCAGTAAAGTGTCCAGAGGATGGGAGTGATATCAAATTTGCGCGCTTTCATCAGGACCCTGGCAGCACTGTTTTGATTGTATTGGAGCTTTAGAAGGCTCCTGCCAGGAGTCCCGATGAGGAACGCATTACAATAGTCTAACCTGGAGGTGACAAAGGGGTGGACAAGCTTTTCAGGATCACGGAGGGAAAGGAAGGGCAGCGTTTGAAGACAGGCAGAGAAACACTCACTCTTACATTCCGTCATTAAAGTTGTTTTTGTCAATATCAACTACTGTTGATATTGACAAAAACAAAACCTCAGCCTCACAAAATGACTAACATCAAAGTCAGAGAAAGGCCATTTTCATTGGTAACTGTGTCTGTGATGAACAAACCAGCAGCTTTTTCACCTTCAGTCTAAAACCAAACCCTGCATCGTTTGGACTTTGGTTAATGTGGTCCATGGACCAAAACATGGAATTCTAGTTATTTTCTAACCATATCTTGATTAAAAATATATCCCATGGCTCAAAAGCATCATCACAAAAAACAAAACACTGCAATACACTTGGTTTATAGCGATATTGAAGTTTTAAACATAGCAGGTGGGTAGCAGTGACGACAGTTGGGCCCACATTATTACTGATTTTATGAGTATTTTTTACGATGAAGGCAGCTCGTTTAATTACTGCAGTGAGGTCATTAACAGCACAGAGGCATGATGGGAAATGTGGGCTGTGATCTACTGTTTTGGCCTGTGTCCAACAAAAAGTGAACTACAAATCAGTTTAACTCTCATGACATTAAACGTTAAACCAGACGAGTAGTTTTGTCATATCTTGAAGACGCTTGATTTGTTAGTTCTGTTTACTATGAATTTGTTTGTTTGGGCTCACAAATGTCCCCGGTCAAAAGTGACAGATTCAGTTGACATATTTGATGTTTCATGCACTAGAAAGAGGGGATTTTTGAGGATGCCTTGCTTTACTGAGGCCACAGGACCACACTGTCCACTCACAGGAACCTCCCCAAATGAAGGGGGCCTGTCCTGATGATGTCATTGGTTGATCTAGGCGAGTGATCACTGCGTGGACTATCTGCAGCTTATCTGTTGCTTTGTATGCTTTTGTCTAACACTCCCCCCTTTATTTGCATTTTGGTGACAGAAATCAAGAAATGAATAAATGTGCAAATAAATAAAAGAGGGGGAAAAATAAAATAAAGCAAAAATAAATTAAAGCACAAATGAATAATTGTAGAAAGGGAGTAATTAAAGGCTTTTATTTATTTTAACCTAAACTTACATCTTCATTTAAAATAATATATATATATTTTTTTTTTATTTCAGTGTTTCTTGTCCTGTTTAAATGTTGTCAATGAGAGCATTTATTTATTAATTCATGTATTGATTAATTTGGCAGTTTTGGTCCTCCATAAGATAACACATCACTAAAGATGACTAAAAAGAAAATCCTTGGGCTCTAAAGTGACCCCACTCTGAAACCCATGTGTGATAAGTGGGTTTGGCAGGATGAGGGTTATCCCAGTCATGTGGAGGAGAGCCCACAGGTCAGAAGGTGTCATGAGCCAAACTGTAGGTTTAGAGCCAAAATAAAAAAAATAAAAAAAAAATATTTGTAATACTGCACTGTCTCCATGCATATCAGGAATTATAATTATAATCTAGAAGCACATACACTGACTTGAGTGTGGACAAAAAAACAGGACTTAACAAGGTCTAAAACTTAAAGCAGGAGCAACTTTGAACTAAACTGTTTCCTGACACATGTCTCTCGGAGAGTTTTTCGGTAAGTAACGTCCTCAGTAAGCCAGGTCCTGGTCACACTATTGATTGAGCTGATTTTAAAGTCTGAGCCATCAGTGTCTCGTTAGTTCAGAGCTAAACAAGCGCACAACACACTTCTGCACATCAGGCCTGTTAGCTCCTCACAGTGCTGTTGTCAGACTGGGCTGTATGATTTGAGGAGAATTATAATCAGACTCCTCTCTGCAGTCAGTTTAAGTTAAGGTACAGTCGTTCTTCTGCTTTTATGATTCCATCTGTTATTAAAACTCAAATTTACGCCTAAACAAGAACCAAGTCCAAAACCATGAGGTTTAGCTAAATGGTGATTAATCTCTGAATGAAGCCAGGGCAGGTAAAGGGAAAGGACTTAAAGTACAGTCAGATGAATAATCCTCCATACAGTTATTTCCAGGAAGTAGTCTTGGGGTTTAAATTGCTGACAGGACAGCTTCACAGCGGCCCAGAGCAGAGCAGCATTGTGAGATTGGAGTGGGGGTGTGTCCCCCCACTTCATGTCTCTTTCACTACATCTATAAAACTCCTCTCTGGGCTTTCTCTAGACCTCCTGTTTCCTGGCAGCTCTAAACTCTATCCATATATTCACTGTCCCTCCTCTGAGCACTATTGCTCTTCTGTACCCATGTATTTGCAGTGGGTTGAAAAACACTACACCTTGAGTTTTGTATTGAAACAGACACCCCCTCTATTTTTTTGTATTAGCACTAATATGTCTTTCATCAAGTTATGGATGCTATACACATCCACAGAGCAGACCTCTCCGCAGATCACAACATGAATAATGCATAAATAAGAAAAACTGTCTAGAAGTGTAACTGTCCTGGTGAGTGTGTGTTGGCCTCTGTCTGTGTGGGCCCCTCAGAGGATGGCTGTTTGGCTTTAGTGACCTGTGATGAGGTGGCCCCCGCAGGCGCCGCCTCCTCATCCCCGGGGCCCAGTGCCTCAGGCTGGACTCACTCAAGAGTCAAGATGTCAGGTTTAATCCACGTCAGAGCCGACAGCGACGGGAGCCTCTGAGCTGCACTGGCTCCAGCCCAGAGCGGGGCCCGAACACTCAGCTCCCTGCCAGCAGAGTGGACTTTGGACTTTGGATCATGTTAGATTTGAGACTGGACTTTAGGATGACACCCCTCATGATGATAGGATAAAAAGGGTTTTCACCCATCCCAACCCAGGACTAAACCTGGACTAAACCAGGACTAAAGCAAAAACTACTCCCAGAAAAGATATCAGGAATAAAGTAAAACAAACAGTAAACTAGGTTCAACCCAGGACCAAAACAGGACTAACAAAGAACTAAACCAGGACAAAACCAGGTCTAAACTGTCTTCTTTTTTCTTTTCTTTTTTTTATATAGCGCTTTACCTATGACACAAGTCACCCAAAGCGCTTTACACAGAAGGGAAGGGGTATTTTTTCGGTGGTGGCATGCTACATTTTGTAGTCACAGTTTCCCCTAGGTCACAGTTTCCCACTGACACATTGATAAACTGTATCTAAACCAGGACTAAACCAGGTCAAAACCAGGACTAAAACAGGACTAAACCGAAATCAGGACTAAATTGGAAAAAAAATCCCAGGAAAGATATCAGGAATAAAGTAAATGCAATCCTGTATTGTCTTGCACTGAGATTCTGTGGCCTCAAAACACTCTGTGTCTCTCACAAAGCCCCACCCACTCCAGGAAGCCCTGATCATTTAACAAGCCCTCTACATCCAGTCTGCTCTCATTCATTTATTTAAAAAAAAAAACATCATAGAAAAAGTTTAAGGAAAGTTTTTTTTTTTTTTTCCTAAAAAGAAAAAAAGTGGGAACAAAACACATTTGAATATAATTTAGTGACAGTGGTTTATGTTGACAAATACTATGGCTTTGGCTCACTAACAAACCAGAAAGAGGAAGTAAAAAAAAAAACTGTACTACTACTGCTACTACTTAATTTTTACCTTATCTGACCACACACAGATTAGCAGAAAAGTCATCCACATTAAGACTTATGCAGTGGTGTAATTGGCTGTACTAAGGCCCAATGGGAGCTGTTTGTTTGTACGCAGTCCCTTTTAAAGCCTGTGCAGTGAGTTAGCGGGGTTAGCTCCTAATGGACTCTGTGGTTGTGGTCATTTAGCATAATGACATTTATCTGCTCCAAATGTTTCACCAGAGACACTGACTTCAGGCAGCTGAAACTCAACACCCAGCTTTGTTTAACTCCACTTTCACCCCATTTATACAGCAGCATTCATTATGACTGCTGCTGTCATAAACATAAAGGATTCCACAGAGTAGTCAATGAGGGTCCGGTCCACACCTCCAGGCCTGCTGACAGCCTTGCTGGGGCCTGGAGCAATTCAGGTCTATTCAATTTTATTTGTATAGCCCAGTATCACAACAACAGTCGCCTCAAAGAGCTTCACAAACAGTTAATCAAATATAAAGACACAATCAGACTTAACACACAATCAACAGAAACAATAACTACACTAAACCAAACAGACCCAAGACATCCCTGTCTTTAGACTCTCCTTCTCGGTAAGGAAAAACTCCTAAAAAACCCAGCTGTGGGAAAAAAAGAAGAAACCTCATGGAAACCATACCAGCAAGAAGACCTTACATGGTGCTGTTATTGTCATGTGTGTTGCAATAAAAAAAAAAAAAAAGAGAAAACATATAGGAAGCGGAACCATTTGACCTTGAGGCATGGGGCCCTGTTTTCCTCCCTGTCATCGGGCCTGCCTCCTGACTTTAGTGTTCACACATGCAGCATGCGTCAGGAGAAGGTCCCACTGGGGATGGATCATGAGAGGACAACCTGCAGAGAAACAGCCAGGAAGAGGCTTTGGATTCCTCTAAAAGAGCTGGAGGAAGTGTCTGGAAGAGGGAAGTCTGGACACACAGGATATCCACCAGGCGAAAACACTGGGTTGTGCTCATGCCTGTAGTTTTTCTGTAGCTAAGGTCAAGGGCTTCCTGGAGAAGGTGGTGTTAAATGTATCTATGTATACCATTTGCAGCTCCTGAGAAGGTCACTGCTGGTGTAGGTACAAAATCTGCTCGGGTTAGTAACATCGCATGTTGATGACGCCAGCAAACTACACTGATGGGGTTTTCTGTTTTAAAAATACAAGTTTATAAGTGCTTTATTCATTCTTATTATTCAGTAATGACTTTTGAAAAGTACGCTGTAATTTTAAGCATCACAATGCCAAATACAATGAAGGAATAAGGAAATTTAATAAATACAAAATACTGCTAATTATGGCCACTATAAATCATATTTAGTGAACACACTTTATTTTGGTTAGAAAAGGGTGTCAGTAAGCGTCTACGGTTATTACAAAGGTTTTTTTTGGCATTTGATGTTTTGCTCATTATTTATTATTTAATAGACTGACAGCTTTACACATTTGTATACCGTTCATACATTTTGATAGCATAATCTCCAAAAGAAAGCGAGGTATACAAAAGCATCAATAAATACAAGAAAACCACAGTAATGCACTTTTTTTCCCAACTGTTATTGTGCATAAGCTGTTATATCATGATCTCCCTCAATATATATTCTACTTTAACAAATATTTATATCAACGATAAATAGCTAAGTATGTATTTTTCTCTTTTCTATGTATGTTTTCTGTGTGTTCTCTGTATTTCTAATGAGGTTCGTCTGATCAAATCTGCTAAATCTGCTTGGCTTCAGTGGTCAGATCTGCTTGGGTTGATATTTCCCTTAGTTAGTGAGGACCAACAGCCAATCACGCTGTTCGCTCGAAGTCTCGTTCAATCATAAGCAGATTTTGCAACCTGAGTAGATTTTGTACCTACACCAGTCTGTTTTTGAGGAAGAAACAACATTATAATATGGCAAAAAGCTCAGAAAAGTCAAGTTAGCATAATAGCAGTCCTTTGATTTAAAATGAACATGGATAAGTCTGAAGTCCCGGTGAGTCAGCCTGAGCACACAGCTGCTCTCTGTTCTTCGTCACTCCAGCCTCAGGGACAGCCTTCATCCACACTGCTGCCCGCGCTCAGGCCTTGGCTACAATTGCCTTTGTGCTAAATGACAGTGTCAATGTGGAGTAAATAGATGAGCACTTTGAGCAGTGCCCTAACAGATGACTTCCATGTTCTCTGAGACCTCCGTTACATCAGGGACCTGAGTGACGCGTCAGTCACAGTCTAAAACCCAAACTGAAAAGGTAAACACATGGTTCTATCAGAAATAAACAGCCAGTGGTCACTGACTGGAACAACACGTCTGGATCAAGCATAAAAAATATGATGATTTTGTGCTTGGTAAAAATATTATAATTCATGTATAACCTCATTCTGGAGCTTTTGACTTTACACAGACATGATGGCTCTGATCACAGGCCAGCTTTTGCATGCATCAGTATTAACCAATGCAAACAAGACCAGCCAGTGAGTTAGTCTCTCCCATCCATTTGTTTGTTTTTCACTTCTGCTTTTGAATTATTATCCTGGCTTAATTTGATTTACTCCCTTTCCCACACAACTGTTATGGATTTCTTTGTGCCATGTAGTCTCTTTGATAACCAAGGGCTACCACAGTAGTGTTGGGAATTTGGGCTCATTTCAGAGAGCTCACTAAAAAGAGCCGGCTCTTCTGGCCCCAAAATGGCTCTTCATTTTGCCACCTAAACCTTTAATATTTCAGACAAATTTAGCACAGTTTTGACTGACTGATGGATTGTAATGAAGTATTCAAAAGTTCTGATGCTGTGAAACTACCCAATGAACTGACTTGCTTACAGAACCACTCTACTGCACATAGCATATTAGCATAAGTAAGCACAAGAATAAAAAAAAATGTTTTTTTTTTAAACACACACACCTCTAACAAAAAGCAGAGCCTTTATTTAGTATTAAAAAATAAAAACAATAGCAACAGCTGACCTCAAAACTCAAAAAACCTCATCATAAATATATACTCTAATAAAAATAAATAACAGAAATATATTGCAATGTGCTTTGTGCAAAAGAGCAGCCCAAATAGCTTCAGGTGTCTCTCTCTGAACTAACCATCATCAACTATCGAACTGTAACTTTTAACTTTTCAATTTTTCAGGGCAGATTGGCGTTGAGGAAGACCAAGTGCCTCAGCTTGGGGCTGATCTGGTTTCTTCTCTCTGTTATTATCTGCCCTGCTTTTAAAAAGATCCTTTCAGGAAAAAAAAGAAAAGAAATTGGCTTGCAGATGGAAGCTGGCTCTCACTGTTCACTTTAAAGAGCAGTTTTTTTGTACTGACTTGTTTGCGACCAATCCATCATTGAAACACAGGATCCCTACCTAAAACGCAAACACACACACACACAGACACACACACACGCACACACACACACACACACACACACACACACATATACACAGTTCAACCAATCGGCTCATATACTGGGCCAATTTTTTTATTTTTTTTTATTTTTAATTTTTTAGGCAATCGGCCATTGGCTGATTTTTGCACTTTTAGGCCATGGTGACCATGTCAGTAAAAGACCCCAACTGGGCAGCCACATCCATGCACTGCCCCTGCAGCTGTGAGCTTTAGCAGTGGTACAGCACTGCAGAGAGAGTGAGAGAAGGCTACTCACAGCAGGCTCCAGTTTTAAAGGAAAAAGGACTTGGAATATTTCTTTCAAAGGCTGCACATGTAAGGCTGTGGTTTCAACTTTTAAATGTCTCTTTGGGAGGAAAAGTAAATACACGGATTGGCTTTGTTCAAACGCTTTGGCCTGCAGCATTAGCTCAAGCCTGTAGCATTAGTTTCAACCCACAAGAAGGAAGGTGCTGAACCATAACTTCTGATCCAGTGACTGTAGTCAAATGCTGTCTTCTAGAGCCTTTTAGTAAACAAGCTGAGACTTCAGAACCATTACTACATTGTTTTCCTCATTAAACTTAACTGATGTGGAGCAGTGCTCTGTGGCAGTGGTAAAAAGACGTGACTGCTCACTGTAAACAGGATGTTATTTGCAGGAATAGTCTTGTAGCAGATGATTTAGGTAGAAATAAAATTATTGCATAGTTAAATTTACATTGTAAATTTACATACACTGTCCTCAGTTGGACATTAATCTGCGCGTTTCTGTGTAGTGTCAAGTGCTAGTGTTTTCACATCATTTTGTTTAATTTGTTACACCAAGTGTGTGAGTGAGATGGACTTACTGTAACTGGTTTTCTCAAAAAAAAACAAAAAAACTCATCTTTAACTGTTCTCACTGTCACTACAAGGATTACTAAAACAAATGCCATTATTATATTAATTTCTTTGATAAAATAAAGAAAATTGGCCCTACATATCAGTCCCAAAAATCGTCAGTACTTATCGGCCATTGGCTGCTCTGAATTTTGAAAATCGGTATCGGCATCGGTCAAAAACCCATAGCAGTCAACATCTAGTTGTCCAGCCTTCAGAACAAAGTCAGAACTAAACCTGGAAAGTCGCAACTAAACCTGGACTGAACAATGTGAAGACTTTTTCATTTCAGAAAAAAAGTCACTCATTTGAGATCATGTAGTTGATTTAGTTGATGTTTCTGAAAGTGACCAAGTCAATTCTGACCTGAAGGCATCACCAGGCCCAGAACAAGAACAATTCAGCACTAAACAAGAACAACCCAGGTCTAAATCTGGACTAAATGTACAGAACACAAAGCATTTCATAGTTGTGGGTTTAGTCCCTATATGTTCTGGTTATGGACACTTCCATTTGCAGAAACATTGTGTTTTTCTTTCTGCAGTTTGTGATAGAAGACCACATGATAAAATGCACAATAAAGATGTGAGAAGTGGATAATCTCAGTATGTTGCAGAGAGGATTAGGAGTCAGTACTAGCAGCACACAGATCTGAGATCAGATCAGACACTCTGATATGTCACTACCTGCCATCATATAGGCTTCAGCTCAGTTGGTTTGGCTGGATTTTATCAGGCTTTATTACACACATGATCTACTGTTCTGCATTACTGCTTTTGTTTATGACAAATGCAGTTAACCCACATTACACACTCA
This sequence comes from Bostrychus sinensis, assembly GCA_020698575.1. NCBI lineage: Eukaryota > Metazoa > Chordata > Actinopteri > Gobiiformes > Eleotridae > Bostrychus > Bostrychus sinensis. The sequence continues at coordinate 35,085,658 of CM036256.1, forward strand.
GCAACGACGCCCTCTCATACTCCATATGTCATCAGATTTATTTCAAGATGACTTCTAAAGAGCCTTCATCAGATCTTTGTTAACCCACAATGACCAAAACTACTCAGCCTATAAAAACATTAGGGCTGCAACAACACATTGGATTAATTGATTATAATATATTGTAATATATTATTATAATATATATATAATTATTGAAATAATTGTCAACTAATTTAGTAATCAGTTATTCACTAACTGGGGTATTCATAGACATAACAGAGATAACATGTGCTAAGAGGAGGGTTTACTATCAACACATAGCAGTAAAGCAACAAAAACTGTTAAAAACAATGTACATTTTGTGTTTTCGATTAAAAATATCTTTGAGTGTATACATGCTCTATCCAAATGTCCTCTAGTAACATGGATGTAGCTTCATCTGGTTCAAATTTGGTTCAAATTAAGTGATTTTTGGTAGAGGTTTCACTTTTTAACGGGAACTATAAAACACTGCAGGTTTTTAACCACTTTAACCACAAATGAGTCACTTTCCGATTATTTGATTATTCGAAACAATAAACAACAGATGACTCAATTATCAAAATAATCGTTAGTTGCAACCTTAAAATACATCTGAGAAAAAGCATCCACACTGTCTCCTTCTCAATTAGTTCTGTTCAGGACCATGGACAGCACCTGGTTCTCTGACAGCACTTGATACATAATATCATACTCTCCTGCAGATTAGGCCACTCCTGTTCATATCCTAATCACAAAAATTTTTACTAAAATTAGACAATAATTGTTACAGATCTTCTTGCCACCCACTTTCAAACACAAGCATACAGCTGTGCACCCATCCCCCCTCATGCTGCTCTTATGAGGCTCTGTTTGTGATTTGGTGCTGTTCTTGGCGGTGACATACGGAGCGGCCATATTGTGGTGTGTTCATATGTCACGGCGTCACACATTGCTCACGAGGATCAGACATGATTCACACTGAAGGGAAGTGTGACGCCGCTCTGCCTCCAGGCACGCGCCGACAACTGCAAGTGACTAAAGCTTGACCTGACAACACCACAAGCTGCAGGACCTGACTACAACACCATGTGCTAAAGGACCTGACTTCAGCACCACAAGCTGCAGGACCTGACTTCAACTCCATGAGCTAAAGGACCCGACTTTACACCACGAGCTGCAGGACCTGAGTTCAACTCCACTATCTACAGGACCTGACTTCAACAAGACGACCTAAAGGACCTAACTTCAACACCACGAGCTAAAGGACCTGACTTCAACTCCACGAGCTACAGGACCTGACTTTAACACCACGAGCTGCAGGACCGGAGTTCAACTCCACTATCTACAGGACCTCACTTCAACAAGACGACCTAAAGGACCTAACTTCAACTCCACGAGCTAAAGGACCTGATTCAACTCCACGAGCTACAGGACCTGACTTCAACACCTTGAGCTACAGGACCTGACTTGAACAAACCAAAGCACTGATAAAGCTGATCAAACAGAAATAACTACACTGCCACAGAATAAATTGCTTAACTTGATGTCTGTTATTGAGTGAACAGCTCTCAAGTCTACAGACCAATCTTCAAAAAGCCTGAAAGAAAAAATCTGAAAAAGACATGGATGAGCTGTCCCTCAAGTTTCTATATTTGTGCTTACAAAAAAAGAGCCCCACACAAACCCCGCTTTCTCCAGAAAACGCTCCTCTGAGTTTCTAAAGCATTTACACCGTCACCAAACCTTTGAATACGTCATTTCAGCACAACTATTAGCCATGCTAATTAGCCACCATAGCCTGCTCTGTCCACCTACTGTTCAGTAAAACCACTTTGACATTCTCCTCTCAGGTCTGAACTCAAATCCTCCCAACTTTATTCCTGTGTGAACTCAAAGGACACAATCAGGAGGCAACATAGTCTGCAGAGGGCTTTAGTCGGAGGAGGGCTTTAGTCAGGAGAAAGCATCCCTGCTAGTACGCTACTTTGAAACTACACTGTTTGCAATTTTGGCTCGAGCTGACAGAGTGAAGGAGGCATGGCCAGCAAAGGAAGAGAAGACCTTAAATGGACAGGCAGCTAATCCAAGAGTTTTCAGCAGAGAAAGCAAACGCAAAGACATTTTCTATAAATCCTGATCATTTTCAGTTGATGCAAAATGCTAATCTAATGTCCAAAATTGTTTCAAAAGTCTCCTTTTCTTATTTCTGTCCTTGTTTCCAGGCAGTGAAACTAACAATGTTGTCTTTCATTTCACACTTTGCTACGGCAGAACAGCTGTGACCGTGTTCTGGATCCAAACTGCAGCTCTCTCCGATCGGATTCTGGTTCCATAAAGGTCACAGTTGTTTGTGAGAAGGAGAAGTAGCAGCAGCTCTTTGTTTTAGACTCTGGCAGACCACAAACAGTGTGATCGTAAAATGTGAAGGCTCAGCAGCACCCATCCAAACACAAACACAGACCTGAGTATTGGCTGTCACTTCAACAGACACACAAACAGCTGGAAACAAATGCACGAAAAAAACACCAATCACGAGTCAGAATCAAAAATAAGGAAATAAACAGAACAATCAGAGCTCTAGGAAGTTATTTTAAAGGTCCCTTTTTATGTTAAATCAACACTATTTTAGAAAGACTGAAAAAAGCAGAATATGGAACTTTTAAGGCTCATTTATAGTCTACATGAAATACACATTCAGACACAGACAGAGCGTTCTGTCTGCGGATCTATTTACGCATGAAATGGTAGAGTAAATGAGCCTTTCCATCACCAACCAGCAGCAGTTTTAGACTGTTAAATACTGTCACTGAATTTTACCAGCCACACAAACTGACAGGCTTTACACCTAGAGTACATAACACTTCACTAGAGCAAAACTCAAGACTTAAAAATAATGAGGAGTCTAAGGGCCCAGTCGTCCAAACACACAGCACAAATGAGGATGAAGCAAGTGTGTAGGCCTCTGCAGACACACACATGAACAGGAACCAATCAGAGGCCACTGAGTAAAAGTCATGTTAGTTGAATTCTGGTTGTATGTCTGTCCATTTGTCCAAGAGTTACCCTTCATCCAACTGACAGGATATTAAAAATACACAATGAACACAACCATAGATTTCCAGAAGCATATTGATAAGATTCTGTTCAAAACAAAAAGTCAGGGTTACTAACACTGTAATTAAAATAAAGAAAAAAAAAAGTAGAACATAAAAAAATACTACGCACACACACACACAAAAAAAAGGTAATTAAATTAAAACGATATAAACAGCTAAACATAAATCACATATTAACTCACACGATTTACAAATTTTTCACACACATGCATAGTTTTCGACGCTTTCATGTTGTCCAGTGGGGCAATAAATTGTATATACAGTTCAAATTCCCTATAAAAATATGAAAAAAGAGGCTTATGGCCTGCAAACTTACATTTATGTATATGAAGCTATGCCATTAGGAGCAAACAATTTACAACATATGCCTTTTCTTCTTTTTTTTCTTGTATAAAACATAACCAAAAATGACATGATAGCATAAAATAACTTAAAGTTTATATGTAACTCTTCCACAATAAATTTAGTTAAAGGTACTGTAAGCAACATGCACTCATACTGGTTTGAAAACGGTACTGCAGTCTAAATCAAAACAATGGTTTGTGGGTTTTCAGTGTTTCCGCTTTTCTGATTGGACGATTGGCAATGCAGGGTTTAGAACCAAAACAAAACAAAAAAAGTACATAAACAACTTACCCATTATGTAAAATATTTGGTCAATTGTTAACAACAGAAATGTACCACCTCATATTCTGGGATACATGTGGGTAATTTTTATGAAATATAAAAAAATATATACTGCTCACAGCACCTTTAAATCCATTTATTTTTTTGCTAAATCACAGAGCCAGAAAAGGTGGGGTACTGTTCCAGGTTGTGTACAAAAAGAAAAAGTGGCTAGTGTCAACATCATGCTTAAAATTAAATATAAATAAAATAAATATATATATATTTTTTAAATATATATTGTATGTAGAATGTTAGAAGAGATTTCCCTGTTACACAGCGGTAGTGTCTGTGAGGTAAAAAGCGTTACTCACACGAAGGCGTGGTACAGCAGAGCCCATCCTCGCGGCCGCTCCAGGGCATCATAGATCAGGTTCTGGACCTTTCTCTTCCGGATGTTATTCCTCTTAGTGGGACGGTTATAGTTGAGGGGGGTCTTGGCGAGGAGCCCGAAGCCCACGTGCTGGGGTCTCTTGGGGTCGTCCCGCCCGGGGGCCAGTAGCAGTGCCCCATCGCGGTCCCCCAGCGGCTCCGACACGGCGACGCCAACAGGGGGCGTCTGCTGAGACTTCCCCTGCTCCACTCCGGCACTAGTCCTGGACCGCAGCCCCATTCTCAGAGATCCAGCCCCCCTGAGAGCACCAGTCCATGACCTCCTCTCAGCCGCGCGGCACTACGGAAGTCAGCAACAGCAGAACTGCACCAGGAAAAAGACAAGGGGGAGGGGTTATATTCATGACAATATATAGGTGAAACTGTCTCCTAAAAGTTAAATAAATACTGACAATGTTTAGTAAGAATTCAGAGCTACAGCTTTAAGGTCAGCCCATTTATTGTCATGTAAAATGCATTTTGTGGTGATAAACTGGTCCAGTTTTACTTTTTAAAGTCTATCTACAAATGTTGATATGAACCACATCATGGTGCAGTAACCAGGACAAATGGTGACTGAATATGTCTTCATATGAGTGCTCTGATGAAAGATCACTTCTAAACTAGAGGAGAGGACCAGGAGAGTGTGAGCTTTACTGTCTTTATCTTAAAGTGCAGTGGACAGTGAGTTCAGAGCTGGTCCAGCCAGAGTTTGTGACATTAGGTAATGTCCTGAAAATTACTTTCAATGGTGCTTGAACCAAGTACTACTTAAAGAGGCCATATTATGCCTTTTATGGGCTTTTGAAATAATTTGGACAGCTTTGCATTAGTATTTCATGTTTTATAACTTAAGGATAAATATATATGAAAAATGTCTTCTTTTGGAGAGCTGTTACTTTGACTTTGCAGAAAATCCTTGGATCCTTGGATGCCCCCTGCTGACAAAAGTGGAGACAACATGCTGAAATGATCAGAACAAGTCCACTGATGTTGTGTGTGCTTTAGAAACACACAAGAGCACTTCCTGGTTTTACGTGTCTACATAGAGCCTTGAGACAGAGCATTTCCAGCTCTTGAGCAGCAGCTCAGCATACAAGATTACTCAAACATGCATGAATGAAACAAAAAGGTAACAAAACAGCAGTTAATATAGCCTATACAATACTACATTTTTAGACCGTTTAAGTACTGCCAAACTTTTGTGTTTGTGTGCTGTGAAATAGGTATGATGGTATTTATCTTGTTACATGGTGTCACTTTAATAAATTCAAATACAATGAAATTGAAACCTGATAAACACAATATCACTTTATAATATGAGCTGATATAGTGAGCATTATTTTTTGTATGTTGAATGAGGTAAAGCCTCATGAGAAATTACTGCATTAGTACTTAAACAGTAAAGAACTGCCCTATCCCTTGTAAACAGTAGAGCACTGAAGGCTCCAGGCGGCTCCTGCTCTGGTGGCAAAAGGGCCACAAAACAAAGTTGATTGTAGCACTTTGGTTCCACTGTGGTCCTGACAGTGAGCTTTGAACAATCAAACCTTTACTCAGGCCAAAATGAGAATTAGTATAAGTATTTTCTCAGATGGAGCTGTTCCTGTGATACAATCCTTTATTCCAGAGAGAAGCACGTGTGCACAGCAGTGTGTGACAAGCTCGTATTTGGAGAATAAAAGATTTGATTTGCTGTCTCATCATGTCCACAGATGAAGTCCCAGGTTTGTAAATCCAGATATAGAAAGGCTATAATAAATCAGAACACATTTGATTTATTCTTCTTAACTTCAATAGTATTAAGCATATCTGTTTGTGTCACTAGGTTAACTCGACCTTTGACCTTACTGGTGACCTCTTTAGAGAGTGGCTTTGGCAGACCACATTACTGTCAGGTTCGCCTCTGCACTGGTCCATAACACAGCCAGTGTGTGGCTTTATCTGGATATACAGTATCTGTGGTGATAAGTCATCACAGGGCAAACAGTGAACTGTTAAAATGTAAGCAGGGGGGAAAAAAAGAGCAGCGGTAAAATGTGTCTGTGTAAATCCTGTTTTTGTTTCACTTAACTGGGTGATGTTACCTTTTTTTCTCGCAAGGAAAGAGTTCACAGGAATAAGCTGTGTTCATGTTCTAGAATTGAGGATGTCAAAACCTCAGATGGAGGCTAGGGGCAGTATTTCTGTATAGGTTAGACACTATTGTTAAAAGAAATAACTGGCCAGAAAATCCACTAATGTTAAACCTGATCATTTTTTGTTAGCGATTGGGTCCAAAAACCTATTATATTCAACTCATGGCTTAACTCCCGCTCTAATGACAACAAGTGCCCCTGTGTGATTGAATAATATTACTACTTTTGGATGCCATAGTGAAAAAAATCGTTGTCCTGACCGAGATGTTAAACTTTGTGCCAGTTTTTGTTTCGTGTGGTTGTTGCTGAGATATTAACCACATCACAACATCTGCATTTAGAAACTTTAGCAGTAGATTCTACCATAGAATTCTTACTGATAAATAATGGATTATTTACCATGTAATACAATATAACCCCCAATTCACACCAAAGCAGCAGCAGCGCGTAACAGCAGTGTCACGTCAGACGTGCTTTCTGTTTTAATCAATCTGACAAATCACACCAGGGATGTCTTACACGCGTCTTACGAAAGACTTGCCGCGACGCTACGCTGAAATTAGGTTTGAGTTCTATTTTTCGAGTGGCTCCGCGGCGATCTACAGAGCTACAGCCAGGAAACACAGTAAACAGTAACCAATTCCGCTACACTTTCAAAATAAAGGCTCACTGAAAACAGCGGTAATGTAAACACTACGCACCGAGAAGTTGATTGTTGAGGGGGAGAAATGTAATGTAATTTGCAATGCCAAGCAGCTATTTTACAAGGACAACATGCAGAAGTAGAAGCTACAGGGCTCTGTAAAGACAACTGTCTGTTCAGACAGTGAGTCGTCTGTAAAACTCAGGGGGGAGAGCCACTTGAGCAGCGTTACAGCCAAGGGCGTAACTTTGGGTGTAATATTGGGGGGTTAAACTCTCCGCCTATTTTTTATTTTATTTATTTTTTTTTTACACATTGAATCATGTACTTTTGTAAAAGGAGTATGCTAATTTGGAATTTCTGTATTAGAAATGCATTATAATACTTTTACTGTGATTTACTTAGCTTCAGCTATGTGCTAGGCTAGTGTCAGTCTCAGTGTTAGCACAACAGCAAGGCTGATTAGTAAATCATGCCATCTCCCCACTAACTTAAATTAGCATTCGGTGGTAAATTGACATTAGTCCTGCACACAGCACATATTCCGTGGCAGCCTCCTTAGCTTTACCTCACACTGGCATTTGACAATACGACTGTTTACCTCCTCTTGGGCAGTACTTTTTTTCTTTTTTGTTGGGGTTGGCGTTGACCAACACTGTAAATTGTTGACTGGGTCTTTGGTGCTCTTTTCATAATAGCACAGGTTAGAGACAGCCAACTATCACCGCTACAGCACCAGAGACTGAGGACACACAGCAAACAGAGAACGTTCAGAAGCGGCAGTGGACTGGGCCATACCAAGTATTCTGCACGGGGAGGGGAGGGGAGTGGAAGGGGGTGGAACAAACTTATACTATTTTGCTGGCAAACAAAATAAATACAGAAAATCGACGAGTTATTCATGCAAGATAATTCATATTTGTATTCATCGCAATGTTGTGATTATTTATTCATTATTATTCAAACTATATTTTGTATAGAATAATATTATCAGGCTATTACTATATATGTAGCATACTTGTTAATTTTTTCAAACTTATATTTTTTATGCAAACAGTGGTTTATCCTCCAACACTCTGATACCTCTGTAATCCACAGTTATGTAGCTATATGATCTTTTATTCAACACAATGCTAAATAATACAGTAATTAGTCTGTATATGTGATCCAAAATTACTTCAGATTATGATAAATGATTCCTGAAAGGTAAAGTTTAATTACAGATTACCTGTTTCCATTTTCTATAAATGGTAGTAGGTTATTAGGCTGCAGTAGCCATGGTTCATATTTATATTGTGGCCACAGTTGTCCCTGTGGCGAGAACATGTGCTATGCAGAAAACAGTTTTGTACAGGGCTGCAACTCAGTGGAACAGGTTGCCTTGTTCATTGAAAGAATCAAATAATATAAGATGTTTTAAAAAGGGTTCTTAAGGTTAAAATAATCTACATATTTTTATGATCATGATAAATGCATTTGCACAACGAAATAACGCTGGAACACAGAATAAGAGGCCAGACAAAGAGAGTGAAAGAGAGATCTTGATGCGCACTCGCTTAATTACGCGGAGAAATACTGCAGCCTCACTCTTACCGGCGGTGCGTGTTTGCCTTTTCAGTTCCCCTGTCTTGAGTTTATCCTTGACTTCTTGCTGCTCCATATCAGGGAGACCTAAACAAAATAGATGCGGACTTGCGGAGGGAAGATTACATTCACGACACGTGCGCAAAGCGTGCCCTGGCTCTGCGCTTCCTGTTTAGTAGTAGTTATATAGCAATTACCTTACAGCGCCTTCTCTGTTTAAACCAAATTATTTATTTATTAAAAAAGTCAGCGAGAGAGAAGCCCGGCCCGACCCGACCCGAACGTAATTATTGTCATTTTAGTCCCTACCCGACCCGAATTTCGGACTCGGGCTCGGGCTTAAGATCTTACCTCTACTCTACATCCAGTCTGCTCTCATTCATTTATCCAAAAAATGGTGTACAGCTGTTTCCACTGATTCCTCACAGACATTTTTACTTTTGGAGTAAAATGGCATCATAGAAAAAGTTTAAGGAAGTGAAGTGCCTATTTTTTTCTTTGATTATGTTTAAAAGACCACAAAACTCTGCTGCCCTCTGGTGGTCTCTTTACCTGTTTCTTTATGGCACCAGTAGAGGACTTATTAAGAACATTTTCTTTGAGTCTTTTTGTAAATGTGCTGCTGTTATAGAATATATGCACTTTAAGAAAAAAGACTTATTGTGTGCTCTATTATCCGGCTTCATATGTGTTTGAAGATCTAACAGAAAAGAAAAATGTTTAGTTTTCCTTGTGTCTGTCCTGGACAGATTATGAACATCTCATCACTCTCTAGTAAACACTGCATTGGAAACCAAACCTCCTCAGGGGACAGAGAGCAGACCATGCCGTACTAAACTGTGCTAGTACTGCAGAAACAAAAACAGCTCCTCCTGAAATCACAGCTGTTTTAAAAATCTGAACTCATCTAACACACTCATAATGCTGATGTAATAACAGTTAGATATTGATTCAAAAGGCTACTGATTCATAACCAGGACTAAACCAGAACTAAACCAGGACTAAACCAGGACTACACTAAGGCTAAACCCAGACTAAACCAGGGGTAAACCAGGTCTAAACCAAGAATAAACCAAGGCTAAATCAGGGCTAAACCAGGTCTTCACCAGGGATAAACCAGGGCTAAACAAGGACTAAACCAGGATCAAACCACAGCTAAACCAGGACCAACCAGGGCTAAACCAGGACTAAACCAGGGCAAAACCAGGACTACACTAAGGCTAAACCAGGTCTAAACCATGACTAAACCAGCACTAAACTAAAAATAAATCAAGACTAAACCAGGAATAAACCAGAGCTAAACCAGGGCTAAACCAGGACTAAACCAGGACTAAACCAGGGCTAAACCAGGACTACATAAGGGTTAAACCATGTCTACATCAGGACTAAACCAGGACTAAACCAGATCTAAACCAGGACTAAACCAGATTTAAACTAGGACTAAACCAGGGCTACATCAGAGCTAAACCAGGACTAAACCAGGGCTTAACCAGGACTAACCAGGGCTAAACCAGGACTAACCAGGACTAACCAGGGCTAAACCAGGACTAAACCAGGGCTAAACCAGGATTAAACCAGGGCTAAACCAGGACCAAACCAGGACTAAACTAGGCAAAGACACTGAACTAAACTAAAATCTAAATCATGCCTGGCTCCTAAATTGAGAGCTACCCTCAAATGGAACCCTCCAAAATGAGAGTGGAAGCAGTAAACTTTGTTCAGAGTCAGACCAGCTTCAAAACAAGACTAACCAGGTTTAAAAGAAAGGACTGAATTAGTTTAAAAATCAACTCGACTCAGAATCAAACCCTGCAATACCCCAAATGCGGCTGAAGCAGGAGGAAGTCATGACTACAGGCTCGAAACGTGACCAAATCCTCATTACATCAACTGCAGACCCAGGTAAGGCCAGACTAACATGAGCAGTACACTGGACTAAAGGCTGGGATAAAACCTGGCTCTAAACCAGGACTAGAGCCAGGACCTCTGAGGTAAACAGCCAAAGAACACGGACAGCGGGAGAGTGTTTACACCTAAGTCTGGCATTATTACGCAGTGCTTAAGTCCCAGCCCTGCCTCATTTCTCCATCACAACCTGACCATAATCCTAAATCCAGGTGTCCGCGCGTCTGTCAAACCACCGTCTCGTTACAGTTTGTAATCCCAGTGCGTATTTTAGTCTCAGGCGCGCAGAGCACAGACAAAGAGGCGAAGAGACAGAGCTGGAGACAGACGCCACCTACCACCAGCCTCGTCTCCCGGGCATCGTGCGCAGCTCTGGGGCTCCCAGCGGCCGCCATCCACGCCTCAAAGAGATCCAGAGATGGGGGTGTGTAAGGGAAGCGAGGGCAGCGGCGGGCACGACTCTGCGGTGCGGCGGAGATTCTCAAACTGAACGCGAAGCAAAGGAAAAACCGGCGAGGCTCGAGTGGAGCGGGGAGGGCTGAGCTAGGAGCGAGAGAGAGCGCGACGTACAGGCGGCGTACGTTCACAGACAGCTCGGAGCGTGCACTGCGACGTGCGTGTGAGCAGCCCAGCCCTCAGTATGCATAGTCATGCACTCACACGCACGCGCGCACACAGAGCTGCCGACGATCGAGTGCAATAAAGCTGTTTTAATTACAGAGTACTTATGCGTGATAAGCAGACAGCTATTCATTCACTTCACCACCAAGGCTTTTCTTTTCTGATTTTAAAATAAAAGAATGTCAGATGAACTGCTGTGTGTTTGCCTTTCTCTCTGTAAATGCCACGGTCATCAGTGTATCCCAACAGAGAGAATCACTTTTGTATCTGTGCACACCCTCACCAGCTCTCCACAGATGCTCCTGGATCTGTGCCGTCCGACTGTTGGTAAAAAGTCACCTCAGCTGAACCGGAGCCCACTGTGGAAGAATGAGGTCATGTGTGAAAGCTAAGGAAACAGCTGTTTACTACACACCACACAATCAGAACACTCACCAGGGACATAATAAAGAAGAGAAAGTGGACAAGCTGTGACTGTGCTCATCAGCTATTATATATACTCAGGGTTAAGTCTGAAAGCTCTACAGCACAGACACAGCTTGTCCACTTTCTGTGTGTGTGTTTATAGTGACATGTTCTGCTAATAACCACTCCGTTTTGATATGGCATCTGTAAAACAGTACCCAGGATAAATACTGATGTGACGCTGGTTTAGACTGTGACAAATCTTTATAGAAACACATTTTTTGAGCTTTTGCTTTAAATTTCTGTCCAGTACAAAGAAGAACTATAAAGAGAACAGAACAGTGGTGATTAGCACTGTTGCCTCACCGCAAGAAGGTCCTGGGTTTGAATTCCAGACCATAGTAGGTTGGGCCTTTCTTTGTGGAGTTTGCATGTTCTCCCAGTGTCCAGGTGGATTTTCTCCGAGTGCCCTCCAGTTGAGAGAACAAATTTACATATGGGTACAATTAAGTCTCCCTTACCTTAAACTGTTCACCAATACATAACATAAATCACAGCTAGTGAAACACACAAGAGGAAAACACAGTTTCATTGTTTGACAGAAGCAGAAACAGAACTTGTTTGAACAGATTATGTTAACAAAGCTCTGATACAGATCTGTTACATTAATTAGTCAAACTTTTAACTATTTGTCTCAATGACCTCATTGTATGTCCTTTTGAACTGGTCCCATGACGCTCCCCTGAGTAACTCCACAGGCCCTCAGCCTTATGTGGAAATTAAACAATGCATCCAATTACATGAAACCTATATATTGATTGAAATCCAATTAGCAAAAAAAATAAATAAATAAATAAAAAATAAATAAATAAATAAATAAATCAAACATTAAAAAAATAAAATAAAATAAAATAAACCATATCTTCACATTGCATCTGACAGGACTGTGGCATTACACCTTAACCCTAACCCACTGAGTTAAATATTGTGCTTTTGAAAAGGAATTTTTTAGACATAGGCTACAGTGATTATCCGGCATGGTTTTGTTTTTAATCCTGAGCTTTTTCTGGGTTTAATCATATCTTTGTCATTATTAGGATGGAGCTGATTTTAATGATTTTAATTTGCAAAAGCCTTGTTGTCAGTGGTGGTTGGCTGGTAATCAGTGCTATAGGATAGCAGTGGGTGTGTTTAGGGACCATGAACTCGCTCTGAGGCAGCACAGATTGATGGTGAGGCACACATCATTCCAGAGCTGCGCTTGTCGATACGTGGCGCTAAAGTGACAGGTGATGGACGATACCTGTGTCCGAGAATGAGACTAAATTTATCATCCATGTGATTCGACAGACCAAGAGCAGCGCCTGGACATCTGTTAGGAGCTGGAGTTTTAATGCTCTATACCTTTTTAGATTAAAGTACTTCCACAACTAAGACTGTGACCAAAGACAACAGAATAAGGTGAAGTAAGTACAGTAAGTAAGTACAGTAATACTGTAAGCAGCATGCTATACATGCACATGGAGGTCTGAGTGGAGGTTGTGTAAGGAAAGGAGGCAAAGCCGCGGTGCAGGTGTATGTCGTGCAAACAAATATAGAACATGTCCATTCAGTCTCTTTTTGACATTGTGCTTCATTAAAACCACACAGCTCTGATATGAACCATCTGAAGGAGTTTATGCTCATGTCCGGTCATTATTTCATAAATCCAGTCACAGATTCATCAGGGATCGCCTCTGTTTTTAGTTCACACCATGGACCATGACGGGGCCACCGCTGCGCCCTGTGGAAGTACACAAGCTTGCATGGCTACAAACCGGAAAGAATACTGAGCGAGATTAAAAGAAATCAAATGGCCTTCCCTTGATTTTACTCACTACCTCCTTAATTAATATGTTTCAATTAAATCCTTTGTTTTTCTGAAAGATATAAAGTTAAAGGGAGCTGTACCAAACGAGCAGCAAACATGAATTTGTCAAGCCTGCTTCACTTCAGCAGCATGCCGTGAGGGTCGTCTTTGTGTCATATCTCCTAAATATGTGCACACCAGGGTCAGAGCTGGCGTAGGGATACACAAGGTTTCATGCCTAGTTGGATTTTTTATAGATCCCACATTTGGCACAGAGAGTGGTGTATGCCAGTTTCAGCCTTGTTTTGGGCGTACGCAAGCTTTATAAATGAGGCCCCAGGTCTATTCTTGAGGTGGAAACTGCATGATAATACAACATGAAGAGCATGATGAAACAGCTGATGATAAAAAGCAACATTTTAAAAAATTGTCAAGCTTTTCAAATGTAGCCTGTCAAAGTAAAATAATGTATGTAAGTTAACCTATGTAAAGCTGTCCCAGTGGAGCTGAAACATGACCAACAGCCCTTTCCGGCCCCATACAGGGAGCTTTGAGGTTTGTGATAGTGTGGAAAGTGCAGAAGCAGGTCTGAGTCAGCAGAAGCACCTCTGCATGTGCTGGATCCTGATCAACATGATCTCCACACGCACAGAATCCACACAGATGTGTCCAGTCAGCGAGAAAATGTACATGATCTGTGTTGTAATAAAACCAACACATCAGTGATAAAAAGAGGTTTTAAAAGATCCCTCTGTGTTTTAGTCTCACTCTCCTGTGTGCAGTCCATCTCTTCTCCAGAGGTCAGAGAGGGCCCCTCAGTAGAACAGGTTTGCTGTCAGTGGTGATTTTATTAACTGTACTAGCAGGGCCATTCTATAGGCAAAGTAAGCAACTGCATAGGGCCCCAAACACATTAGAGGAGCCCCTATACTTCAGCATTGTTTACATATTTGATTGATTCTGCAACAATGATTCTTTTTCTTCTTTTTTTTTTTTTTAGCTTGACTAGTACTGTACTGTACTTCCTGTAGTTTTTAAACTGAAACTGGGGATCAATGCAAATATATAGGACCGGCACTGTGTTCTAGCTTAAAGTAAATGTATTCCTACTACTAAAAGGCTACTGCTTTGATTAAAGGAGCTAAATTCTGCTTTTGTTTATATTTTTAAATCAATCAGAACAACAGCAGCATGTTTTACAACCTTTAAAAAAACATTATGTGACTAAAATAAAACATTTTTCTTTGAAGTACTCTACTGGTGCAATAAAGAAACAGGTGAAAAGACCAGCAGAAGGCAGCAGAGGGCAGAGCACTTAAGCTCTTTTTAACAGAGTCAGAAAAAAAGGTTTTTACTTCCTTAAACTTTTTGTATGATGATTTTTCTCTAAAAGTAAAAATGCCTGAGGAATCCGTAGAAACAGAGCTGTACACTGTTTTATGGAAAAATTAATGAGAGCAGACTGGATGTAGCTTGCAGACTGCTCAGTGCTTCCTGCAGTGGGTGGGGATTCGTGGGAGAGATGGAGGTTTGCGGAACCGAGCATTCTGAGTCCTCAGAAACTCAGCACAAGAGAATACAGGATTATTTAAACAACTATGAATGAAAGAAAACACAACTCCAGGTATGTTTTTTAATGAGAACAACATTATAACATTTATTGAATATTTCTACATATAGCTTTGTGTATTACCATTAAACTTATATTTTGATGTACTACTGCTAAGGTTAAAAAATGCTTCAGTATTAGTAATAATACTTGGGTTTTATGTGATGTTTTTCTTCTTTCACTCTAAGGTCACTCTACTCTTAGGTGCATTCCTAAAAGTGCACAAATAATGAGCTGGTTACAAAGTTAGGAGACTCAAGGTTACAGGTGGGGGCTCCCACGGCACAGCCCGTTGCGTGGGACGCTTTCGAAGACAACGAAGATAAAGCACTGCCAAAATGAGAACTCTGGCCTGGTCGAGGCATGGGATTTTCTTGAAGAAAAACAAGATAACGCAATGCAGAGATCGTCATACAACGTCATACATAGTATAAAAAGCTTAGGACACTCCTCTTTAGCAGCGCGCTCACCCTGCTGCTGTAACCTTACCTGTGTGATACTGAATAAACCTTCTGACTTGATTACACTTATGAATCCTCTTTGATGCTTACACCAAAAATGAACAAATCCTTACACATTGGAGAAAGAGAAGGAAAAGGACATTTTGCAGAATATAGACCCTTTAATGACAGAACACAGTCACTTTATCTCAGAAGACCTTTTTAATAGTACAGAATACGTGACTGCATTAAACTTTAAACATATTATTGTTACTGTTTTTTAAACCACCATGTAACCTAAGTCAGTGGTTCTCAACCTTTTGTCTTGTGTAGCCCCTGGGCTTTTGTCCCCCTCTACTCATACATGAAATTTTTCAAAAAGTGGTCATAGAAAACATCTTTGTTGATTTGAATATAGACATTTTATATTTACTTTTTTCTTCTTTTTTTTTTGTAAATGCAAGTCTTCTTTTGCTTAAAAATAAAGAAAAATACTTTATTACATAAAAAATAAACTATTACATTACCAAAAAAAGTAAACTCATAACAAATTTATTACACACAAAAAATCTAAAACAATGATCATAATTTCACCTACTTTTAAACAATTAAGCTATTAACCCCCCAAAAAGTAACACAAACACTAAAATAAAATTTTTAGCAGTTTCACCTCCTTTTCCCACATCAAGACACTTGTATGGTGGACCGTGAGCGCCACGCAAAAAGGAAATATGCTTTTATTAAAAGAGTTTTTAAAAGAGCCTTTAATCAACGGATTACTCAATGGTTTTATTAAATGAGTTTTTAAAAGAGGATTTAATAAATGGATTACTAATTGGTTTTAATCAAAGAAGGATTAATAGCGTTATTCATTAATCCATTTAGGAAACCGATTTCTAAATGTATTTATTTTGCAAAACATATTAGCTTCTCCTTTTAGCTTTTCGGTGGCATTCCTGTTCCTCCTGGCTAAAGTTAAATAAAATAAAAAGCAAAGCGATGTAATAAGCTCTGTGATTGGTCAGAGCTACTCGCGCTCTGATTGGCCAGAAAATTCTAAAGTTCTATCAAATATGTTGATAATATGAGCACATATTTTCATTTCAGATTATCTTCATTGTAACCAACTATATAATTATTCATAAAACCGGTTAAAATGAGCTACGTGCCCGTAGCAGAGTAAAGTTATGACTTACAATCACGTCTTTGTCCGCCATAGGGGTTATGTGCTAACTACTTCCGCATTCGGCTAAACTGAATGTTCCACTTCCGGTCACAGCTTGTAAGCGAGCAGCCGGACAAGGGCAGCTTCAAAAAACATATTTTGTCTTACACATCGCAAAAATAAAATCACCAAAATAATGCTGCTATGGACTAACACAGTTTTATCCTTCAAATAAGGGTTTTAGCATTTGTGTGTTAAATATTTCACTAATCACTGAGTGCGGATGCGGGATATTGTTGTGGCAATTAACTAAAGCTGTCTCCCGATGCATTTTATTTCACCAGATATAAAGCACACAGCAAGTTAAATTACATGATACTCAGTCACAAACAACACAACTGCCCATTTTAGCACAGTCTTAATTTATTATACACCTATTAAGGCACTTTGACATATTTAGTAATTTCTACACTCCGAGGCTACAACTGTTGTTTTGAAGCCACTTTCACAGCTCTTCTGTGGCGTTTTCAGATGTTTTTGTGCACACTGTGGCTGTCACATACTTTAGTGAAATGTTCCTGAGTGCTTTATATCCGCTGAAATAAAGTGTGCCGGGTGACGGCTTTAGTTAATTGACACAACAATATCCCACATCCGCGCTCAGCGATTTGTTAAATATTTAACACACAAATCTAAAACCCTTGTTTGAAGGATAAAACTGCATTAGTCCACTGCAACGTTAGTTTGGTGATTTTATTTTGTGATGTGTACGACATAAATATGTTTTTTGAAGCTGCCCTTGTCCGGCTGCTCGCTTACAAGATGTGACCAGAAGTGGATCATTCAGTTTAGCAGAATGCGGAATTAGTTAGCGCATAACCCCTATTGTCTGGCCAATCAGAGCGCGAGTATCTCTGACCAGTCACAGAGCTTGTTACATCGCTTTGCATTTTATTTTATTTAACTTTAGCCAGGAGGACCAGGATCGCCACAGAAAAGCTAAAAGGAGAGGCTAATCGGAGAAGCTAATAAGTTTTGCAAATGCTTTTCCGAAAAGGTTTTGTAAATAGATTTAGGAATTTGTTTCCTAAATGGATTAATGAATAACGCTATTAATCCTTCTTTTATTAAAACCATTTAGTAATTCATTTATTAAAGGCTCTTTTAAAAACAATTTTAATAAAAGCATTTAGTAATCCATTTATTAAATGCTCTTTTAAAAACTTTTAATAAAAGTATTTAGTAATCTCTTTATTAAATAAACTTTTAAGAGCTCTTTTAATAAAAGCATTTAGTAATCCATTTATTAAAGGCTCTTTTAAAAACTCTTTTAATAAAAGCATTATTCCTTTTTGCGTGGCGCTCATGGTCCTCCATACACTTGAGCTTGCTTGTTTTACTTAAGTTTCTATAGTTTATTATGAAATTATTTTTTTTTACATTAAACCAATAAATTATTTAATTTCCTATCAGATGATGAAGTAATTCCAGATACGCCCTGCAAAGTGCTCGCATATACCTAGGGGTCTCCATACCCCTGGTTGGGAAACACTCACCTAAGCCATGAGTCACATGACGACTCCTCAAAAATTTTATTTAGTGGCAGAAAAAAGTGTAACCAGTGTGGTTGGTGTCTTAGGCAAGACACTGCACCACCTTGCCCATCTATGAATGTGTCAGTGTGACTGTTTGGTGGTGGTTGGAGTCTGCCCCAGGGCAGCTGTGGTACAAAAGTAGCACCAAGTGACTGAGGAGTGAAGAAAAAATGGACTCATGTACAGTGCTTTGAGAAGCTTGAGAATTGCAATATAAACCCAATACATTATTATTATTATTATTATTATTATTATTATTATTATTATTATTATTATTATTATTATTATTATTACCGGTAGTAGTAGTAGTAGTAGTAGTAAGGGCTTGACAATTACACTATCCAACCGGCCAAATGCAGATAGATTTTAATTTTGACTAGTAATACAAATACTCCCACTAGCCACTTTGGGCGGTTGCATTTTATAAATATCTACTGTATATCTTAACTTTAAAGGTTACCATTTAGTAGGGATGTCACAATATACACATTTTACAGAACAGTATTATCACAATATTAATCTTGCAATACGATATTTACAGCAATATTGTGGCAAGGCTCACGTGTTGTAGAAAAGCTCAAGATAACAAGACATATTCTCTAAAAATGTCCTGACGAGCCTTCAAAGATTTAGTTATTGTGATATTTCAAAAGATTAAACCTGAAAAAGTGTGTAATAATAATTTTGTCACGTTGGTCGCACTGAAATGGAGCAAAGGATCATGGTCTATATAGTTCACTCTCCTTTTTTACCATTCTGCTGAAGTGTACAGCCATATTTTGAGACTTTTAATATTGTGAAATCACAATATTGTCAATATTGTTACATCAATTTACTCTGCCTTGGTAAAGCAGTGTTTTTTTTTCTCCTGTCCATACATAACACTAAATTTGTGGCTAGTCAAGGTGAGTCCCCTTAGGCCCCAATGATCAGTATTATTATATTTTGCTATGTTAATGATAAAACACTCTGCATGAAAAAATTCTCCATATTTGTGCTCTAGCCTCTGTCACACTGTTTGCATTATAAATACAAATATTACAGTGTTTTCCACTGAACTGTAAGATGAAAAGCTTAACAGAGGTATTCTTGCAGGTTTTTGAACTGGAGTCAATAGTAGCCAGACTTCCTGGAGCCATACCCTCTAAACTTATTGCCATCCAGTAATTCCTTGTTCCACTATTCTACAACAAAAAAGCAAATTAGAATTAAATGTGGGTACGCTTTAAGAAAATCCTATCATTCTGCTAAATGGGAAAAACATCTTGCTGATTTTATTTACATTTTAAATAACAAGCATGTAGTCAGAGCTGTACCTCCCAGCAGAGAAACCATTAAATAACACTTAGAGCTGAAGCAATCAGTCAGACCTGGTCGATACATGTGCGCAAACCAAACCGAAATCCAATGGCAAACACTAATCTGTTGCTGTTTACATAGTAAACGGCAGAGAGAGCTACTGCCTGCACGACCTTTTCACTTGACCTCCAGCGCTTTCAAAACTGCAAGAGGAAATAACACTCATCACAAAAAACAATAATCAATGAGGCTCTGAGCCAATAACAAAACAATTGTTCAGGTGGAGATTTCTGAGCTGCAAAGGAACACAGGAAACGTCCACTTAGTGAGAATTCTGAGTAAAAGAATAAAAAAAATAAGGTTTGGCCTAGAGCAGGGGTCTGCAACCTTCTGGATCCAAAGAGCCAGTTGTTCTCAAAAATACATTTTAATCTGTAAAGAGCCACAACCAGTTTTAATCCACAAAAATCTCTTAGCCTATAACTGAAATGAACAATTTAACACTAACAAAGAACTGTATTTAACCCTGCAATGATTATCTCACTGGGAGAACGAGAGTTACATACTGTAACCATTTCTTGTCGCTTGTGTGTGACACTTCTAATCAGTCTGTGCATGCATCTATCTAAAGTTAGTTTTAGATTAGTTATATCCATAGCATATACTGGAAAACAGGGAGAAAGTTTTATTTTAACGTGACAAGATAATGCAGATACAGGTAGTTTCATTGTCATCTACCTATTTATTTATCGACTTTACATAACCAAATGTCAGATGACAAATGATTCGCATGAGCAAGGACTAATGAGCCATATGTGGCTCTAAAACCATAGTTTGCAGATGTCTGACCCAGAGGCTTAATACTTAATCCACATTCCTGGGTTATTCTCAGGTTAGCCCCACTTCAGTCCTGGTTCAGAGCTGAAATTTATGTTTCTGTACAAGCACAACTTCTTTTGACTTCACAGTTGAGCTGGACAATGGCATTGATGATGGATTAGGGACAGCACTAACAGTAGGTGTGAACTAAAAAGACGCATATTTAATACTGCTGTTTATTTACTCTATTGTGGCATTGCAAAAGATATTCAATAATAAAAATAAGAAAGTAACAAAATGCACAGGACAACAATTGGGAACTGAACCAGCAGTTTTCAGAATCAAACATAAACACGCAGTCAGACATAAACAGACAATCATACATAAACAATATCTCCACTAAAGAGTCCTAAAAAACCTTATGGATAACCACATGAAGGAGAGAGCCACTCCCAGGATGGACAGCCTATAGTAAAAAGTACTACCTGTGGCAATTTGGACCAATTGAGAAGGAAGCCCAAGGGTAAAACAAAAAATGGTCTGCAGGCCACATTTTAATCTGGCAGTGTGGCCTGTGGGGTGCAGTCACTGGTTCAGAGGGAGAAGTGGCATGTCCCACTCCTGTAGATAGTAAATAAACTTCTCCTGCCCGGGACATCAAGACAGTCTTTTGGCCTATGTTTGTGACTTGTCTCAGCTCCTACTGCAGCAGAAAATGCACTGACATCAGTGCCGGTCCTGTACATTTGGGGGCCATAAGCAGGATAGGTTTAGGGGCCAAGCCTTGAGATGATATTCTTTTTACAATACATTTTACTAAATATTTTAATTTAATTTTAATAAAACACTGACTGACTATTTCTCTAAGGGGATGAATGCTCTGAGACATTTTTGATTTAAAAATACAGCTAGGGGGGCCCAGGTAAACAGAAATTATTATCCAAACTGCACCCCAGATAAACCCACAGCAAAAGTGACCAGCAGAATATTATAAACAGAATAGTAATAGCAAATTAATCAAATGACCAAATAATTGCTATGCCTTGGGTCCCTCTAACGTATGTGGGGCCCTATGTAGCTGCTTAGTTTTGCCTATAGACCCTTCTCAGCCAGCGTCATCTGATCACGTGATTTTGGCGGAGAAGCACGGAGCGGCCATGTTGGATGGCAAAAGCTGGTTGTCATGCCCTGATTTGGATCAGTCCTGCTGTCTGTTAGCCTAACAAATTAAATAAGTTTTACTCATCAAAAATAGTTTAATGTGTCCTATATCTGTGATAGCATCTGCCAGCTGTCTAAGTAAAAAAGTTAATGTTGCGCTGTTTGACAAAGTTTATTCTTTAAAAAAGTCACATAAAAGATCATTCCTGCTGTAATCATCAAAAAAAGTAAAAAACAATCTGAAGTCAGTTCTTACTGTCTGCTCAGGTTTATTAGCAGGGTAAACACGTTTTAGTTTTAGTTTTAGATTTATTAAAGATTGACATGGCAGGAGACAACATACAATGTGAAACCTGAAATGCATCAATCACAACATCATAAATGATAAAAAAACAAAAAACTAAAATCATTATAAATTATACCATAAAAATGACCTATAAAACAATCCAAGAGCACACGGAATAAAAGACATTTCTTGTTTTTTAGTCTTGCTCTTGTTTGCTAAAAACTGTCTCTGGTGTCTCAACTCATATCCAGTAGAGGGGGCCTGAGTTATAAAAGCATGCAGAGGGGAGGACCTGTCTTTCAGGACATAATGGAGGGTGTGCAGTGTGGCCACATCCCACCTCTCACACAGGGATGGAAGGGAAGAGGGTGAGATCCCAATTATCCTGCAACATCTTTTTTGCACACATTCTAATTCTTCGGAGAGGCCTTTTGTCAGCCCGCTCCACACTGGGCTGGCATACTCCAGAACAGGTCTAATGAAAGTCAGATAGATCTGTTTGAGGACATCAGATGGAGTCCTGCTCTTCTGGCCACACTAAGATAATGTATCCTTGGGCGTATTTTGGAGAGCATGTATCTGACATGTGCATCTCAGGATAAATCTGAGGATATTAGAATGCCAAGAAGTTTAAATGTGGAGACTCTGTGGATCATTTGACCACCGACTACAGGAGGAGGAGGGCAGGGGATGTTAGGCTCCCTTCTAGCACTAATGACCACGTCCATAGTTTTTACTCCATTATTTGCCAGTGAGAACTCCTGTCCCCACTCATCCACAGAGTCCAGGGCCTTCTGCATCAAGCCAGGCAACGACCCCATCAGGAGCTCAGTCAGTGTGAGGTCATCTGCATACTTCACAGGAAAAACAGAAGAGGGAAGACATGAATCCAAGCTATTAATGCATATTACAAAGAGTAAAGGAGACAATAGCCCCCCCTGGGGGACACCTGCTGGAATACTGCATGGAGATGAAATACAGGAACCCCACTGCACTCTTTGTTCTTGGTCACTCAGGTAGCTCTTTACACTGAGCCACAAGGGGCGTCTCACCTGCATTTCAGCCAGTGCCTTAAGTAGCTGACAGTGTTTTATTGTGTCAAAGGCACGAGAAAAATCTACAAAAGCAGCATGCACATCCATTTTGGGATTGTTATTAAGAGCTTCATGCCACTGCTGGAGGGTGTGAATTAGTGCTGTGACAGTTGATCTGCTGCTCCTAAAGCCACACTGTAAGAAATTTACCTGTAAATTAACAGTAAAATACTGGCAGCAGGGTTGCCAGCATTTTACTGTTAACTTACAGCACTGGTACTGTTTAATATATAACAGTAAGTTACTGTAATCTGATAACAGTAATTTACTATCAGTTATACAGTGGTACTGTATTTTAAACCCAGTAGTTACTGTTATTTATACAGTAGTACTGTACTGATCTAATGTCAGTATTTTACTGTAATGTCTACAGATGAACTGCTCTGATGTGGAGACAAGAAATATCTTATCTCCTAATGTAAGACAATGCAAGAAAGAGAACTTACTATTAGCCAAAGTGTACTGTTTCAATTTGCTAGTGGTGTGGAACATAAATAGAGCTGAATATATTCCCTTAAACCATAAAAAATATCATCTTAGTCATAGTCATCTTTGGCTTAATATAAATTTATTTAAAAATTCACATTGATAACATTTTTAGATGTCTCCATGTTATAAAGAACAAATAGTCTTTGCATTTTTACACAGTAGTTCAAAATAAACTTATTTTTCTGGACTTCAGGGGGGCTGACTGTTACCAGCGTTTTCTGCACAACCCTTCGTCTTCTTCGAGATAATCTCTCCTGAAGTGGCCTTTCTGGTCTTAATCCAGCAAATCACCTAAAAAAACACATTGCCTGAGATTAGGGTTTTGGAAAGAAGTCATCAAATAATTTACAGTAGATATAATTAATTTGAACAGAAAATTAATATTACTTACTTATTTTGCTGCTAGTTATTTCAGCCGAGGCATTGCCCACAGGACACAGTGCTCCCACCGAAACACCAAGATTAGAGCAGAAAACTGGAATAAATGATTGATCATCATCATGGGATGTCAATGTTTTAAACTGAATACACATCGCACAACTTACTTCTTTTATCTGAAGAGCATCTTGCTGTAGAGGAAAAGTTGTATTCCTCTTTTCTACAAAGTAAAAAGTAATGTTACATGTCACTTCACGTTTTACTGGCTACTATTAGCATTAGCCCTAAGTAAAGCGGTTTTTGTTCAGGCTGTTATCTAAATGCTCAAATCAGCATTGGTCTGTATAAGAAGAGTGATATGTTTACATTAATAAGCAAACATCACATTGCTATTAACAACATGCTACTGTTTTAAATGATTAACAGTAGGCTACTGTCATGTTTCTGTCATTTTTTAACAGCAATTTCTTACAGTGCATGTTGAGTGGGGGTAATTTTAGAGGCTGCGTACTGTAGTAAAGCATCCCTCAGAATCCCTTCATAGACTTTACCAACACAGCTAACCAGGGAAATTTGACGGTAGTCAGATGGAAAACTGGGCTTAGGGTTTTTAGGAAGGGCCTTGACTAGAGCCTTTTTCCAAGTTTCTGGAAAGATGCTGTGTTGGATGCATGAGTTAAAAACATCACACAATACAGGAGCCAGCTCTTCATAAAATGTTTTTAAGACCCAAGACGGAATACAATCAGAACCAGCTGCCTTAGATACATCAACTTTGTGGAGCCTAGTTTTAACTTGGCCAATACTCAAAAGTGGTACGACACCGTGTGACAGCTTATGAGTGACATCCTCATCAAGTAGCAATGTCTGGTCCACTTGGCTCCAAGCTGAAGCAAAATGTTTGGCCAGAGTATCACACTGATGCTGCAGGGAACTGGAATCATGTGTTCCCAGAAATCGCCCAACATCCTCCATTCCCATTAGTGCTTTGACAGACTTGAACCATTGTTTTGAGTTGGAGTGGCACAATTCCTCCACTTCATTATTATAGTACTGCTGCTTAGCATTTTTTATTTTCTTGGCAACCTGAACTTTCACTTTCCTACATGTGTTTTTATCTCCAGTACAGAAAGCTTGTTGCCTTTCTTTTAGCAGATTTTTTATTTGCAGAGTCATCCAGGGCTTATCACTATTTGTGATAGAGACTTTCTTTAGTGGAACAGCTTTGTTCAGAATAGATTCAATAGTGTTAGTGAAAACATTAACTTTGGCTTCAGGATCAGTAATTTCATAAATGTGGGAAAAATCAGCAGTATTCATTAAATGGCCCAAATGTAGCATTGCTTCAAATGTGCATTTGCGACAAAAGATGAACTGAGGAGGTTTTTTTGGCCATATCCCAGCATTCCACAAGATGGTTTGGTGGTCAGAAGTGCCAACATGGGGCAGATGGACAGGAGAATCATACAAGGCTGAAATGTTGGTAAAAATAGAATCAAGTTGACTGGCTTTCCTTGTAGCACCAGTCACCACTTGCTTCAGTCCATGCCTGATACAGATGGTTTCACAATTGTACCTGTGAGTGTCCCCGAGAATAACAACTGCAGCTTGCTGAAAGTTACATTCAGTATCACTAAGACAGTAGTCCAAGTACTGGGTGACACAAGCCTCAGGTTTAGCTGCAGCTGAAGAGCATGGGGGAAGATGGAGCACACAAGCAACAATGCAACTTATCCCAAGAGGAAGACGGTGAGGACGCAGCCAAATCCACAAGGCTTCATGCTCTTCATCCTCAAGATGAGTCAAACGCTTTTGTGGGATGTTATCACAAGCATATAGTGCAACTCCACCCCCGTTATTTCCACTTTGATCATGACGATGTAGAATATATCCAGGAAATGAAACAGTGGAGTCTGAAATGTACATACTGAACCAAGTCTCTGTCACAGCCACAACAGCAACGTTGTTATTTGTTGAAATACTGTACAGCTCATCAGATTTGTGCCGTAGTGAGCGCACATTAGACAGAAGGAATTCAGGCATAGATGGTTTTGGTTTGGTTGGAGCTACACTAATATAGACTAAGTTAACTGGACAGGAGGATCTTGCAGAGGGAAACAATGTTTTCTCAGCCAGTGACCCAAAAACTAATGTCCCGCATTGGGCTGGTCGATTTCCAACAACAGTACATATTAAATGCACAGTATTTCTTCCAGCTCTCTTATCCCTTGGGCGAGATCTCAGTCTTAAAATACCATTTTGTTTCAGCACTGTCTTAACTTCGGCAGCCAATGGTACTGCATATCCTCTCATGCACTTTATTTGATGCACAGCATACTTATATCCAGAATGATCCATGAATTGAAGAGACAAAAGCAGTTCTCAGTAGCCACCACACTAACTGGAGAAGGCTTTCCTCAATCCATTAAAAATCACTTTAGGTGGTTCTCATCCAAAAACAGAATCCTCTGATATGTGTGTGCTCTGTCAAGATTTACAAGTAGCTCCAAATATGAGTTGATACATAGCATTAGTTCAATAAATAAAGCATTTCAACACAAAAACTTAAGCAGGCCAAAAAACAAGCTGCTGCCATAGAGGCGCCACCTAGTGTCCACCTAGTGTCCCACCTAGTGTTCACAGACATTTAGCAAACTGGAGAGAAAAAGAAAATACAACGTTCGGAACAGCTTGGTATTTGTTCCTTTCTGCATGAGGATATGGCGATTACAGGACTATTTTCACAACATGGAATACTTTTATGGAAATATATCTCGATATTTACTTGTGGATTTATACAGACTGAATGAGCGTTATCCTGGATTGGACTGGTTTTGGACAGAACCAGTGTTCAAAGGTAAAAATTCAGTTTTTTCGGTTTGGGCATACTGAGGAATTGTCATTAATTACACATATGTCCTATTTTAAGCATAGAATTAACTTAATTCCCATTTTGCACAGAACATAAGCTTTCTAACAATGTATATCATACCTGTATTGACAAAATAATAACAATAACAATAATGCAAATTATATTTTCGCGGAGTTTCTTTCTGAATCTGGTCACCGCCAGATTGAATGAGGTTAAACATATGTAAATCCTAATTCTCCATATCTCAGCAAATTTGTGACCTTTTAAGGCCTGTCCACTTAACGTTAATTATTGAACCGGTGTAGAAAGTGGTAAATATGAACTCTTTCTTTCTATGCAATTTCTATGCATGATCACTAATCGCTAGCCGGCTACACCGGCTTTTTGCTATCCAAAATGGTAGCGCCAACAAACCAAGTCACGTGACTGAGAACAGTCTATAGAAAGGGCCGGCCCTGACCAACATAGACCTGTTTTTATTTTGGCTCATGATGATAAAACTCTCGGCTGGGCTGCTGTAGTCAGAACTGTGGCGAGGGGGGTTTCTCACAGTGCTTTGACAATTGATCAGTGAAGACCAGATAGAGACACAGACAGGCCACACGAAGGCTTCCTTACACCAAGAACATCTACACACAATGGGCTCAGTTTCACTCAGACCAGGGTGGACTGGCTCAGGTCCCAGGGTGATGCTCCAGTCACAGAGACTGTTACTGATACTGCACTAGGTGTTCAGAATGACTTCCTGTTATTTTTGCTGAAGTCTGTTGTTAATGCTCATGCACAGAAATACAATGAACATGCTTGTACAGTCAAAGGTTACTACAACAACAGTGACAGTCAGTATCACATATAGACTGTTTTTAGTGTTCTTGTTCAAACTGTAATAGGAGGACACCTAACAAACCATCAGCCCAGTTACCCCATAAAATCTGGAATCACCATTTTAACTATTTCTTGTAACTAGTGATGTAGCGCCCAATACCACACTTAGTCTTGAGACCATGTTTTTACGGTCTTGGTCTTGTCTCGGTCTTGGCTTGGTCTTGGCTGCAGTCTGCGGTCTTGGACTTGAATAAAAGTGTTATCTGTCTGTCTAATTGGTCTTATCTTGGTCTTGAATGTGGCAGTCTCACAGATTTTATTTACCAAACATCATACAAAAATGCTATTCTTCATATTGTTGGAGTCATTAGTTTTCTGCATTAGAAGAATCATGAAAATGATCAGTCTCTGTTAGTGGAGTCTGTTACAATAGATCATTAAATTCATTAATTCACTAATCTTCTTCCGCTGGTTCCCGTTAGGGGTCACGGGTGACCAGTAACTTTGGGCCTTAGATGGGGTACACCCTGGACAGGGGCCAGGTTGTCACACAGACTCTGGAGAGAACCCACAGTAACACAAGGAGAACATGCAGACTCCACCCAGAGAGTTCGTGTGTCGGCTGGCCCGAGGATTGAATCAGCAAGGATCTCCTTGCTGGGAGGCGAGAACACTAACCACTCTTTTTTTGTTTTTTTTTACTTTTCCCCTTTATTTAGAGTTAGAGTTAGTTTAGAGTTTGCCTTGGTCTTGACCCATTCTTGAACCCATGTCTTGGTTCACTCTAGACTCAGACAGATCTTTTTAACCCCGTTATCTTTGTTACCCAGCAGTTCAGTGTAGGAGCACTCATTACAGTAGGCTACATGTCTAACATAAGGATAGATGGAGCAGAAACAAAATGAGTCACAAGTGTTAACAATTTTAAACAGAAGATACTTAAAACAGACAAATGTAACAGGTGATTTATTGAAAGAATAACTTTGGTGCTTAGACTCAGGCTGGTAGAGACGTTAGCGATGTTAGATAGATTAGTTTGAAGAAATGTATTCCCCTGGGCCCAAACACTGGTGGAGGTGAAGAGGAGGAGAGGCTGAGGAGGCTGATGGTTCTGCTGCTGCCTTGGAGTTGGGGGCAGAGGATGGATGAGACGCATAGCTGAACAGCAGGGTGACTGAGTGAAGACGGCATGTATTTATGTGACAATAGATTGAGGGGTGATTGGATAAAAGGCAGTGACTTGTGAGGCCTCAAGACTGCCTCAAAGACTGGAACATCACTTCTACACTGTTACAGTTAGTTCCATAAGTATTTGGACATTGGCACAAGCTTTGTTATTTTAGCTATAAACCAAAAGATATTCAAGATACAGTTATATTCTCTCATATGTAATTTGATTGGTTTAGCAATTACAGCTCGTGTAATTGCTGCGTAGCAGCCTCTTTTTCAGGGGCTCAAAAGTCATTAGACAGATGAACATAGCCATGAATAAAATGTTCATTTTTAATACTTTGTTAAAAATGCTTTGCAGGCAATGACTGCTTGAAGTCTGGAGCACATGGACCTCATCAAACACTGGGTTTCCTTCTTTGTGAAGCTCTGGCAGGCCTTTACTGAAGCTGTCTTCAGTCGTTGCTTGTTTGTGGGTATTTCTGCCTTAAGATTTGCCTTAAACAAATTAAATGCAACTCGATCAGGCTGAGATCTGGCGGCTGACTCGGCCATTGTAGAATAATTTACTCATTTGCCTTAAGAAACTCCTGGGTTACTTTTGCAGTTTGTTTTGGGTCACTGTCCATCTGTATTGTGAAGCGCCGTCCATCAACTTTGTGGCTTTTGTCTGAATCTGAGCATAAATTTTATTCCTATACACTTTAGAACTTGTCTAGCTGCTTCTGTCTTCTGTCACATCATCAGTAAACACCAGTGACCCAGTGCCATTGGAAGTTCTGCTCCACCATGTTTTACAGAAGATGTGAGGTGATTTGGATCATGAGCTGTTCTAACCCTTCTCCAGACTTTTCTCTGCTCATCATTCTGGTACAGGTTGGTCTGAGTCTCATTTGTCCAAAGAATGATGTCCCAGACCTGGGCTGGCTTCTTTAGGTGTTTACTGGCCAAATCTAAAGTGGGCTTTCTATTGTTGAGGCTGATGAATGGTCTGCACCATGTGGTGAATCATCTGCATTTCCTCTCATGAAGTCCTCTGGTTATGGTGGACCTATGTAGCTCGCACTTCCTGAATCCCTTTTATTTTGTTGAACACCTTCCTTTCGAGTGCGGCCCTGACTTCCTTTAAAAACCGGGGTCACCAGAGGTCATTCCCCTCCTCCGCTCCTCATGTGGCTGTGGCGTGCTCGGGTCGGCGTCTGCGGACAAACCAGCAGGTTTGTGGGCTAAAACTAAAGATCCTTGTCCACTCATCAACGGTGAGTTGTTGAGCGTCCTTCGGCGTCTTAGTTTTATGATTAGGGATAATGGTTTAGTTGTTAATTAAGGACGCGTGTCTTTGTTTTCCTGCGGCGCTAACTTTCCCATTCAAAACTGCATAGCACCCAAGCTAAAATTAGCGGTCTTCGGGGCCACTGGTTAAACTTACAACACGGCATTTATTGCTTAAATGTAAAACACAGTAATGATTCCAATAAAGCCGAATTGTAGATGAGTAATTAGGTTATTGAAATATGATGTCTATTTGATCAATTTGTATTGATTCGCTGTACTTTAATAACTCTTTGTACCTCAACTAAAACAGCTATAAGTTTCTGTTTTTCCTTTAGTCTTTATGAATGAACCGACGTAGCTACGATAATTTTTGATTTGTTGCGCAACTTTGAACTATTAATCCAAGCATCTGCTTGAGTATTTATGATTACTATTGAATGGTTTCATCTGTTGATTTAAATACTTTTTGATTATTTAAGTGTTTTTCAATTTATGAAACAAAAGAAAAGTGCACTTTCTTTGTTAAATGAATTTAGACTTTGGTAACTGGGTGTTTACTAGTCACATGATATGATATGATGTATAGTTGGTTACAATATAGCAATACAGTTGAATGATTAATTCAGTTAATATTGGATAAAATGTTTTGTATTCTGTCTGCATATGTAAATACATATTGCACACATGCAGATATTTATTCGCAAAGTAAATGGTTGTTTGTCTTTGACCTTTTGTAGGTCAGATTTTTTTCCTGGGATTCAAAAATACATGCAAACGAACTGCAATTCTTCAAACCACCTTCAGATGGCGAGCTACCCATGATCTACTATTGCGGTAGGAAACAACCAACACTCGAGCCTTCCGTTTTTTGGATTATCAGACAAACATTACAAGAACATTACTATAACAAGGAAAATCAAATATTAACTGAAGTTTGAACACTTCAACCAGAACTGGAAATGGACTGTTACAACCCAGCAACACCACAAATCTACTCTCACTCAAGTTCAAATTACATTATTATTGTTTTGTATTATTGTCTTTGTTTATAATTTAATCAATACCTTTAATTTAAGTTAAAACTGAACTTCCTGACTCTCGTTTATTCACACCTCGGGCTCCTTTACGAACCTGCCTTCTCCATAGTCTACCCTAGCCTACAAAATTGTCACTGTAGGACTGTTTCAAATGCAAATGTAACACCAGGAATTAAATTCAGACCTTTTTACCTGCTCAGTTTATGATGGATTAATGAAGGAAATAGCCCATGCAGCCCATGAAATAGCTCTTGAAGCAACTGTCCAATTACTTTTGAGCCCCTGAAAAAGAGGCAGCTACAAATTAAAGAGCTGTAATTCCTAAACCCTTCCTCCTACTTGGATGTGAATACTCTCAAATTACAGCTGAGAGTCAGGGTTGCCAGATTATAACGTAAAACCCGCCCAAATCACAACCATTCTACAATCTTAATGTTAAAACTGAAATACATATGACAGAACATATTTTGAGCACAGAAAAATTCACAACTACTAACGGAAAAAGTGACAAACAGGCTCCACAATGAGTGTAATCAGAAAAACAAATGGCTCTCTCACATGCTTGCACCTCACACACACACTCCTTTAATAAAAAATGGTCTTACCTATGCGCAGCAGCTATAGGCCTATGCATTGCCTTCTCTTCAACTGAGGAACGCTGAATGTGAAGATCTATGTAAAGTCAGGAAAAGCCAGGTCAGCAGTCTGATATATTGAGGAATCAAATCTCCCCAGTAATTGCCAGTAAAGGTTTGAAAGTGGCTGATGTCCTCCCGTTCCTACTTAGGCCAGAGCGCACATCCATTAGATTAGAGAGGAGCGGCAGTCCCATGCGATTTTGCATGTCATCTTTCAGCAGCGTCACTTGGGAAAATGCCTGGGCTTAACAATTCTTCTCAGTGTAGTCATATACAATCTATCAAGATCCCTAAATACACCTAGCGTGTCTCCTGTTTCCAGCTGAAAGGTTTTGATTTCTTTTAACGCGGAGAAAGTACATGTACAGAATGTTTGCTTTGTCGCTGTATATTTCTTTTAAAATCTGGGCAGAATAACAATGTTCTGCATCGGAAACCAAACTAAAGTGCAGTTTAAGAGCATCCTCTTGGTCCAAAATTCTATCGATGCAGTCTGAGATTACTAACCAACGGGTTGAGCTGGGTGAAATCAACTTCAGCGGACAGCCTCCATCATTCATAGTCTCGTAAACAGCCTTATAATCACTCTGACGTTTTGCCAATTGAGAAAACCAGTTATAAGTTTCTCTGATCATGTATTCTAGATTGCTGGGAAGAGGTTACATGGCTTTATTTGCTACAATATCCAGAGAATGACAAACGCAGCGAATAAGCTGTAAGCTTGGGTGAGTGTAAACAGTGATTTTTTTTTTTTTTTTTTTTTTTTTCCCTACCATAACTCTTGCTCTGTCTGTTGCAATCCCCACCATGTTTTTATGTCCAGGCAATATTCTTGTAAAAATCAGAATCCACAAGCTCTACAAGTCCCAGATACGTACTGACAAACTTACTGTGTTTCACTGATTGGTACTTGACACATATACACAGGAGCTTATTCACAGAAATGTCAGTGGTTTCGTCCAGAGAGTGAATATGGAGATTGACCAATATCCTCCCTTAACTCCTCTCTGAAATGTGGCACCAGAACAGACTTTATCACTGCAGTACACTTGGTCCTGTGCATTTTAAATGCTCCTACCTCTTCTTGAAAAATATCCGACAGGTCGTTAACTGCATTGATTGACGTGTGTCAAGCAATGTAACTTGCAATCCTTAGTTCACGCCATTTTTGGTCATCTTTTATAGTGTCTTGACCGGTACCAGATCCCATTGCTACTGCAATGGCAGTCAGAGATCTGCAGTCTCTACATTTAAGGTTAGGCTTAAAACGTTCCCTTCGAGAAAGCTTATGGTCAGGGCAGCTAGGAACAGGGTAAATTCCACAGTTGAAGCTAGGCTGCTCTAGGAGCTAGAAGCTGGGGGAAGTATGGTGCACTGAGCCTCTGTCCTCTGGTTTCATCTGCTGCTCCTTTTCTATCACTGTGATTAATATAATGAAATACTCTATATCTCCAATCAGTTCATTGCTATTCACAAGTTGTACCTCTCTCGAGTGGGGACTGTTTCAGATGCCTGGCTGCTGGCAGATGTCCCAGTGATGATTGGATCTTAGCTGACCCCATCTGTGCTCCTGTCCCGACCTGTGGGCCCTCAACCTCACCTCTAAGGATTTCCAGGATCTCCCTCACCCCACTCACCTGTCTGGATGAGGTCCCTGCTGCAGCCTGGATCTTCCCGGACCTATCTCACCCCACTCACCTGTCTGGATGAGGCCACCTGCTGCATCCTATGGACTTCCTCAACCTATCTCACCCACTCTCGTCTGGATGAATCCTTACAGAGCTGATCTATGATCCTATAGATGAGCTAATGAACTAGCAGTCCTAGATGCATTGCCTGTCCATCCTGGGAGAGGATCTCTCCTTCAATACGGGCTCCATAAGGTTTCTTCTTTTTTCCCGTAGCTGGGTTTTTTTTTTGCGAGTTTTTCCTTACCGAGAAGGAGGGTCTAAGGACAGGAGTGTCCTGGGTCTGTTTAGTGTAGTTATTGTTTGTGTTGATTGTGTGTTTAGGTTTGATCAACTGTTTGTGAAGCTCTTTGAGGCAACTTTTGTTGTGATATTGGGCTATACAAATAAACCTGAATTGAATATGGCATGGGCTTTTTTTTTTGGGTGGGGGTGTCCCAAAACCTCTGTATTCCTTTTTAATATTTAGATTTTACCATAACGCTGTAAGCCAATCACAATACCCACAAACAGCACAGTCAGGGGCCCCACAGTTTCGCACGTTAGCGGGGATAAAGTGACCTGGACTCAGTCTCCTGCGCAGCTCTCCCCGCTCTTCCCCTGTGCACTGCACGCTACATTCAGCGCATAAGTTGTTTTTTTTTTTTTTTTTTTTTTAAGCAGAAATAGTTAGAAACTTGATTTTGTGAACGGTCCCAATGGATTTTGTCCAAGGCTGGTGGCTGAGTGGTGGGGAGGGAGGCGGACTGTGACAGTGCCAGTGCTTTAAACTCTGGAATAATCTCTACATGAGACCTACAAGCTTTGGACGTGCTCCTCTCCTAAAGGTTAAGTTTCTGCTCTGTTCAAAAACGGGTATGAAGTGCTCTGAATGTGGCTGTGTCAGCAGACAGAGGAAGGATGAGCGACGAGTGAAGACCAAGTTGGTGTCACTTTTTTCCTGGGGGGGCAGTGAGAGCGGCGCTGAAGGTTTGTCGTGCATAAAGACAAATGTAGAACATGTCCAATCAGTCTCTTTTTGACACTGTGCTTTATTAAAATCTCTAAACATCTCTCTTATGAACCATCTGTAGGAGTTGTTTATGCTCATGTCCGATCATTATTTCATAAATCCAGCAGCACACTGTGAGGGTTACCATTGTGTTGTATCTCCCAAATGTGTGCACGCCAGGGTCAGAGCTGGTCGTAGGGATACACGAGGTTTCATGCCTAGTTGGATTTTTTATAGATCCCACATTTGGCACAGAGTGGTGTGTGCCAGTTTCAGCCCCCATTTTCGGCATACACGAGCTTTATAAATGAGGCCTCAGGTCCAGATGTGGAAGGAGATGCCCCAGGACACCATCCGTTATTTTAAGAGCATGCCTTCATGTTGTCAAGCATGCATACAATGTAATTTGTAAAGAAATTTCAGCAAAATGGACTAGCTCGTGCCATTGTTATTTCACTTTGATTTTTGGGGTGCCCTTTGTAGATTTCATTTTCATTAAACAATATGGCATTCTTACGTTCCTTAGACATTACCCAGTTCATTGCCAGATTGGACTGGTTTCCTCTCAGTTGGGAAACTTTTGAACCCCTTGGGCTGGAAAAAATAGCATTGCGCTGGTTTAGAAAATATTCTGGGGAAAATGCCAACAAAATAGTCAGTTTATAACAAAGTAGAAATACACATTTCAATAAACTGCTGCATCATTCCACTCATCTGTTCACTTGTTTGAGTGATTCATGTTTGATTGCTCACATTTCATGTTAGTATTTTATAAATTTATTGTAATTTCTATGATGCCATGATTAGGCTTTGATTGTCTGATTGCATTCCCTGTGGGAAACCTGTGTATGTTACTTTTTTAGGGCTGCTGGTAAGTTTTGTGATTGTTTTTGTGTTGGGCAGGTTTTATGTTCTGTTTAGGCTGGAAACCATCAGTGAGATCTGGCAACCCTGGTGGAAATATCCAGCATAATTGCTTTCCCCTTTTGAGATCTGATGTGATTTCAGTGTTCCTATATTTACAGTGTATAAAAATCTTCAGAATATAAGTATAAATCTGGAAAATCTGGTGCTTATAGGAGCTTCTAAAGTGGAGACCTCATTTTGAGAAAACAAGCTTTGAAATTAAATAATTTCCAATTGAAATCTAAGGACACCAATGACTAAATGTATTAAAACTAAACACCTTTAATGGGTAATTTTGACATTCGTGTTTAAAGAAGAAAACTGGACCAATTTCACAAAATTGAGGAAAAAAAAAAAAGTCTCCCCCTTAAACTGCAGAATCATGTGTGTTGGTCTTGCTGGTGTTGTAATGGGACAGCCTTAAATGATACAGACCTAGTTTGAGCTGTGGCTCTCATGAGGTCCTTTGGTGTTATTGATCCAATCAGTCGATTGATTTAAAGAGGCATAAAAAAGAATGAGTCAGTGAAGGCCGTAAATAAAGTGTGGGTAATTGGATAAGCAGCAATGGACTTCATTATTTAACAGCAGGAATAAAAGTAACACCTCATGACCACATCACACAAGGAAAAATACAGCCGTCTTCAGCATGCTGGCTATTCCCATGCAGTTTAAGTCTAAACCATGTTTGGGTTTGAACAATGCCTTGGACAATTCTTCATCATCTACTCATAGCAATTTAACTGGAATGGCTATAATCTGGATTACATCAAGTGGGATCACATAGAAGACTGAATTGACTGACGGTACTATGGGTAATGAAACCACAAAAGACTACTTGTGATAATTCAGTATACAGTATACACTCCTGATCAAAATCTTCAGACTGAAAAATTATGAATATTTGCATTTAACACTTCTGTTTCATAAACAGCCTGTAAGTAGAGCTTCAGAAAGCAAAAAGAAGAAACTGGAGCAAGAGACAAAAATGAGATTATGATGGCTTCACAACTTTTTTTTCCAATGGCTATTTGTCTATTAAACTCTTTGTAATCTCCTGATGTTGTTCATCCATCCATCTTCTTCCGCTTTATCCGGGGCTGGGTCGCAGAAGCAGCAGTCTAAGCAGGGACACCCAGACATCCCTCTCCCCGGACACTTCCTCCAGCTCCTCTGGAGGAACCCCAAGGCGTTCCCAGGCCAGCCGAGAGACATAGTCCCTCCAGCGTGTCCTAGGTCTTCCCCGGGGCCTCCTCCCGGTGGGACATGCCCAGAACACCTCCCAGGGAGGCGTCCAGGAGGCATCCGGAACAGATGCCCGAGCCACCTCAACTGGCTCCTCTCGATGTGGAGGAGCAGCGGCTCTACTCAGAGCTCCTCCCGGGTAACAGAGCTCGTCAACCTATCTCTAAGGGAGCGCCCAGCCACCCTGCGGAGGAAACTCATTTCGGCCGCTTGTATCCGGGATCTTGTCCTTTCGGTCATGACCCAAAGCTCATGACCATAGGTGAGAGAAGGAACGTAGATCGACCGGTAAATCGAGAGCTTCGCCTTTCGACTCAGCTCTTTCTTCACCACACCATCCTGATGATGTTTTTATTTCTATTTACTTACATACCTTGAAGTTTGTAGTATATCTAGTATTTATTATTGAGCTCCACTGTGTTAGTCTATTTGTCTTATCTTGCTGCTCAAATTAATTGCCCATGGTGGGATAAATAAAGTCACCTGAATCTGAAAGGGCCTGCACGGTCTGGAACTGACATCCATTTTAGTAAACTTTCCTCCACATCCAATTCTAAACAAAATAAACTTATTCAAAGTCCTTCATCGGGTGGGCATGCAGAAGTGCAGCGTTCTTCCATTAAAAGACCCAGTCATCACCACACAGCAAGTCTAGAGGGATGCCCATTGCGCCATTTCCACACAGCCAGCCACTGTTTGATGCCCCGTACAACCTGAAGCTCCATTGGTCCACTGAAGGAAACATCAGCCAGATCCCGACGGCGCCTTCTCCAATGTGCAGAGTAGAAAGCATCTCCAGTGGGACTTCCTTGTCAGGTCATGTTTTGTTTTTTTTCTCCTCAGAGAGTCTTCCACCTCTCAGTGTCCCATGTTTGGTGCTCCCTTGTAATGTCCAAAGGGGCAAATTGGTGGAGTGGGAGGAGTGAAGGTCTTTTTTTGTTCTTGAAGCCCCTCTCTTCCAATGCAGATGTCTTATAATTATCCCGTCATTTTGCTAGAGATAATTACTGTCATTTTGACAGACGGGGTAAAAAAAAAAGATCTGTATACATGCATATTGATATTAATATAGGCTAATTAGTAATGGTCATGATACAATTTCCACATTCTTACAGCTGAATTGATCCAAGTCCAATATTGGCTCAGAAAACCATGTCTACTTCTAAATACAAAAAAAACTATGCATGATGTTCTCAATAACATGCCTGTCCACATACAAACAAACTGACCCTCATTTTAGCCTTCTCTTTCTTTGTTCACCCGCTGTTTGCTGTTCATTAAGCAGTTTGATTGAGAGAGGGATGAATGAGTGTTTAAGGCGATTGTGTTTGCACAGAGGAACCCTAAACCTCCTCCCTGGGTTCATCAACACATATTCTGAGGCAAGCACCTGTGATGTGTCAGGCAGGTTGTTTTCAGCCTGCCTGATAGTTGCCTGCTCAAACAAAGGTTGTGGGATGAGTGGGGCTGGGATACTCATGATCTTGCCTGCCATCTTCACCAGGCTGTGAGGTTTCCAAACCAGCTGGTAATGCCATACCTAAGTGATCACATAATGAATGATACATTACCATTAGAATAAAACGTATTCTGTTGGTGGGACATTATTATTATATTATTTTTTTGTTGATAATAAAATGAGCATGTGTGGACTAAATGGTGACCACATATACCTAGAGTGAGACCCCCATTTAGGATTTATTATATGTTGAAAATGTGCAAAATATAGCTACCATGACACATATTCATGCAAAAAAAAAAAAAACTCAGTAATGAAAACTAAGCAGCAATAAAACAACTTTTAAATTGAAATTGAATTCACATTCTTAACAATATTAATAATTAATGGATAAATATACTGTTTACAATAAGAGATTTCTGACAGAATTGCGTTTGAGCATGAGCAGTGTGTATGTGTTCCACTCTGTGTATGACTCTCTCATGAGCTTGTATTCTTCTACTTTTTCTTATGAGGTTTTTTTGTCGTTAGCAATCAAAAAAGAGCTTGTTCATTTCGATATGAGAGTATATAAAAAAAGAACGACACGTGCACCACTCTGACATGGTTCTCATCTTTCACGGCGAAGAGCCTTTCAAAAGATTAGGCTCTATAGTCATTTTAAGTAGGCTGTTTACTTACTACAGAAACAGTGTCAGACATGATTAAACATTTGTTGCACTCGGTGCAGTTTTTTGTGCCCAGCCACTTCCCCGTTGTAGAGGAAAGTAAAGTGAACTCCAAAGCAATCCCATATTAAATGGTTGTTTTCTGTCCTGCTTCTGAGAAAAAAATTGTTTTGGACTTTATTCATGGCTTTTATGGCACAAACTTGTACTTTCTGTGCATGCTGTTCCCGAGCTGCTCAGGGCTCCGCAGCCTTGCAGCGTGGCAGAGTGAAGACTTATCCAGTAGGCGATGGTCTACGCCATTGTTTGGTGGTGGCCCGCATCCGAAATAAGTCTGTGAGTTGTAAAAAAAAAAAAAAAAAATGTAATTCTGAACTTAAAATCGTGAATCAAATCAAATCTTGATTTGAGTGCATCGTTATACCCCTACTGTCTATGGCTCCATGTGCCTCTGTGGGGCTCTTTGCTCTCGGCACCTCAGCCTGGCACAGCCCGCAACAGAAACACCCTTGTCCAAACAAAGATACATATTTGTTGTCCTTGTAACTTTTTTTTTTTGGATCTCATTGAGTCTTTTAATCTTACGCAGCATGTCACCGGACCCACTCAAGAGTGTGGGCATACTCTTATATCTTGTGGTTTTATAACTGACAATGTAGAAATAGGTGATGCAGTTTTTTCTGATCATTGTCCCATTGTGTTTGATTTTATGTTTTCTTTTAACAAGCCATGCGCTCCCGTGCGCTTTTGTTGCATTTTAAAACCATACTCTGCTGCCATGTTTTCCTCCCTGTATGCTTATTTAAACGTGAACA
The DNA here is from genome assembly GCA_020698575.1 of Bostrychus sinensis. Taxonomy (NCBI): domain Eukaryota; kingdom Metazoa; phylum Chordata; class Actinopteri; order Gobiiformes; family Eleotridae; genus Bostrychus; species Bostrychus sinensis. The sequence continues at coordinate 35,124,884 of CM036256.1, forward strand.
CTGCTGAAATGGACAGAGAGATTAACCAAATCATTTTTATCTATGTGTTTTACTGCACTTGACTCTGTTGCATCTCTTAAAGCTATGCATCCCAAATCCAAAGTGGAACGGTGGCTTAATGATATTACTAGAGCAACCAGAACAGAGTGCATGCACAGTGAGAGAAAATGGAGAAAGGACAGGCTTGTAGTTTCTTTTGAAAATCTCAAAGAGCACTGGAGAAACTATCAGAGGACTGTAAAATCTTGCAAAATTGCAAAATATTTTTCTATTATCTCTCCACATGTGCACAAACCACGAGTTCTTTTTAAAACAACATGTTCAGTTTTAAACCCCTTCCAGTCCTCATCCTTGGAGCCTTTACCTGGTGTTTGTGAAGACTTTCTTTCATATCTTAAATCAAAATTTCTTCTATCAGGTTAGATATTATTTTCCCTACTTTTGATCTGATCATATAGTTAAATCATGTAGCTCTTTTTGATACATTTGAGCCAGTTTCATTCACATCTCTTTCTGATATTGTTGGCCATTTAAAGACATCTTCATGCCCTACAGACAGTGTTCCCCCACACCTTTATTAAGAGGGCTGGGAGACTATTGGACATAATGTGCTGAAAATAGTGAATAGCAGCCTTATTTCTGGTGTAGTCCCTGCCTTTTGTAAACAGGCTGTTGTAGAACCACTTCTTAAAAAAAAACTAGTTTGGATGATAAAATCCTGGCAAATTACAGACCCATATCAAAGCTTCCTTTTTTGTCAAAGATTCTAGAAAAAACTGTGTTTGTACAATTGCAGTCATTTTTAGAAGAACACAATATTCTTGACATGTTTCAATTTAGCTAAAACATTTCTTAGTACAGAAACAGCACTTTTAAACATTTTGAATGACATGTTTTTAATTTCTGATTCTGGAAATTCTGCTGTTCATGATTTTAGATCTAACAACTGCCTTTGACACAGTGGACCACACAAAATAAGACTTTGTGGGCATTGGAGTGGTTTAGGTCCTACCTGTCCAAAAGATCCTTTTTAGTAAAAATTGGGGACTCCTTCTCCTCTCGGACCTCGCTTTGTTGTGGAGTACCCCAAGGATCAATTCTTAGACCTATCCTGTTTTCTTTATATCTCCTGCCTTTAGGTAAGTCCTTTAAAAGACATGGCATATTGTACCATTTATATGCAGATGATTTTCAAGTCTACCCACCACTCAAGAAAAACAGTAGTAGCTCCCTGACACCCCTGCTGGAATGTTTGAAGGATGTTGAGGCTTGGTTGGCTGTGAACTTTTTTAATTTAATTAAGTCCGAAACTGAAATAGTTGTTTTTAGACCCAGTGTGTTTTTGGACTCCTCTTTGGATTTGGGCCCTCTCCAACTTTATATATCAAGCCCAGAGCCACCAACTTTGGCATTATAATAGAGGGAGATTTTAATTTTGACAAACAGATAAATGCCAGTTTTTATCATCTTCGCCTTTATTAAGACTTAAATTGTTTTTATTTTTTGTGATTTGTAGCAGGTGTTTTTATCGCTACACATCTGAACTACTTTAATGCACCAGTCTCAGCCAAGCAAATCTCACACACTTACAGTTGGTCCAGAATTCAGTTGCACAACTTTAAACTGGCACACGTTGTAGGGAACACATAACACCCATTTTATCTAAACTTCATTAGTTTCCCATTCATTTTAGAGTTGGTTTCAAGATTTTATTGTTTGTTTTTAAAGCATTGCCTGGACTGCCCCCAGCAGACATTTCTGAGCTCATTGTACTCTAAACACCTGCACATTCACTGAGGTCAGAAGGTCAGCTCCAGCTTGTTGTGCTGAAGACAAGGCTTAATTTTTCAATTCAATTCAGTTTTATTTGTATAGCCCAGTATCACAAAAGTCGCCTCCAAGGGCTTCACAAACATCTAACCAAACATAAACACACAATCAGACTTAAGACACAATCAACACAAACAATAACTGCACTAAACTAAACAGATCCAGGACACTCCTGCTTTAGACCCTCCTTCTCGGTAAGGAAAAACTCCTAAAAAAAAACAGCTGTGGGGAAAAAAGGAAGAAACCTTTTGGAGCCCATACTGAAGGAGAGACCCTCTCCCAGGACAGAGAGGCAGTGTGTCTAGGACTGTTAGTCCATTAGCTCATCTATAGGATCATAGATCAGCTCTGTATGGATGAAGCAGGTGGGCCTCATCCAGTGCTGTGGGGTAGGTCCGGGAAGTCCATAGAGGTAAGGTTGAGGGCCCACAGGTCGGGACAGGAGCACAGATGGGGTCAGCTAAAATCCAGTCATCACTGGGACATCTGCCAGCAGCCAGGCATCTCAAACAGTCCCCACTCCCCCAGAGGGGAGCGGGAGAGAGGGAAAACTTGTGACTAGCAAGGAACTGATTGGAGATATAGAATATTTGATCATATTAATGACAGTGATAGAAGAGGCGCAGCAGATGAAACCAGAGGACAGAGGTGCACCATACTTCCCCCAGCTTCTAGCTCCTAGAGCAGCCTAGCTTCAGCTGTGGAGGTAATCCTGTTCCTAGCTAGCCTGACCATAAGCTTTCTCGAAGAGCAACGTTTTAAGCCTAACCTTAAATGTAGAGACTGTGTCTGCCTCTCTAACATGAGCTGGAAGCTGATTCCATAAAACAGGAGCTTGGTAACTAAAGGCTCTACCTCCAACTGTACTTTTAGAAACCCTGGGAACCACTAATAGCCCTGCATTTTGTGAGCGCAGTACTCTGCTTGGTTGGTATGGCTCTATAACATCATTAATGTAGGATGGGGTCGTACCATTTATGGCCTTGTAAGTGAGGAGAAGGATTTTAAACCTAATTCTGAATTCAACTGAATTCTTAAAAGCCGGGGAGACCGAGCTTTCTCTGTGGTTGGCCCCAAACTGTGGAATGGCCCTTCTCTATCATGTCAAAACAGACCCCACATTTGACGCTTTTAAGTCTCATTTAAAAACACACTTTTACTCACCGGCTTTTAGAGAAGAGAAATATGTGGTCCTTTGACAGTCTTTTATTGTATTTATTGTTTTTTATTTTCTTAATTATTTGGTTTTACTTTTTATGGTACTTCGTTATGCGTGTTTGCTTTTATTTACTTGGTGTTGTTTTCTGTCAGAGTAGGTGGCTGGTTGTGTCTGGAAGGTGCCATATCACCAGGTGACTGATTGACTGTGACAACCCCAGTACAACAACAGCATATTAAAGAAGACAGTATGGATTAGAGACTGACTCTGACAATACTAATGGTCAGCATGTGATTTTGGTAGATGAATGGTGTCATTAGAGTGAACAGTCAGAGCATCTGTCTAGCTCTAATGGTCACTGAAGGGAAACACACACTAGCCGCCACCGTGCACCCTCACACCTTCACAGCTGCACTATACTGACAGGATGTGTCTATCCTGTCACTACTAAGGAGATTAGCTTGGCTTGTTTGTTAGCAAGAGAAATTAAAATGTAATTCAGGAAAAATGAGTAGAAAAGATTAGTTTTTGATAGGAGTCGGTACATACACCTGTACTGCTTTGGCTTCCAGTTTGCCTGCTTGCAAAGGAACTCTTGTTATGGTTCCAATGAGATTTTTGGAGTGGAGTCACATGAAGTGGAAAGATGGGCTGAAGAATTAAGACCGTCACAAATTCCCACACACTACATCTCTGAACACAGCACTCCTCAAGGTGGAGAAATGAAGCACTCCCTTTTCCCCAGCTCCACCTTTCACACACCTGAACTCACTCCCAAGTTAGGAGGCTATAAAGGCCTCTGAAACCACTTTGTTCTCTCTGTTGCTGACAAACCATACATGCATCCTTTCTTTATTTATTCAATCTAAACTAAAGATAATTATTTCAGTATTTATTTGTATTTCTTGTTTATTCATAATAGGTTAATATTCTTACCATATCTTTGTTTCCTCTGACACCTGTTACTTGCCTTTGATTTGTTATTGATATGTCTCCTCTGTTGCAGAGAACTAAATCATGCTTCACATCAATGTAAATGAAATGAGCAACAAAAGAACAAGGAAATTAAAAGAAAAGGACAAACAATTGAAACTTACCTTCTCCCTCCATCTTTATTCATTTATGGTTTCTCAATAATCACCAGTAATTCCCACTAGTCACATTTCACAAAGACAAGTGCAAGTATTTATGTAAATTCAACTAATTTTTTGTATTTTCTCTAATGCATTCAAATGACTTTTCTTTCCACCATTATGTTTCAAGCTGTATAAAAATATCAATTAAATGAATATGAATAAAGCCTGTGCATTGGGTTGCACATTTATTCCACACCTTCTGGTCTGCTTCCTCCCAACATATTTCAATCAGTTTGAGGTCCTTCATCACAGTCCACTTCCAGGTTTCTGCTGGTCTACCTTTCCCTTGCTTTTCTCCTTTTGGTATGTCTGATTGACGTGACCAAACAACAAACCAACTTAATCTGGCATATTATTTTACTGACTTTCTTTTGTTTTGTTAAATGTATGTAATTTATAAGGCCTGAAATCATGTTTAAACAGTTCATACTTAATAATGAATAAATGTAGCACACACACACACAGACCAAACAAACAAAAAACAAACAAAAAAAATAAAATAAAATGAAAATGCTCAAAACTAACCCTGACCGCTAGCCTTTGACCTCATATGATCTCTATCAGTTGGAGCTGCAGATTTACTGTAGTTTTAATACTGAATTTGGGACAGCTGCAGGTCCAGAGAACAGTTTGTCTGTTACGTCTCTCTCATCTGGCCTTCACATCAAATGCAGAGGTCAAAAGCCTCTCCCAGTCATGGGCCAATGACCCCATAAGTCTGCCACCTGTCACCTTAGCATTTTATCTGATGTTTAATTTAAAGAGGCAGGATTACATTGGACCAGGAGCCTTGTAATGGAGGCCAAATGAAGGACAGGAAAATAGGAGGTAGAGGCAGTGTGACAGTGTATGCAAACAGCTATCAGTGGGAGAGGCTTGGAGTCAGAAACCAAAACATCCCACCTATTAAATCTTGTATATAATGCCAATTCACTTTAAGTATTAGGGTACTTTATGTATTTTTTTTCGAGGGGCTACTTCAATCTGTCAGGCCAGCCCTCATAATTGTTTCCTTTTCTATACAGAACTGCTTTACACCTTAATACTGGTGCGTTTCTGGCTTCCTTTTTTACTAGAGTTAGCACATCTCTAGTCAGTTCCTCAAATGCCCAGGTTGGATCTCCTATCCTCCCTGAACTTCAAGCTCTTCAGCATTACCTGACTGTGTATGAGTCCTTTAGTAGGGCTTAATTTGTAAATCAAATGATGCGCTTTGACCCCGGAGTCCACAAGGCCAACACAGACCCCGGAACGTACACACAACACAATGCTTAGGCGCACACACATGCCAAAAGTACCAAGCAACTGCTCATTTATACTCAATTTTAAATTATATTTACTCATATTAGTTAACATTGTTATACATTATAGCGTTTCACTTCAGTGTATGTTCATTTGCTTGCTCAGCTGACCGAGAAACCAGCTGCTACGCAAGATTACTGCACTTGTATTGCTTAGCTTTCCCTTCAGAGTAACTAATTGTTTAGTGTCTTCTGTCAACGCCTGGTTAATTATGAGATCTGTTTCTGGGGTGGGCTTGACTTCACTACTGGTTATGAGCAAGCAGTCTTCAGAAAACTACAGCCTTACTTAATCTTCTACTGCCCCACACTTTGGCACCATGATACATTCCCTGCATACTTTTTTGCTATAGAGTCCCTCAAATGCCCAGGTCAGATTTCCTATCCCCCCTGAACTTCTATCTCTTCAGTGTTACCTTACTGTGTATAAGTCCTTCGCTTATCTGTCCATTGGATAACAAAACTGAGGCCTGGGTTTCACCATCCAGTTTCACCCATTCATATGTATTTGAATTAGGGCCCCATATGTGTATTCCTGCCAACCATTTTTCATGTGCCAGAGGACTTATCTTTTGCAAGTTCTCAGGTCCACTTTTCTTGGGGTACCTGTGGGTTGTGGGTCTAACCTCCTAAGTTGAGTTTATGCTAATAAATTTGCCTCCAAAGGGTTGGTCAGATATTAGTACTAAAGAGAGGCAGGAAACTCAATTCAGCAATTCTTTTGGCCAAGTGGACCATTGTCTGATTTATTGAAAACTACATGTAGTGTAAAAAAAAAAAAAAAAGCAAAAAACAAACTACATTCATGAGAGCACTCTCGGGACTAAAGTTCCACGAGAGTTTCCTCCCTCGAGCTCCCTGCACATTCTCTCCCTTATCTGAAGTGAATAACTGTTTCTCAGTGATGTCTCACAAGGTAGCTTACTGAAATACTTTCTCCCTGTGTGCTCCATAAGGTAGTATTTCACTTCTTGTGAGTTCTCCTTCAGCGCTTTATTCCCAGTGTATCAAAAGGGAGTAAATAAACCTTAACCTCCCCAAGCCATAAACTGGTTCTATCTACTTCCAGATGGCCAAATCTGTTCTCGTCATATTTGAGTAACAGATCACAGGTTGTTAAAGTTGGACATGCTAAATCTCCACCTTTTAGACTGCCAAATGAGTGTGCCACAAGGCAGTACTCTGGGGCCCACTACTTTTTCTTCTCTATATTAATGACCTTCCTCTGGTATGTAATTACTCTAATTGTTTATTGTATGCAGATGACACTGGGATTTTTTATTCTGATCCAAATCCTAATCTTGTAAACTCTAAACTGACATCTGATCTAAAAAAAAATTACAGAACTGGCTGAGGGATAACCATCTTACAATCAAAGTAAAGAAGACTGAATGCATGTATTTTCACTTATCCAGGAAAATCCTATGTCTAATTCATTAGTTTTGGATCTCCACAACAGCAACCTATAAATATCTTTGTGTGCTCATGGATTCACATCTCTCATACAGAGAGCACACTCATAACAAAGAAACTACAGCAAAAGTTATATGTCTACAGCCAAATCAGACCTTACCTGTCACTTTCTGTATCTGAAACTTACTCACATGCAGTAATTCTATCATCTCGTACTGTCTTCCCGTCTGGTTCCTCACCACTAATGATGTCATAGAACCAGTAGCCAGACTCTACAATACAGCCTTTAAGATCCATAAAAGACTTCCTGGATGGGTTCATCACTGCACAGCACTGTTTCAGGTAAATGCTATTCATGTTTATTTTCAGATAGAACAGTTTATATAATTCTGAAAGGTAAGAGCATGTGCCGAAACAGATGAATGCATTTTATTTCTTATTATTTATGAAAAATAACTTACTAGTCTGGGCAAGGCCAAATTTATCTTAAAATGAGAATAACATTTGGTTTAAAAAAGAATTACAGCAGTACGCGCACTACGCGTACGCCCTGACCCGGTTGTGCCCTCAACTCATTTTCATCTTGTTTACTTCCCTAGTCCCGGATTGGCCAGCCTGGTGCCGCGAGGGCATAAAGGCGGCGGAGGTCGATCCAATGCTCTCTCTCATCTTCCTCCCCGCACCCTCGCCTGCCACAGCCTGTTACCTGGCCACGTTGCCACATTCCTTTCCTTCTTAGTTTTACATTGAAGAACAGAGTCCCAGCTTATAGTTTAGTTTAACCACTTTTCACCTTTTTTGTTGCTGGGCTCTCCGTCTTTATTTAAGATTATTTTTGTTAGTATTTTGTTTTAAAATAAATTATTATTTTGAGCACTTAATCTAGTGTCCGTCTCTTATGTTATGCGTCGCTCTTTACCCTAGACTTCTGTAACAGGGACCGTAACACTGCTATACATGCATACTGGGCTGCATGTCTTTAGAACTCATCTAAGCCAATCCGAGCACATCTGAAAGTGCTGCTGTCTCTGTTAGCTTAAAGGACCCCCGTGCCGGTGTTACAGATTAACTGGGTGTGTAAGTTCACTGGGGATGAAGCAGATGTTTTGAGGTTGTGTTTTATTAGGTTTCCAAACCAGGAAATACAGTAAATGTTAAATTTGGTTTTAAATGACATGTTGGTGTTTCTGTTTAGTGCTTATCAGTCTAAGATATAATTCTTATGGCATCGATAAGGAAATACAGACGTAGATGCCAGTAGCGTGCAGTGACTTTTTCAAGCAGGCAAGCAGACACCTTGACTTCATTAAGTTTTATATGACAATATTTAAATTTAATTTAAATTTAACTAAAAGCCACTTTGGTAACTGCAATCCCATCAGTGTTTGAGTAGTAGGCTGTTTCAAACTATCTCACACTCTTCCTATATAATTACTATTAATAATGCTGTTTGTATACAAAACAATGTCAACAATTTATTTTTCACAAAGCTGGCCTTCTCTGTCACCTTATCAAAGAATGTGCCCTCAGTTTTTGTTTTAACTTTAATTCATAAGCACTAAAAGAGGATGGATGGATGGATGGATAGATGAGTGAGGTTCCAGCCTTACAGATGAGGGAGGCCTGTTCATCAGGACACACACTGAGATTGACACTAGACCAGTGCACTGTTAATGCTGCTTCACTACTACATCACACCACAAACCTCCATTTAAAAACACCGCCTCACTGACACTCACCTCTCTACTCAAGCTGCAAATCCACTCCATGTTACTTTTTTGAAGAAACGTCCTGTATTTCCTGCCCAGTTCATTCACAGTTCTGTAATATTCACTGCTGCTGGCTCCTCTCCACTCCCCCAGCTCCACTTCTTACGAACATGCCTGTGTACATGAGGCTATCATCATCGTCATAACCAAGTGCCTGGTATAGTGTACAGGAACATCAGTGCAGAGTACAGTCTGGAAGTCCCAAGGTCAAGGTGGGAAACACCTCCAAAAATGATGGAGAATGACTGAGCTAAAATCCTGTGGGACTTCCAGAAAGAGACAGACGAAATGGTAAAACAGCAGAGGAAAGACGTTGTGGTTGACATCGCAATACCAAGCGATTGCAGTCCTAGGAACAGCAAAGATACTGCGCAGAAACCTCAAGCTCCCAGGACCCGAGCTTGGATGGATGAGACCGCCTGTGCAGGGTGAGGGAACAATTTTATTTTTTTAAAATATAGTCATAGTGTGACAGTTAAAGCCAGGCAGGAACAGGAAAAGAAGCAGCAACTCCAAATTGTCAAAATAATGTCATTAAATTATCTATGGTTGTATGCCATTCATGTTAGAAGTGTCCATTTAATAGAAAACAGTGTATGACAATCCCATAAAACAACCTTTATTAACCATAATAAGTGCATGTATCCTGATTTAAACCCTGTATTTCACAGACATGTAGGCCCTTGCAAAGAAAGGACCACATCACTGTCATGATGGTTTTATTTAGTTAAACAATTTGCTTGACATCAATTAAAACAAAACTCATAACAGCATCATTTGAAATAAAACATTAAAAGGATACAAAATACACCATGGGAGAGTCTCGGGATAAAGAAAGGGGTTACATTTTAAAACAATGGAACATGACAACTTTAAAAATGAAGGGCTTTAAAATAAATGACTGCAGTAAAATTTGCTTTTAACTTTAGTACATTATAGACCATGACAATACCACAGTACAGTTCAATTCAGTTTTATTTATGTAGCCCAGCATCACAGCAAAAGTCACCTCAAAGGGCTTCACAAACAATTAATCAAACATAAAACACAATCAACACCAACAATAACTACACTAAACTAAACAGACTCAGGACACTCCTGTCCTTAGACCCTCCTTCTCGGTAAGGAAAAAGTCCTAAAAAAAAAAAAAACATCTGTGGGGATAAAAAGAAGAAACCTTATGGAGCCTATATTGAAGGAGAGATCCTCTCCCAGGACGAACAGGCAATGCGTCTAGGACTGTTAGTCCATTAGCTCATCTATAGGGTCATGGATCAGCTCTGTAAGGATTCATCCAGACGGGAGTAGGGTAAGGTAGGTCCGGGAATTCCATAGAGGTGAGGTTGAGGGTCCACAGGTCGGGACAGGAGCACAGATGGGGTCAGCTAAGATCCAGTCGTCACTGGGACATCTGTCAGCAGCCAGGCATCTGGGTCAGCTTGATCTACAATGAAGCAGTCTAACGTTACCGATGGTTTTATGGAGGCCTCCATTTTTACAGCTTTAGCTTGCTCTGAGCTGATCATAGGGAGAGTTTCATTTAATTTGTCTCTAATGCTTGTGATTTTGTTGTTAAAAAATGTAAGAAAGTTTTCACAGCTGAGAGTAACAGGGATACAGGGTTCTACTGAGCTGTGACTGGTGGTCAGCCTGGCTACAGTGCTGAACAGAAACCTAGGGTTGTTCTTGTTTTCTTCTTTTAATGATGAATAGCATCCGTTTTGGCCTCACACAGAGATTTTTTATAATTTAAAAGACTATTTCGAGGCATTCAGAGACTGCTCTGAGCTGGAGTGACGCCATAGCCTTTCTAATTTATGGGTTGCTTGTTTAAGGGAACGTGTTTCAGCATTAAACCATGGTGCTACTCAATTCAGCCTAACAACCTTTTGTTTTAATGGAGCTATATTATCAAGAGCTGTCTTTAATGAGTGCATGGCCCTGTCAACCAATCACTTTTACTGGTACTCGAGCTATGGGAGCTGTTCTCAACATACTCACTCAACATTGTACTAAATATTGGCTTTATTATGTGTTTAAACTCTGACACAGAGTGGTCAGATAATGTTCTTCTAATCTGGGTTTTGTTCATTGGAACAGTAAAGTCTTTGAGTATAAACTGAAAGGTAATTAGAAAGTGATCTGAGAGTATGGGGTTATGAGGAAGGACAGTGAGCTCACTAATCTCTATACCATAGGTTAAAACAAGGTCCAGGGTGTGCTTGTGACAATGAGTGGGTTCATTTACATTTTGAGTGAAACCTATGCCGTCCAATAAGGCTGCAAATGCATTTCTTAAACAGTCACAAAGGGCTTCACAAACAGTTAATCAAATGTAAACACACAATCAGACTCAACACACAATCAACACAAACAATAACTGCACTAAACTAAACAGACCCAGAACACTCCTGTCCTTAGACCCTTCTTCTCGGTAAGGAAAAACTCCTAAAAAAAACAGCTGTGGGGGAAAAAAAGAAGAAACCTTATGGAGCTCATATTGAAGGAGAGATCCTCTCCCAGGACAGACAGGCAACATGTGTCTAGGACTGTTAGTTCATTAGCTCGTCTATAGGATCATAGATCAGCTCTGTAAGGACGCAGCAGGTGGGCCTCATCCAGACAGGTGAGTGGGGTGAGGTAGGTCCAGGAAGTCCATAGGTGACGTTAAGGGCCCACAGGTCGTGACAGGAGCACAGAAGGGGTCAGCTAAGGTTCAGTCATCACTAGGACATCTGCCAGCAGCCAGGCATCTGAAACAGTCCCCACTCCCCCAGAGGGGAGCGGGAGAGAGGGACAACTTGTGAATGGCAATCAACTGATTAAAGATATAGAATATTTGATAATATTAATGACAGTGATAGGAGAGGAGCAGCAGATGAAACCAGAGGACAGAGGCTCAATGCACCATACTTCCCCCAGCTTCTAGCTCCTAGAGCAGCCTAGCTTCAGCTGTGGAGTTAACCCTGTTCCTAGCTGGCCTGACCATAAGCTTTCTCAAAGAGGAACTTTTTAAGCCTAACCTTAAATGTAGAGACTGTGTCTGCCTCTCTAACATGAGCTGGAAGCTGATTCCATAAATCAGGAGCTTGGTAACTAAAGGCTCTACCTCCAACTGTACTTTTAGAAACCCTGGAAACCACTAATAGCCCTGCATTTTGTGAGCGCAGTACTCTGCTTGGTTGGTATGGCACTATAACATCATTAATGTAGGATGGGGTCGTACCATTTACGGCCTTGGAAGTGAGGAGAAGGATTTTAAACCTAATTCTGAATTCAACTGGAAGCCAGTGAAGCGAAGCTAGCACAGGAGTAATATGTTCTCTCCTGTTAGTTCCTGTTAATAATCTTGCTGCAGCGTTTTGAACAAGCTGAAAACATTTTAACAAGTTTTTTTCGGCATCACTTTTAGATAAAATATTTCTGATTTTGGCTATGTTGCGCAAGTGAACAAATGCTGTTTTACAGGCTTGGTTTATATGAGCCTTAAATGATAAAGCTTGGTCAAATAAAACTTCTAGTATAAGCATAGTTTTTGTGAATCTCCCTCTCCCGAACACGAGGGTATTTAGGGGCGTATTTAGTGGTGAGATGAGTTTTTGTTTGTAGTGCAAACATTGCTGCCTGCAGATGATTGTCCCTGGTGAGTGGATTATTTTGGACCAATTTATTGTCCTTTATTTTGGGGTTTAAGAACATATGTGAGGGGGGTCACATAAATTGCATATAAAATTGTATAGTCAAAATAGCCGTACTACTGTATGGTTCCATTTAACCTTTCTACCAAGGCATTTGTTTTGTGGTGGTAGGGGGAATACATACTAGACAGAGAGTCCATAATTTTCCTTAAAGTATTTAGAAAGTGAGCTCAAGCTTAAGTTCATTATTCGAGACAGACAAATACTATATCTGATTACAAATTTCTGCACCCTGATCTGTCAGCAATCTTTTAGGTGCACCAAATTTGTAAAAGAAATCTGATATACAATTTGACACCACTGCATTTTTACTATTTAATGGGTAGGCCTCAGCCCATTTGGTAAAATAGTCAACCATGACTACTGGTTGCCACCGTGTGTTTGTGTTTGTGTAAGTTTACCCACAATGTCTATCCCCACCAGGTCGAGGGGTTCAGATACCTGTAAGTTTAAAAAGCTGGTTTAGTGTTTCATAATGGAATTAAAGATGTGCATAGTACCAGGGTCAGTTACCTCAATTGCAGTATTCTTTATTTTATATATTTATTTCTTTTATATTTCTACATGCCCTTTTGACTTGGCATCGAGGGCACCGGGCGATCTATAAAAGACATGAATATAAAAGTAAACCTTTATCAAATGCTTTGTCTGATAAATAACCTCAATAAAGTGAACTCACCCATTTCTGTATGTCCCCCTCTATCTCTGGTCAGTAATATCTGGCAAGGATAGCACTGTGGGTCTTTTTCCCAAAGTGCCCCCCTGTAAGGAAGCAAGTTCCTTACTTAGGCATAATTAGACAAGCACACAGTTTATTTTTGTAAAAGTTTTATTTGTTTTGTAACTGGTTTATTCTGCTCTCAGTTGAAAAGCATAAGGCCTGGGAGAAAAAAAGGGAAAGTAAAGTATTGTGTATTTTTCCCAAAAATTGTGTGATGTGATACTTACCTCCGTCTTCCTGTGCTGTAGGGTGTTCCAGCTAAAAGAGTCCCCAGGCAGCCGGAGCACCTTAAGAAGGTTCTGGTCTGAACCATTTGGAAGGGAGAAGAGGGGTGTTCTAAGTTTTTATTCCAGTTTCTACTACAGATTTTTAACCTAAGGCACTGATAATTTAATAAAGATTGTATTTTGTAATAAGTATTGAAAGGTAGCTGTCACTGTAGTATTGTGTAGTGTTTTTAGTTTTTTAGTAATATAATTGTGATCTGTACTTACCTGTACTTGAGTGTGGTAGTGGTTTAGTTGATGGGCCCTACTATATATAAGTTTGCTCCCATCAGTGGCAGGGTGTGGTATCTATAATTTATGGCAACAGCAATGGGACCAGGAGTTAAAGGGGAGACATCTCAATGTGCTTCAGAGGACAATAGCTGGGGTCAGGTAGTGATGGTGAATTTGAGGCCTCATGAAGCAATGAACCACTTTGACACAGCTGGCTCAAGAATGACACGCTGCTCGAAGCATTTAATACAGACTGAATAGTGACATCTGTTGGCTGTCTGTGAGAACTGCGCCCCATTGGAGTACATGAAAAAAACGAAACGAGGCCTCGCTTTCTGTGGTCATGTGATCTTAAGCAGGACTCGAATCCTGCTCGAATCCCTTGTCTCGAAACACTTCCGCTTCAAAAGATCGATACTGTGTCGAGCAGCGGGCTCGAGCACAACATCACTAGGGTCAGGTACTGGTGAGGCAATAGAAGGGAGGAGGTAATTATTGCATGACTGAATTGGACACACAAATCTTAATAGCACTCTTCATAAAATAGGAAAACATGGCTTGGGACTGTGTGACGACTGTCAGACCCCAGAAAAAGTGGAGCATGTCATCATGGACTGCAATAAATACTCAGCCGAGAGAAAGAGTCTGTTGAACAAAACAGCCATGCACCACAAAGGAGTAATTACCCTGTAGACTGTTTTGGATTGGGGTTCTGGTCGGAGCGGGCGGAAACATTTTATGGTGTTCCTAATGCAATCTGGATTGTACAGCAGGATTTGAGTGGCTGTAAGACTTAGTGCCAGAAGGTGGCAGTAATGCAAGCAAGAAGAAGAAGAAGAAGAAGAGTAGTGCATGTACATGAGGCTGTAGGCTGGCAGTTTTTTTCTGCATTTTTAAAAATGTTGTCTTTTTTTTTTTTTTTTTTTTTTTTTGCAACTTTTGTGGCAGGGGAACAAATAAATGCACTTTTGGTCTGCACCTGACAATGTGGTCATAAGCCTCTCTTTTCCTCTTGACCGCTGCATCGGCTAGCTGGGCTATACCACACCCCCCAAACTGCTTTCATGAAATTCTTTGAAAGCACTGTTTGCTTCTGCAGAAGACCATATGGATGTGGATGACTGTTGTTTTGTATTGTATTGTTGTAACCATGTCGCTGCTGCCCTCTTGGCCAGGTCACTCTTGAAAAAGAGATTTTTAATCTCAATGAGTTTTTTTACCTGGTTAAATAAAGGAATAATAAAAAAAATGACTTTTGCCAGGTGTTCTCTTTTGTCTGTCTTTTTTCTACATATATAAAGCTTACCATCTAATGTGAAAATATGAAGGAATTAAAGTGTCCAGAGCACACCATTTTACAGACTGAATACTTTACTCTTCACTTTGAAGTTTGAATGCAGCGTGTTTCTTAAAGTGTGCCGTCATCCCATCGCAGAAGATAACCAACAAGAAACGAAGGCATCAGGTGTGGATCTGCCTGGAATAATTAAAAGGTTACATTACAGTTTTTTTGTTTTTTACTTGTAGGTACATAAGTATTACTTTATTTATCATGCAACTTACTGACTATTGTTTATGAATTCAGGCTCGGGGAGGCTTGCAGTCTCATTGCTGCAGTGCTGTTCAAGGTTGAGGCAGCAGTAAAGCTTGGACTGAATCATCAGTCCAAAACGAGTGCAGCATGTGTTTGGAACCGCTATTACAAAGAAAAGGTAAAAATTGGTGTGTCATGTTACATAGTCTGCTTAGAGATACCAACATAAACATGTACAATTAAATGGCATCTGATTATACAAAACAGTTGTGTTACTTCATCAAAGTGGTGTATTAAATACATCAACATTTTTTGTCAATGTTTTTCACAGGTTACACCTAAACGTGTTGCAGACATGAACTTCAGCAAGCCAAAACACGGCCGGGTGATGAAGGCCAGACCTAAGAGGACAAGACCTGTGTTTAAGCAGTACAGAGAGAAGTTTTTTACATTCTCAAAAATATAATTTCATAAAATTATTCAATATGGAAATTAAATGTAAACTTTTTTGCAAGTTTCACCTAAAATATTATGTTATAGGGAGTATAATTCCAAAACACCAGCCCTTTGTAATCTTATTTCAGTAATTCTCATACTATACTTTCAGATATTTAACAAAGTATTGCTCATTTGGAACAAAACACTATTTTGCAGGTAATTTTTAGGATGCACCAGATGCCAAAGGCTCTTAGCAGTAAGACAGAGTAGTAGCAGCAGTAATGCCCCAGTGTCAGGATATCCTAAAAGACGTTAGTGTGAGGCTGTGACAAGAGGGCAGGCAGAGTGTGCTTTGTGGGAGCAACATCGGATTGGACGAATAACATCGACAGTGGCCCATGATATCAGCCAATTGTTTAAAGAAAATATTTAAGGATGGGGAAAATGACATTTCTGGACTGGCCTCCATCAGATACGGTGTGTCAAATGAACTAAAAGCCAAGACAGAATACAATAATTTGTTGTGTGGAATCCACAAAAACTTTGTGTTAAGGGACTGTGGGCTGGTGTTTGCAAAAAGTCCTTTTGTGACTTTGTGGTTTTTACAAATAAAGGGATTCATGTTCATACAATTTCATGCAATTCTCAATTTGTACAGGAGCTTGGTAACAAATGTTTACAGTTTTTATATAATGTCCTACTTCCCAAAATAGCAAAAAGAAAGCTAGACTAATAAGGTATTGCAATGTTTATTGTGCAAACATCCACATAAATGTAATGTAACTACTCTTAACCAAATTTAAATGAAACACAATGTAAATAACAATGCTTTGCGAGCTTAAATATACATTGACATCGTGACACATTTACAAGTAGTTCATAAAGTCAACAAATGTTGTACATGTGGTTTTAGTGTTTTAGTCATAAATTGTGTTTTTATTGTTAGGGTTAGGGGTGTTATATTGTCTATTATTGTGTCCTTATTTTCAATTTGTGTTATGTTGTCTATTTATTGTGTTCTTATTTTCACATTATTAGTGAATTGTCAGCACTTTGGTGCAGCAGTGGCTGTTTTTAAATGTGCTATATAAATAAACCTTGACCTTGACCTTGATCATGTATGTTTTAATGTCTCGTTTGTAGTTTGTAATTTCTATTACGAGATTATTACTTAACAAGTCTTCCCATGAGATTTTTAAGAGCTGCACAGATTGTAACTATGTCATCTGCACGCTGAACTAGAGATATTGGCATGGTATGTCTGAGAATTTTATAGTTTTTCATGCGCTCAATGGCACACTCAACATGAATTCGCACTCGAGAAAGCTTTCTTGCAGTCTCAACCCCTTTTTGTGACTACTGCTTTTTACCCCTTGGTATGGCTACGAGGCCCCATAAACACCAAGTTCTTCAGATATTAAAAATCCTTGGTCAGCTAAAACTAAATCTCCATATTCAAGTTTGTCTAGAAAACCAAACTGTATTGTCAACTCCTTATCTGATATTCTACCTCCCCAGGTTTGAGATACAAAGCTGATTGTACCATATGGTGTTATGCCAGCTAAAAACTTGATTGTGTCATGGCTTTTGTAGTTTGATTATGCAATTTGTCGAGTGTCTAAATTTGTTGGTCATTGAATAAATATTTCAGTACAATCAATAATCACTCTACAGTTCTTGTACTTGGGTCGAAAACAGCTAGGTAAGTTTTAAGTACCTTAGCTTTACTTGGCCACTCAATCAAAAAGATTTTGAGAAATTATAGGCAGACACTTCGAAAATATTTTAGACACCTGTTTAGGGCAGATTTTAAACCTAATAGCTAGGTCAGCATTTGTCAAACCAAGTCTTAATTTCATCAACACTAAAAGAAGTTGATCACCTGGGCTTATTTTTCCAAGAGGTTTTAAAAACATTGAAATGAGCGATAAAACCCATACAAAAACATCACATGATGTTGACAAACCAGTAAGTGTCCTTATTTGTGCATTTTCCAAGTTTTTGTTGGTGAATCGTCCCTTTTGAATATTTTCCTTTAGTTCCTGGTTTTCAGAAAGCAGTCGCAGGTATTCGACCTGAAGACCATTGTGTGCTTCTTGTAGTTGTGTGTACTGGACTCTCAGAGTACTTAATGTTGCTGCTAAAGGATCTGGAGCCGGATCAGTTCCTGAAAACATAATGCAAAACATAACTCTGTTTTTTTAATATGCTCATTTCTTCATTTTCTTCTGCTTATTCTGGTTAGGGGTTGCGGGTGACTGGAGCCTATCCCAGTAACTTTGGGCCGTAGGCGGGGTACACCCTGGACAGGGGCCAGCTTGTCGCAGGGCTGACACAGAGACGAACACAGACAGACAACCATTCACTCTCACATTCATTCACAAGAGGCAATTTAGAGTCACCAATTCACCTAACACATGCATGTCTTTGGACGGTGGTTTTATAAAATTTACAATAATAATATTCCTTATGAAAAAACAACAAAAACTCTAGGCACTATCTGATAAAGTTAAAATGTCTTTATTGTTTAGGCCATGTCATAATAGACATTACTGAGCCCCAATGCATTTCAGCTTTACAGCCTTTATCAGGGGGACAAACAGAAGCTAAAATGCATTATGGGAGCTTTATAGATGCATTCCACTAATAGGGCTTCTCCACCTGTATGAGGGAGTGGTACAAAGAGAGCACACTTGGTTGGACATGCAGACAAAGAGCCAATAGATGGCAGTGTTAACCAAAAAAATAGAACTTTAACAAAAAATGTAATTGATTGTCCCTTCCCAAAGAGCTCCTCTTTATGTTACTCTTGCACTTGCACTCCTTTTTAAATAATATTTCTTGTTTTGTAAACATTTTAGAGTATTGGTGTGTGAAATTTTACCTCGGTCACAATATGGTGCTTTTTGAATATCCAGGCGTGCATCTGTCGCTGGCTGGACATTTTCATTCATGGCCTCTGTGGCAGCTGCCAGTGCTTGTCGCTTAATACGCCTCTCGTATCGATCATCAACACGTTTAGACAGTTTGGACAGTGGGGTGAAGGTAAATATGGAGGGAATGAAGCTAGGACTCGCTGGATCATCAGATGGTTGGCCTGAACATAAGAACACACCATCATTTATTAACTTTGTTTTGGTGCACTACAGTGATATTTACTATGCAGTGTCTTGGCATTCTAAAAGTAGTTCAATATTTGATATTTTATTAGCTAAGCTAACCACGCTAGTAGTAGCAGTAGCTTTTTATAATGGCAAAAATAAAAATTTAATTCATATAATTAAAATGTCATAAAACAATTTTGTTATATTCATTTAAAGTCCAAACATACCTCTAATAAAGTGAACTGAGCAAATTCTATCGTGAGACTTTGGCTCCCAAGGTTTGAATGGATCAAGTCACATTCTCCTCATGGTTGTTAACCACTGCTTTCGGCGTTTTTCATTCACTGGAAACCTATGAAATTTGACATGACTGTCCTTCTTTCGTATATTTGTACAGCCTACAGCGCTACACATGTTAACCATACTGATGTGGTAACATTTCACAGCTAGATTTAAATTTATCGCATCCTGTTGACAACTTCTAACAGTGGAAGGCGCCGGCGGTTCTTGCCCTCCAACAGGAAACTGGGTCAATGAGCACGTGGGCGTGACTTCACTCGTCAACATGCATATAATAAATTTTGTATGTATTCTGTGTGTGTAAATTTTCCCAAAATGGTAATATCATAATATGGCAAGTCAAGCTGTTTTTCTGAAAATGGCAAGGGCGTAATCAAGCAGAGGACAGTGAAAGTATTTGTGGAACTAAGAAAAGGGCACAGATTATGCTTGTGTAACTTCGACAATGATGTACAGGACAGGGGAAATTTTATTCATTTTTATTCAGAAACAAGAGTTTCTCAACAGTTTTTGGTTTTAAACAAATTCTTTTTTTTTTTTTTGACACAACCTCTCTGGCCTTGGAGAAGACCCTTTCACAAGGCACAGAAGATGCCGGTGTGCACAAAAAGGCAAGTGCAAGTTTGTGTAAATTTGTGTAGAGTCGTTTTTGCCTCTCCCAGTACTCCAGAGGGTTTTCCAGTCTTCCAATATTTGGCTCTGAAAGGTAACGCTGGACCTGACATTTTGAGACCTCCTTGCCTCCATGACACCCCAACTCCTTGGAACACAATAAACACCTCACCTTTGAATAAAATAAGAAACCGTGAAAAATAGTTCTTGATAAGCAAACCTAATGCGTCTGTAATGATGTTAGATTTAGCTTACCTTGTTAGGAGATATCAGATCAAACTGTTCCCATGCAGGGGAAAACCTCCTCTTCCTCGCTGGCTCCATTCTACCACTTATCCTACTCTCCTCACTCTCCCAAATCTTTCTCCCTAAACTCTCCAAACTCTCTCCAAACTATAAAAACGCTATCCAAACTCTCCAAACTCTATCCAAACTCTCAACTGACCGCAACTCTCCTTCAAATACCCTCATTTTGAATGGAGCCTGAGGGGTCTATAGTTCATCAGGAGCAACTGCGGAGGCTGCACGGCTTAGTGCATGATGGGAAAACGCCCACCTGTCAGCGGTGAACAGACAGGTGATTGGATCTGAGTTTAGTGCTGATCAGAAACGTAATGCGCGACACTTCACTGCTGCCCTCTCCTCCTCCACTGCCTCTTTTTTTTTTTTTTTTTTTTTTTGAACAGACTAAAGTTACAGTTTTGACCTGGATAAACTTTGTGCCCTGCTGCTCAGTGTGCAGTAGCATATTATTAAAAAGATTGTGCACAATATCTGCTGTTATAGAAGGCTGTTTAACATTTATAATGTGTAAACTTAGACATAAAAGCTAAGAACCACTGCTGAATGCGCCTGATGTTGTGTGCTCCAAAAGAGCACCTCATTAACACACAGACTGTGTCAAGCACGGGACAGAAAGGTTCTTACAAATCAGTTTAATGCATTTATTTTCAAAATCATGACCATAACCATAGGTGAGGTCATGACTGAAAGGACAAGATCCCGGATACAAGCGGCCGAAATGAGTTTCCTCCGCAGGGTGGCTGGGCGCTCCCTTAGAGATAGGGTGAGGAGCTCGGTTACCCGGGAGGAGCTCGGAGTAGAGCCGCTGCTCCTCCACATTGAGAGGAGTCAGTTGAGGTGGCTCGGGCATCTGTTCCAGATGCCTCCTGGACGCCTCCCCGGGGAGGTGTTCCGGGCATGTCCCACCGGGAGGAGGCCCCGGGGAAGACCTAGGACACGCTGGAGGGACTATGTCTCTCGGCTGGCCTGGGAACGCCTTGGGGTCCCCCCGGTAGAGCTGGAGGAGGTGTCTGTGGAGAGGGAAGTCTGGGCATCTTTGCTGAGACTGCTGCCTCCGCGACCCGGTTCCAGATAAGTGGAGGAAGATGGATGAATGGATTTTCAAAATCATATCGAACACACGCAAGAAGTGGATTTCGGCTGTGATGGTGCGTGATCTGCGCCACAAACTGTCCGACTTCACTACAGGTGTATTTTCCCTCCTCCTGTTGTGGCCGTGCACTCTCGTTCACAATCCAGGCGAGGTGCAGTTTATCTCGAACGAGCCAAATAGCTTGTGTAAGGCTCACAAAAAGAGACATGATTTAAATAAGTCATTATGGCTAAAACAAGTTAAATTTAGTAAAAAAATAATAATAATAAAACAGACACCCCACTATTTTTTAAGAAAAAACAGTATTGTGTCTGAAGCAAGCAAAGTGCCTATTTTACGTGTAATGCTGTAGTCGTAGTACTGGGGAGTGTCACAAGATGGCGCATCAGTTGAGGGGATTAGGGCCACCAAGAGGCAGAGCTGCAGAATAAACCCTGCAGCTGAGCGGTGCACATGCTCAACTTATCTGCCTCTTTGCTTTATTGCTCAGGTTGGTAAATATCCTTCGGATGGCACTGAGACAACACTAGTAGATCTCTAGAGTCGTGGTAATGTGTTGTGGTTATTGGGAACACTGTAGAATGCCTTTTATATGATTTCTGTCTTAAATGCTTGTGGTTTAAGAAGCTAATGCTAAGCTAGCGGGAGCTATATCCTAGCCAAAGTAACTAGAGCCTGTGCGCATTATAAAGTAAATAGAATAATACACTAGAAGGGTCAGTAAACAAGGATGTTTAATGACAGAAGTGTGTATATTGTTTGCATGTGTTGAGACTCGCAAGCTTTAGAGGCATATGTTGAGCCAGTATGGGTTGGTGTTCATGGCTCAAGTTTAGTGAGCTGGCAACCCGTATTCGAGCCGCCATTTTGGATCTGTGATAAACGTGTGTTGCTTCAGTGTGTTCACAGTGATGTGCCGGATGAATACAATTGTTTTGGCTTATAGGAAATATGTACATTTGGGGTACAGTTACACATGAATAAGGAGTTGAGACATTTATTTTCCTATAAGGTGATTACATGACACATGTTTACTAGTTAGATCAAAATGTGAGTTAGATATTTCAAAGACAATATTGTAATACAATTGATTAAACATGTATGTTTAATATGTTAAGCAGAATAAACCCTGCAGCTGAGCGGTGCACATGCTCAACTTATCTGCCTCTTTGCTTTATTGCTCAGGGTTGAATATTCTCACCCCTCTTGGGCACCCGCCGGGCGCGGGAGGGGCAACACTTGCGGCAAAATCTGAACCACTTCCCGAAGCGATCACGTGGTACAGCCGGGCAGCGAGGCTTCGGACGTCATCATTTTTGGCTCCTTCCCCAAATGAAGAAAGCCTCGATACGCGCTTTGCGGAAACACACACTTCATTACTAGACACATGCTTTGAATCCTCGGCACATCTCGTAACATCACTACTCAAAGGTTAAGGAACAGGAGGTAGGAGACAAGAGGTATAATTTAAGGAATTTGGATTCAGCCCTTTTATACCTCTTTAATCCTGATCACCTGTGTGCCTCAGGTGGCATGTAATTGATCATGTAATAATAGTGTAATAGAGACAATCTCTTTAGATGAGATAAAATCTAATCATGAGTATGTTTGTGATTTCAGTCAAATATTGCTGGGTTTCAAATGCAGTCACAACTTTCCATAACCCTACCCCTAACCCCATCTGGTGTTTAATTGAGATGGGGGGAAGGCAAAAATTACATTAGTGTGCATAATTTTTGGGTAGTTGGATAAAAGTGAGATTATGGATAATATAATAAATTAGTCTTATACAGCACTTTCCCACTTTTCTAGACACTCAAAGTGTTAAGAATGTGACTCGGTACTCAAATGCACAGTGTTCAGACTTTATTTAATTACAACCAAAAGAAGCACAGGACAACAGGTAAAACAGATGGCTTGATGACTTGCTTGATAGGAGATAAGTATGCAGCAAGCTCACCAACTGAACAGATGCGGAAGTGGCTGGAAAAACTTGAAGCTAAGTTGGATCAGATGCTGGAGAGGAAACAGGACCCGGAGCTGGAGCAGGTATGTGAAACAGGTACGGGAAGCTTGTAGATTGCTCTGGAAAAGGCTGGATCTTCATCTGAAGTAGACAAAAACGAACTGGCACTGCTGCAGAGGAAAGCAGGGCTTATGTACCAGGCTTGATGAGAATCAGCCCCAGGGGTGATTGCAACCCCCTGCAGCTCAGTAGTAGGTGTGGCTGGTAGTAGGAGTACAGGGGGGTGGAGACTGCAGCCCAGGAGTAATGGTACGTTCACACAGGATGCAAATGAGGCGTCTGGTGTGAGTGATTTCCATGTCAAGTCTATGTAAAGGCGCGTTCAGGCGCAAATAAAAGTTCTGCAGTGCAAATGATGCAACACGAATCAAGCGAATAGAGCGTTTGACGTGTGAGTCCCGCGATTAAGCAAAGACGCGAATCGGCGGATGAAGCGAACAACCCAGACTCGCGTCCAATGCTCTGGTTGTTAAAGAAAATTAACTACTACCAGTAGTTAATTTATAACTACCAGTGATTAATTGCATTATGAATTCATGTACAAACACAAAATTGTAAATTTAGAAAGTTTATTTTGAATTAACCTTCACATATTATACTGTAAACTTGTGCAATGCAAAACTTGCAAAGAAAATGAATTAATAGTCTCTTGGAGACCTGTAACTTGTCTTCATTGACAAAGCTTGCCTATATAAATAAGATACAACCAACAAATACACAAAACTTACCTAAAAAAGCTCTGCGGTGCTTAGCTTTGAGATGATATGTTAGGGACGAGTTACTCGGTGTTAATTGAACTCATCCTTGCATAGACCGCACATAACTTTTGTTTTCTCTATATTGCCGTCTGGTGACGATTTGAAGCAGAATTGTCCATTTAGCAATGTGTCTTTTTGGTCACTCATGTTGCTTTAGCTTGCTCGTTCACTGCTGACAGGTGTTTTCCCATCATGCACTGAGCTGTGCAGCCTCCGCAGTTGCTCCTGATGAACTGCGGCGGCTGGCTCAGACGCTGGCCTCGTTTGGATCTCAAGCTTTTGGTGACCGTTGCACTTGTGACATCAGAGCGAGTTGGTAGCAGGTCGGACACAAACATAACCGGCGTGCACTGCGGACAGACAGACACTGATCGAAACTGTGCAAGTCTGGCTCATTTCGAACGCGCCTGTTGTTCTACACTCACGCAGTGCATTTCTGCTCCGCTGGAAGACCCGTGGCGCATTGCTGCCTCTCAGGGTCGTTGTAATATTTTTGTTGTGATCAAATTAATTGATGCGTCAATTGAAATTAACGCGATTAAATTAATAAATTTACGCACTGCATTACCGCGATAATTTTCCCAGCCCTACATTTTAGATCTGTTTTTCACACGCAGTATCTGATCATGTGACACTGTTGGATAATTTGCTGGTGAAACTTAATGAAAATGAGCACAGAAGCTGGTTAAGGTGTAGACAGTCAATTGTTTATTTTACAGGTGGGTTGGAAAACAGTAAAGGGTGGTAATATTTTTCTGGAAACATGAAAGCAAACATAAATTAATAGAGTAATCAAATTCTAAATGATGTGCAGATAACTAAAGAAAAAGGATTACTCACTTCACGCACTTGGATACAGCAGGAAACAAAGAGAGCTACTCAGAAAACTGAGGCCTTTATATGGACCAGGACCCAGGTGCCTCTAATTGGCCTGATTAGGCACCTGGGTTGGGAGGGAAATGGGTGTCACCTGATAGTGAGCCACATGACCTGCAAGTCACACTCACAGCTTCTAACAGACACACTCTCTGGAGCATGTTCTGAAAGTGCTCAGATGCAGCCTCAGCAGGACACTCAGCTTTGCTTTGGAGGGGCTGACTCCAAAGGAAGGCTTTGACACAGTCTCTGGATCAGTGTGTCCCACATTAATTTTAGATAGCTCTGGGCCAGACCATCAGTTACAGACGATTGTATACTACTAAACCTGAGCTTTACTTAAAGCCTATGCATTATATCATGCTATACTTTTCTGTGAAACTTATGGTTGGGTGAAATCAACACCATTAATTCAGATTTTGTGTCATGTAAACATTAACGTGAGCATCACGTAACCTAGAACGTGTTTTGAACAGGCATCTATGCAGCCACCTACAGCACTTGGTTGCAGCTGCCCAATCACCAGTGTTAAGCCAATGGGTGGCTGTGTTGATGCCTGTTCAAAATACCTGCATACACAGAAATAATGTCTGATAATAATGTTGATTTTTAGTTTTACATTAATTTCATCCATTTAGGTTACGCTTTAACTCCAAAGAAAGCAAAGCAGATACAGCAAGGTTTGTCAATACCACTGTGTGCTCTCTAGGAAAGATCATATTGTTTGTGTTGAGGTTGTGACGCTTGCTTATTACTTCAGAAAAAAAACTGGTTTGTTGTGTTAGTGTTAGCCTCATTGGGCAGTGTTTACAAACTAAAATGTGACTTCTGCTGTGCCATTGATATGATCTATATCCTACAGCCCAACAGTAAGTATACAAGAGCTTTTTAGTCTTTTGAAAGTACCCAATGTCTTCCTTAAATAACTCCAGTCATTATTTGATGTTGTCCTGTACCTTGTTTGGATGTAACCCCCTTTCGTTATCCCAAGACTGATGATGCTGTTTTTTGTTTGTTTGTTTGTTTTTAATTGATGTCAAGCAAATTGTTTAACTGAATAAAACCATCATGACAGTGATGTGGTCCTTTCTTTGCAAGGGCCTACATGTCTGTGAAATACAGGGTTTAAATCAGGATACATGCACTGAGGTTATTGCCTATGGTTAATAAAGGTTGTTTTATGGGATTGTCATACACTGTTTTCTATTAAATGGACACTTCTAACATGAATGGCATACAACCATAGATAATTTAATGACATTATTTTGACAATTTGGAGTTGCTGCTTCTCTTCCTGTCAGTATTATCACACATCCCACAAGTTTAATCTGTATAACAATAGGCTTTGAAATAATTGTAGGATATAGGACTACATGTGCATTTGGCTACCAGATGAAGACTAATGGCTGGAAAAGTGAAATGGGCAGCATAGTAAACCTTATTCAAATTTCAGCCAAGGGTTTATGTTTTGGAGCATTATGATAGAGGTTATTAGTAGGCTACGTTTCTAAATAATCCATGTTTGTGGTTAATTTTCAGATAATGTGTGTAAAGAAAAGAGAAAAATGTTGAAATAGCAGTGAGGAGTCATTTCATAGAGAAAGAATCACCCATCATGCATTTACGTTTTGAAAATAGCATTTTATAACAATTGTACATTGTTATATTATTTCGTGGTATTTTCTCGATATAAAGGATAGTTTTTATGTTACACTTGCTCATAGTGTGGAGCACATCAAACATCTGCTTCATCCCCAGTTAACCTGCGCCCCTAGTAGATTCGTAATACTGGCATTATAGCTGTCTTACTCACGCCTGTTTAAAAAATTAAATGATAGTGGCATTTTAAGTATATGTACATTTTGGAAAATACTTTGAGTCCCAGATCAAAGATTTCACACATTCATTTCTTGTGTCCAAATCCTCTCACACCCCAACCAAGTTGTGGTCAGGAGAAACAAGGAACAAACTACAGAGTACTAGGCCTAGGGCTGGGTATTGTTAAGAACCTCATAATTCAGTTTCAGTTGCAATTCTTTAGGTTGCAATTCGGTTTATTATCTACATTGATTTAAATGCTTCAGTGTCAATTTAATAATAAGTAAATCAGTGTTTCCTACAGAATTGTGACAGACTATAGGGGGGTTTAAACTTAATCATTTATGAACCCTATACAATATTATTGTTTTCAATTTTAAATATATTTGTATTTCCAAATACAATACTCACTGAGTCATCTTAAGAAAACACAAGATCTGTAGCTTATTTAGGCTACTTCAGATTTAGTCCTATATGTCCTGGTTTAAAAATAATTAGGTCTATATCATGGTTTAATCCTGGTTTAGTCCTGCTGTGGTCCAGGTGTAGACCTGGTTTAGTCCTGCCTTAATTTGGGGCTTTATCACACTGAAGTCGCGGACTGTTTCTAAGAAAGTAACTAGTAATGTTAGCTCGTGGTATCTTCTGCAGACGAGCTGCTAGCATAACATAGCACTCGTTTGCGACATGTTACTTGACCCCGTGTCCCTTTGCCCCGCTCAGGTGTAGTGGAGTTGCAGGACTGAGCAGCAGCGGGCCCTTTCACTGACTGTTTACTGTTTGTAAACCTCGCACTTATGGAGCCATATTAAGCTCATAATCTTTGTAACTTTGTAAAAGTTCATGTTTTAATGTTGAACTTTGAAAAATACAGAAATGTATTCCAAAAGTTGATATTTGTTTTAAATAAAATTTGCAGATGTATTATTTTCATGCTCAAAATATTTTTTTACAGTTTCAAATATTAGTTTTTGGGTTTTTTTTTCACCTTTGGATCAACTTTTTTCAGTTTCAGATCATATTTTTTCAGTTTCAAGTTTTTGAGCCTGTTCTCGCGTGGGGGGCATGGCCACAGCCGAGAGGCGTGCCAATTAAGTCACTTCTCAGTTTCATTTACAGGTTAAGTAGTACATATATTCTATTAAAAAAATAAAATAAAATCTAATTGTATGGTTCTTGAGGCCAGGACTGTCTGGTCCAGAGCAGGACCTGAATGACTTCAGACACAGAGTCATTCTTATAATAATTTTACTTTAAAGAATAGTTTTCTGCCTCAGTCCGAGTCCAGAGTGAGGCCCGTATGTGACCACAGGATCCTCTCTGCTGTGTATGGACAGTGTGGTCCTGAGGGCCTAATATTGTGTAAAATAAAAACTAATTAAAGTGATAAAAACATTAAAAATACACAGGTGAAAAAAAGTACTTTTGATGGGGTCTTTAGTGACACTGATATGTGTCTGTTTATAATTCCCAAATGGGATCAAAAACCAAAACAAATATATGAAGTTGTAGACAAGAAGTAGCCTGACAAAGTCATGAAAAATCTGAGCACTTAAATAAAGCATGTCTGAGATATGACAAAAAACATACGCCTGGGGTCATGTTTTACCCCACTTTGTCAGAAGAGGGTTAATATTACTTTAAAGGTGTTTAATGTTTAAAGTTTGTGTGTTTGTCCTCTCCCTTCTGACTACAGGATCCTGAAGTCCTCGGATGCAGGGCTCCCAGCCCCTCAACCTTCCAGGGCTTTAAAAATAATAATAATAATAACAATAATAATAATAATAATAATAATAATAATAATAATACATTTTATTTATAACGCGCCTTTCTGGACACTCAAGGTCGCCTTACAACATACATAAAAACACAATAGAACATATAATCATTAAAAATACTCAAAACAACAATTAAAAACAACAGTATATTACAATTATAAAAAAAAATAAACAGGTCAGTGCAATTACTGTGAAAGTGAGTAGGCTAGTCTGAAAAGATGAGTTTTGAGTTTGGAAATGAAATGTGGCAGTGAGACTGTGTTGCGGAGGTCAGGGGGGAGAGAGTTCCAGAGTTGGGGAGCAGAGCGGCTGAAGGCTCTACTCCCCATGGTGACGAGACAGGTAGAAGGGACTGAGAGCTGGAGAGAGGAGGAGGAACGGAGGGAGCGGGCAGGAGTGGAGATGTGGAGGAGCTCAGAGAGATATGGAGGAGTGAGGTTGTGTATGGCTTTGAAGGTTAGGAGCAGTATTTTATAGTTGATGCGGTGTGTGATGGGGAGCCAGTGGAGCTGTTGCAGGACGGGTGTGATTGGTGGAGGGAGTCTGTGTGGCAATCAGCTCATGGGAATTTTAGCGGAAGTGACGGAGTGACGAGAGGTGAAAACCGCTGTGACAGCGCACTGTCACCATTTTTGCATTCTTCGCAATTCCGTGTGGAAAGTTATCTTCTTCAAGTAACAGAGCAGCGGCACCTAATCCACACAAAACAATGTCCAAACCGGCCATTATCACACTTCTCAAATGTTCAAACAAGCTGAGAACAGTGGCAGACCAAGGCACGCTACATGCAGATGTACTCCGCAAACATTGTGTCACCGTTTATCTTTGTTCACTGGCTAGCTCCATGTGCCGCTTTGGGGGGGTAATTACATCACGCGCATGCGCAAAGACATGGTCTTTAGGTCAGTTGTCGCTTCAGTGTATGAAGAGGGAAAAAGGTCATGCGACGTGAGGAAACAGGAGGACCGAGGAGATGGGAAGAGACGAGCTGTCGCTCCGTCTTTTTGGTGGCAGTCTGGGAGTCGCCTTGGTGTATCGAGGCCTTTACAGTAATCAAGGCGGGAGGTGATGAGGCTGTGCACAAGGACGGCAGTAGAGGGCGGGGTGAGGGGGGGGCAGAGTCGGATGTCTCTGAGGTGGAAGTAGGCGGAGCGGGTGACATTGTTGATGTGAGAAGTGAAGGAGAGGGTGCTGTCGAGGATGACACCCAGACTCTTGACCTGTGGGGAGGGGGTGATGGTAGAGTTTTCAAATGGAATGGAGAAGTTTGAAGTATTGATTTTGTTAAGGATGGATTTGGTGCCGATTAGGAGCAGTTCAGTTTTATTGCTGTTTAATTTAAGAAACTTTGTGGTGAAGCAAGGTTTTATTTCACTGAGGCAATTTATCAGGGAAGAGGGAGGGAGTGTGGAATTTGGTTTGCTTGAGAGGTAGAGCTGGGTGTCATCCGCGTAGCAGTGAAAATGAATCTTGTGTTTTCGGAAGATGTGACCAAGGGGGAGCAGGTAGATGATCAGCAGGGGCCCCACTACTGAGCCCTGGGGCACACCTGTGGTGACGGGAACAGGATGGGAAGTGAAGGATTTGAGCTGGATGAACTGGGTACGGTCTGAGAGGTAGGAGTGGAACCATGTGAGGGCTGTGCCTGTGATGCCAATGGAGGAAAGTCTGTGCAGAAGGAGTGTGAGATAGTGTCAAAAGCCGCAGTTAGATCGAGCAGAAGGAGGATGCAGAGAGGAGAAGGTCATTTGTTATTTTAATGAGAGCAGTTTCGGAAGCCAGACTGGAATTGTTCATAAAGATTGTTGGAAGATAAGTGGGTATGAAATTGAGCGGCAACAGTTTTTTCAAGAATTTTGGAGATGTAAGGAAGATTGGAGATAGGACAGAAGTTATTGAGGTCGGTGTGATCTGAGCCAGGTTTTTTGAGTATGGGTGTGACAGCAGCAGTTTTGAGAGGGGAGGGAACAGTTCCAGAGGAGAGGGAGGCATGAATAATATTAGTGATGAGAGGGGACAGAGACGAGACTGCGGCTTTGACGAGGACAGTAGGGAGTGGATCTAATTTGCAGGAGGAGCATTTGGATTTTTGAATTAGAGTTGTAATTTGGTTGACAGTGGGAAGGGAGAACGAAGAAAATGAATGGATACACTGTTAGAAAAGAAGGTCAATATTTGTACCCTTAGGGGTCCAATGGCTTGTCACTGGGGCAGTACCCTCAAAGGTCCAAATTTTGTACCCTTGATATAGGGTACAAATATGTACCTCATGCTTTGTAACTTATAGGGACCACTCATGTACCTTTTAGTGGCAATTCTGTCCTTAGTTAATTAACATAAGCATTAGCATAAAAAAGTACCTTTTTTTAATGTACAGTATTGTTCTTTTAAGGAACTATGTCTTTGAGCTAAAAAGGGCTGCATTCTAATGCACTCACGTCATCATTTATTGGGCAGTGGTTAAAAACTTCACTTGTTTGACTGCACTTCAAACCTAAATTTTGAGCATTTTGCTTTTCTGTGAAAAAAAAAGCTAATCTCAATAAGTTAAAAAGGGTGTGTTTTTTGAGCTAAATATAAACTTATCAGCTGTACTTAAGCTACAATATATAACATGGTCTTGTCCACATCTGTCATGGTGCAAACATGACTCCCACAAGCATTGGCAAAGTTTTTTAAAGAAAAAAAAAAGTACATGGAGAATACATTTCCAGTTAACACAGGAGTCACTGTTTCTCTGAGTCATGGTTGCACCATGACTGATTTGGACAGGACCACGTTATAACTGAAGTTTAAGTACAAGCGGAAAGGTTTTTTTTTTTTAAGTCATGTTCTTCAAAAAAATACTACATTCATAATTTTATTACATTGGTTTTAACAACAGATCAGTCAGTATTCAACATTTCCCCAGCAATGTGATGTTTCTTAAAATGACAGTAAAGCAGAAACTGTTTCAATCACTGCTCATTAAATGATGGGAGTGAGTGCATTAGAATGCTGTCCTTTTTATCTCAAAGACATCAGGTCATGTGTGGCATTGTTCACCAGTGTCATGGTGCTGTGTTCATTTTAACACTCAACTTTTTACTGTGTATATCAGGGGTAAAAAAATTGGACCTTTGAGGGTACTGCCCCAGTGACAAGCCATTGGACCCCTAAGGGTACAAATATTGACCTTCTTTTCTAACAGTGTAGCAACAGAGCTAAACTACTGCCTACAGTTTAATGAAGAAAGGTGCCCAGTTTAAAGCATCAGAAATAATCTACCAGCTGCAGCCTCTTGAGAATTATGTTGAACAGCAAGATAAAGATTTTTTTTTTTTTTTTTTAGCGAATCATAATTTGTCAAGGCCACCTAACATTTTAAAATTGAATTTGAAACAGAAATAGAAAGTTTATATGAAATTACCCCGCTGGGTGTTCTTCACAGTTTCACTGCTTCATCTTCAATAACTGTACGTTTGTTTCAGTGAAAGCCCATCTGTAGAAAAATCTCCACTTCATTGTCAAGTCAAGCAACACAGTTGATTTTCCCATGGAGCAGCATACAGACATGTGATCCAGCACAGTGTGCTTCCATTGGGATTTTTCACATAGTATCAATGCACTTTCCCATAACTTAGATCCAGTCTGTACCCAAATGGTACATTATTGTACCTGTTGTTCTCTAATATGTTACACATATTTTGTATTGTACCCCTACATGAGAGAAAAATGGTACAAATATGGACCTTTTCACCATTTGGAACATATATGTACCATGTCAGCCTAGAAAGGGTACATATCAGTATCTTATGGTTCAACTATGACCCCTTGAGGGTACAACACCAGTAGTTCTACCTTAGAGAACACCCTTTTTTCTGACAGTGTAGAGGTAGATGGTATAGGGACAGGTGAGGAAGGAGCAGAGGGGGGTGTGAGTTGCTGGTGAATGTGCTGGATTTTAGATGTGAAGAATGATGCCAGGGTATTACAGAAATCTGAGGAGTAGAGGTGAGGGCAGGGGCGGACTGGCCATCTGTGCATTCTGGAGGATCACAGAACGGCCGGTCGCTGAGACGGCCGGTGAGCCATTTTACATAGACTCCATAAACACATACACAACCAGGCCAGAGAGGGCGCAGCCGCGCTGATGCGCAACAGCTGGCCAGACTCCAGGGCTGTTTTTCAGTCCCAGTCCACCCCTGGGTGAGGGGGAAGTGAGTCAGGAGGCTTTGTGATGTTACTGATGAGTGAGAAAAGGGCCTTGGAGTTTCCTTGATTTCCGGAATAGTGTGTGGATTTGGCTTTGGAAATGCAGTTTTTGTAGTGGAGAATGTGGGTTGAGTACATGTCCTTGTGCACAGCAAGTCCGGTTTTCCTCTAGAGTCTTTCGAATTGACGACATTTTGCCTTTAACTGTCTGAGTGTGGGAGTGAACCAGGGTGCAGAGTGAGTGAATGACACAGAACTGGTTATGAGTGGAGCAAGATTGTTTAGGATGCTATGGAGGTGTGTATTGTAGTCTGAGAGTAATTGTTGAGGGGAATGAAGGTTGTCTGTACTGGGGAGGTTGTCTATGTGAAGGGATAATGTCCTTGATTTTGCGGAAATTAATAGTGCGTGGAGGGTTGGATTTGGAAAGAGGCAGATTGACTTTGAACGAGAGAAGTGAGTGATCAGAGTATGGGAGGTAGTTTGCTTTACAGTCAGTAGGTGTAATGCCAGAGCAGCAGATGAGATCCAGAATATGTCCTTTAGTGTGTGTGGGAAAGTTGACAAATTGCTGAAAGTCAAAACTGTCCAAACAGGATGTGAAATCTTTAGTGAGAGTGTTATTGCAAATGTCCATGTGAATATTGAAGTCCCCCAATAATATTATGTTGGATGAGAGAGTGGAAAGATGTGTGAGGAGTGCTGTGAAGTCCGTGATAAAATCCTTGTTTGATTTTGGCGGTCTGTAGACAGTGGCCACAATAGTGGGAACGGATCCAGAGAGTTGACCTGCAATGGCCTCAAATGAATGGTAGGTGTCCAGCTGCACCGGCGCGATCTTCCAGGTCTCGCGGTAGATTACAGCAAGACTGCCTCCTCGGCCAGTAGCACGTGGTTGAGAGAGGTAAACAAACCCCGGTGGAGTAGCGTCGTTGAGAGGTGTGAAGTCGCTTGGCTGCTGCCACGTCTCCGTTAGACATAGAAAGTCCAGCTTATGGTCTGTCAGGAGATCTTGGACGAGATGGCCCTTGTTCGTGAGGGCGCGGATGTTGAGAAGACCAAAGCTGATGTTGGTGGTGCTCAGGCTGACAGCCGTAGCCGACCTCAGGACCCGGGCCAGTGCGGTGACCAGTGTTTTTCTGTGGGCGGCGAGAGGTGGACCAGAATGACCTGATGGAGTTGGAGTTGGAGTTGTCATACTGGAAATTCCGACATGAGCCCCGATGAGTACATCTCCGACGGGGCACGTATAGAATGTCTGGGTGCTGGAGCAGAGCTGGCGCTGGTGGACCATGTGGATTATGGATCTTAAACTCAGTGGCAGTGTACTGGAACAGTGCAGCCGAAGGATGGGAGATAAAAGACAGCACGAACCAGAGGAATACAAGCCAGGTACAGTTAATCCCTATTGTTGTCCAGGGTTGAGTCGGTAGTAAAGAGGTGGCGACAGGTAGGCTAGGCTATGAGTACGTACAGCAGGTAAGCTAGTCGCAGCTCATGCTTAGACATAAACAGATGACAGTCTGTATGTGTCGACAGGATGATAAAAACAACAGATAGCCTACTCATAGACCACAAATACAGGATCCACAGGCGTAGATTTTACTCCAAATGAGCAGAGCAGCAGCAGCCAAAAAAACGCGCCAGTATTCACTCAACCCGGAAGTGTAGTATATAGTGGCTAGTGGATAGTGGCTTTGAGATCAAAACACCTCAATGTGTTTTTTCTCAAGACTCACAAAACAGCCAGCTCTACTATGCAGAACATCGTTTATCTGTCGTTTTGCAGAGTGCCATAACCTCACTGAGGCTTTGTTAAAAGAGCTCTGTGGATCTTATCAGTTTTGCTACCCCAGCTTTTTTAACATTAATTCAGTTGACCCACAGACTTTACCACCAAACATCATCACAAACCACCTGTGCTTCAACAAAGCAGAGATGCAGCGGCTTATGCCTCGTGATACTGTGTACATCACAATTATGAGAGAGCCCTGCTCCATGTTGGACTCTCTGTTTGCATGCTGCTCTGTGTCTTCTGAGACCATCCGCCGAGTTCCCGGTGGATCGCTGGAGATTTTCTTAGATAATCTGCACCAATACTATCAGCCAAACAAAGGAGACTCCATGTATGCCAGAAACTGCTTGACCTTTGACCTGGGCGGAGACAAGGATTGAACAGACAAGGCATATGCACAAAACTTTGCAGCACAAGTGGAGAGAATGTTCTCACTGGTGATGATCTCTGATTACTTTGATGAATCACTGATTCTGCTTCGACATCTTCTCAACTGGGATTTGGATAATGTTGTGTATTTTAAAATCAACATGAGATCGGAAAGCTCCAAAAAAAGCCTGACTCCCGGTCTTAAAGCCAAGATCCGGGCTTGGAATTCAGTGAACGCTCTCTATGACCACTTTAATGCCTTGTTGTGGCACTGTCTGCTTTGGGTCTGGACTCTATGGAAAGAGAGGTGCAGCTGCTGCAACAAGCCCTGGAGCGGCTGATGGTGACCTGCATTGGTGGACAACAGCCACACAGCTCAAAAACAAAAAACTGAAACCTGGTTCCAGTGGATCTTTTTCTTCAAACCTATATTTCAACAGGATTCTCTTTTTCCAGATCTTGTTCACACAATGAAAAGGATTTTGGTCAAAATGCTGTTTCTTTACAGCTTCTTCTCAATCTCGCTGTCACATTACTCCAATCAGAATTTTATTTGCAGAACAGGTCACACAGAAAACACAAACAGGATTTCAGGTTCTCAAAAAAAAGTTTTTTTCTTTGCTAAATGTTTTTGCATCAAAATAATCAAACTACAATCAGGTGACTTCATGTGCACATTCACTTTTTTCACACAAAATCAAAATCTTCAATCAATCAAAATCTGAGTCCTGCTCTCAGTAACTGCAGCTCTCACTGATTTAGAGCAGTGAGCACTTGAGTTCATACTTTACACAAATGAATAAAAAGGAGACTGCCTGTTTTCAGTCCCTAAAACCTAACAGCTTTTATATTGGAACAATAACAAGTTATTTCTGTAGAGCAAGTCCAGAATGTGTATTCTGCTGATTTCTGTATAGTACTGTACAATAGTTTACAACAGTCCTTGGTTACAGAAATGTGCTGTAAACCTGCAGTGGTGTGTTCTTTGTAGTCTGTATACAGTATGTCAGAAATGACAATTACAGTAACAGCAAACTGAAGGAAGGTTTTAAAATAGCTTTATTCTTCAGGCTGACATCTTTGGCAGTGGGAGCACTGCTAGCAATAATAAAATATATATTTATCCTGATGTAGCGTATATATTTCCTCTTGTGGTGGGCTGCTGAGAAAACCCTTTTGTGTGACGAATCCAACCTTACTGTAAACAGGTGTACTCAGTCCTTATGAGTCATTTATTTTTTAATAAAGGTCTTGCCCCTGTCTCTCTACTGAGACCCTTTTCCCCTTGATTCCTGTGTGAAAACACTGAAACAGAAGTTTTTTCCTTGTAATCAGATGCTGAGTGCTCACAAATGTTAGATGTTTTCAGCTTGTTTAAGTTTCTATATTTAAAGAGACAGTATTTTGACCAAAATGCTTTTCCATGTGTGAACAAGACTGTTGTATTGGCAAATACAAACAAATTTATTTCAGTGAACTGTGTCTCTGTGTGAGAGCTATGTGAAGAGCTTTGAGAAAGAGTTTGAAAACTGTGTGAAATGATAAGAAAAGTTCTAAACAATTTGCAAACAGAATCCTGTGGAAATGTATGTAATTTATGAAATCCTACTAAGAGTGCAGGTGTGCACGGCACACTGCACTTGTTCAATAATGGGGACATCAGCTATGTTTCAGCCGAGCAGACAGTGGTGCCAGCTCGCACGGCTGCTTCCTGCTTCCTGAGTCCCATTAGAGTTATGCAGTTGTAAAAGCCAAGCTTTTTTATTCAACCATGTGTTTTTGTAATTTAAAGCTAAAAGTGGTATGCTTATGTTGTGCTCTTTGCCCTGCAGTGTGCTAACTGCCGCTTTGTTATGGTCTTTGCTGTGATTTAAATTGTTTAGTTACCCCGGCTCAATCAAAGGCTCTCCTTAGCTGGCTCACACTTTTATCTACTCCATTGCTTCTATCTGCTCTAATAATATTTTGTATGGGAAAAGTAAAAGCTCATTAACTCATTGTCAAATTAAATTAAAAGAACTGTTTTTCACTACTGTCTTGGTAGTTTTTAAGCCAAAGAGTGAATGTGCAGTGACGTCTGATTGCAGTTTGATCATTGTGATGCAAAAAACTTGCTTTTGCAGGGTATTGTAAGAGTTTTGATTGCAGAACATTTTGCAAAGAAAAGCTTCTGTTTTGAGAACCTAAAACCCTATTTGGATTTTCTGTGTGACCTGTTTTGCAAGTGACAATTCTGAAGGGTCAAAGGAGCAACTCAACCTTAAACCTTTTAGCTGATCAGCTGTATAAATGGGGCTTTAGTGATACATCTCACTATTTATAGTTGCATCTTTAAGCGTTTTATAATATCATGTTTAAATTCACATTTTGTGGTGAAAATCGTCAGAGTGCTGTAAAGTCATATTCACTGTCTGTCTGAGCCAGTTCAAACAATTATACAAAATGTTTCAAGTAGCCTCTATGCAGTGCTGATGCTGATCAAATAAATAAAACAATAAAAAAATATTTTTGATGTCATCCGCTCAATCCAGTGCCAACACCATGCACCACAGCCTTGAGCCACAGATTAGCTGTCAATCAAGCGGTGCAGCGAGCACTGGGAGGCAATGGGATAAACACAAGTGAGACTTCATGTAGCCTGTATGCAACATTTAAAGACTGTCACTTAAAGACTGATTGTGTGGAACAGACTGAAAGCCCAGAGACAGGCGCTGTTCAAGTTCAAGGAAATAAGAGCGAGAATCAAGGAAAAATTGTTGCAGGTAAAGTCTTTTTCTTTGTTTCGTCTGACTTCAAATCAAGACTTTACTGTTCTATATTTGTAAATGAGCCCTTTTAAAGCATTATAACTTATTTTCAATGGCCCATCTGTGCACTAAAAGCTGCACTCTTTCCTCTGCAAAACTTTTGCACCTGCATCTCTCCTTTTCACTCAGACCATGTCAGCAAACCAGCATTTTTTTTCCCATTTTGAACTGGTAACACCCTCTCTGCTGGATAAGGTAGCTGCTCACTTAAAAGCTATTAGTTGTTTTCGTGAAACATTACATTCACAGCTTTTTAAAGATGTTTTTACTGCTATCCGTTCCTCTATTTTAATCTCCTTGTCACATGGGGTTATTCCAGCTTATTTTAAACACAATTGTTCAACCATTGCTTAAAAAGCCTGGCCTGGATGCAGAAGAATTATCAAACTATAGACCCAATTCCACTCTACCTTTTTATTTCTAAACATTTAGAGAAAATTGTGTTTTTACAGTTGTCATCATATATTAGTAATTTTAACCTTTTTGACAAATATTAATCTGGTTTTCGCCCCTTTCACAGCACTGAATCCGCACTTTTGAAAGATCCTCCTTGCTCTGTTGACTCTGGGTCCTCTGCCATTCTGATCTTACTCAATCTCAGCGCCACATTTGATACTATCAACCACCAAACACCTTGAAAGAGACTAAACTCTGAGTTTGGATTTGAAGCTTGTTAATGGTTCAACTCTACAGTTTTTTTTTTTTTTTTAGTTTTTTTTTTTTTTTAATGGGACAGCGTGTATTAATGAACGCCTAGTGCCGTAAATACACCGGATTATAGCTCAGAACTAATTTCCATCCGTAGTCCCCACTCACTCACTCACATTCACACCACATCACTCCACAGTTGGAAGAAAGTATGTGCACCCTTTCGAATTACTCTGATTTCTGCATGATTTAGTCATAAAATGTGATCTAATCGTCATCTAAGCCACAACAATAGACACAGTCTGCTTAATTTAATGCTGCAAAAATTAAAAAAGTTTTCATGTGTTTTGATTATTTAAACATTCACAGTGCACAATGGAAAAAGCATGTGAACCGTTGGATTTAATAACTGGTTGATCCTCTTTTGGCAGCAGTAACCTCAACCAAACATTTCTGTAGTTGCAAATCAAACCTGCACAGCGCTCAGGAGGAATTTTGGACCATTCCTCTTTACAAAACTGTTTAAGTTCAGCAATATTCTTGGGATGTCTGGTGTGAATCGCTCTTCTGAGGTTATGCCACAGCATCTTAATTGGATTGAGGTCAGGACTCTGACTGGGCCATTCCAGAAGGTATATTTTCATCTGCTGAAGCCATTCTGTTGTTGATTTGCTTCTATGTTTTGAGTCAGTGTCCTGTTGCATCACCCATCCTCTGTTGAGCTTCAGTTGGTGGACAGATGGCCTTAAGTTTTCCTGCAAAATGTTTGGATAAACTTGGGAATTCATTTTACTGTTGATGATAGCAAGTTGTCCAGGCCCTGAGGCAGCAAAGCAGCTCCAAACCATGATGCTCCTCCACCATACTTCACAGTGGGGATGAGGTTTTGATGTTGGTGTGCTGTACCTTTTTTTTCTCTCCACACATAGCGTTGTGTGTTTCACAGATGCGTTGAAACAACTCAACTTTGGTTTCATCTGTCCATAGAATATTTTGCCAGTAGTGCTGTGGAGCTTCCAGGTGCTCTTTTGCAAACTCCAGACGCGCAGAAGTATTTGGACAGGAGTGGCTTCCTCCGTGGTGCCCTCCCATGAAGTCCATTCCTGTTTAATGTTTTACTCATAGTAGATTTGTCAACAAAGATGTCAGCTTGTGCCAGAGATTTCTGTAAGTCTTTAGCTGACACTCTGGGACTCTTCTTCACCTCATTGAGCTTTCTGCGCTGTGCTCTTGCAGTCATCTTTACAGGACAACCACTCCTAAGGAGAGTAGCATCAGTGCTGATCCTTCTCCATTTATAAACAATCTGTTGTACAACGGACTCATGAACATCAAGGCTTTTAGAGAAACTTGTAACCCTTTCCAGCTTTATGCAAATCAACAATTCTTACTCGTAGGTCTTCTGAGAGCTCTTTTGTGCAAGGCATGGTTCACATCAAGTAATGCTTCTGCAGACTGTGGCATGTCGGTGTGCTGCTCACCTGTGAGGGTGGGTGGCATCTCTGAGCCTATAAAGCAGAGTGGGTGGTCCATGCCGCTGCTAACAATCTCTAGTGTGCAGTGTGCTGCTACATGGCTCAATTGTGTGTATCACGTTGTCCTCAACAAGCGTGGTTTGGATGCTTCGCTGCAGGCGTGTCCAGAGTTCAGTACTTTTCATACCGTGTAAGTTTATTGCTTTCTCCCTGCACATTCTATGAGCTTTTGCAGCTTCATTGACCAGGATGATGTCTTAGATATGTGGCTCTTGTGCTGCTTTCTCTCTCCCCCTCCGGTGAGTGCGTGCTGTTGGGTGCGTGTTGTGGATCTGGGCCCCACGACCTCGGTAAGTCAGCTCATTGTCTAGCTTTCACTTTGGGCTTTATGCCAGGGCTGATCCAAATTTAAATTCCTTTAGCTCCTGGGCAATTGCTGGGACTAACCACAGTTCACTGCGGCTCTCCCCCTTCTCCTGCTGTCTGCATGCGTGAGCCATTGCTGGCAGTTAAGACACCAAAGTGTTACCCTCTTTAGTTTCTTTTATGTTTACTGAAACTCGTGTCCTCACTCAGGCACGTGACCCGCGGCGTGTACAGCGGGTTTTAAGAGCCGTCACCCTCCTGGAAGACACCGTTGTTTTATTCTGGTTAGATTTTGGTTTGTCCTCATTTGGTCCCGCCTTGCCTTTCTGTTTTGGGACGTGCATCCTTGTGGCACTGCCCTGGAATGAGCATATTAGCATTGTGTTATTCCTTTTGTTATTTCGTGCAATACTCCAATTTGTTGCAACAACGCCACCCCTGGTTAAGGCCAAGGGAACCTAATATGAATTTGATTCTGTAATATGTAATTGTATGTAAAATGTAATTCTATAAGGTCACACGGGTTGGTGAACTGAGATGGACCATAGACAAAAATAACTTTACATAACTTTTATTGATACAACAAAAAATAAATAAAGAAAACATTTTAAGACAAAAATGAAACAATCTAACCTCACTCACACAGAATACACAGAAAACAAAAGAAAAAAAACATTAAAAATATTTCAAACCCAGTCAGCTTGGAGGTCAAGCAGCAGCCTCACTTATAAATAAATGAAGTCCTCCAAAGCTGAGGAAAAAGTCAAAGGGAGACCAAAAGAGGAAGCAGGTAGCACTGGCAGGACCCTAAAACAATAGAAGTATATTTAGCCCATGTACAAGGGTGCTGTTCAATGCAGGCTACGAGACAGTGAACACCTACCGGGGGAACAATGCATGACACTCACTGAAGCAGCTGTACCGAGACCCTGAACACTGACACTGCAGTATACAGCAGATCCAGCACGGGAGGAGCTATGGCTTCACCTGGAGAACTGGCACGCAGATGCGTTCAACAGTTGTATACCTCAGTTACTCTGTTCAGCTATGCGGTAGCCTTCAGAACAAGCGTCTGCATGCTAAAAACAATAGTGTGTTAGCATTGGTGCCTGCGCACCCTAAATGAGCGGTACCACAAAATAAACTTTGGCTTACCTGCTTGCATATGGCAATTAAGTTGCTGGCTTTATGCCTTTTAGGAACGACAATTTTAACACACAACTTGACCAACTTGCACAGCCGCGGCCCCGCCTCTGCAGCGGTGGGTGACATCAGAGGTGGGAGAGGTCAGATCAGGTAAGAGACCCCTCTTCTTACAGAGCGTGATCTCAATCTGATTTGCTAATCAGCAGAGGTGCGTTAGGCTACCACTACATTCTACCCCTCCCATTTGCATTGTCGCCCCGACGATGACCCAACTTGATGTGCACTAGGACCAAACACTAACACACTACACACAGAAGGGGCACATAAGCACTGACTGAACACCGACCCAGGCAAAGTCTGTCTTAGTTCTGCTGGATCTGAGTGCTGCTTTTGATACAGTTGACCATGTGATCCTGTTACAAAGATTAGAGGACTGGGTAGGCATTTCTGGTACTGCCCTTAAATGGTGTAAGTCCTATCTTGAAGACAGGAAGTACTTTGTTGAAATCAGTAACTGTGTCTCAGACCAAATGGCCCTGACCTGTGGGGTGCCCCCCATTGTTCAATCTTTACATGCTCCCTTTAGGCCAGTTAATAATAAGCAGCAATAATGTATCCTATCACAATTATGCAGATGGAACTCAGATTTACATCTCATTCACAGCAGGTGAATATGGACCTGTGGATTCACTCTGTCACTGCATCCAACAGATCAATGAGTGGATGAGAAAAAAAACTTTCTCCAGCTCAGACAAGACTGAAATAATCATCTTTGGCCCACAGAAACAAACCTTACCTAGGGGTAATCCTGGACTCAGAGTTGAACTTCAACAGTCACATTAAACCCATAACATCATCAGCATTTTACCATCTCAAAAACATTGCCAGAATCAAAGGTTTACTGTCTAAACCAGACCTAGAGAGACTTATTCATGCGTTCATCTCCAGCAGGTTAGACTACTGTAATGGTCTGCTCACTGGACTCACTAAGCGAGCTGTAAGACAGCTGCAGTACATCCAGAACACTGCTGCTCAGGTCCTGACTAAAACCAGGAAGTATGACCATATTAGTCCTGCCCTCAGGTCTCTGCACTGGCTTCCTGTCGCTCAGAGAATAGACTTTAAAACAGCTCTGCTTGTGTACAAGTCTCTCCATGGCTTAGCACCAAAGTACATCTCTGACATGTTGGTCCCATATGAACCATCTCGGACTCTGAGAAACTCAGGGACAGGTCTCCTGCTGGTGACCAGAGTCAAGACTAAACTTGGTGAAGCAGCATTTCAGTTTTATGCAGCTAAACTCTGGAACAGTCTTCCTGACGGTGTTGGACAGACCTCTACTCTGACAATGTTCAAGTCCCGACTTAAAACTGTTCTTTTTAGCTGTGCATATGTCAACTGAAAGTGTTTTATCTGCACTCTTCTCTTCTGATTTAATTTTAAATGGATTCTTAATCATAATTTTTTAAATGTGATCTTATCGTTTTAATTGTAATACTTTTCTTTTACTTTTAAACTTGCCTTTTTTTCTGTAAAGCACTTTGAATTACTCTGTGTATGAATTGTGCTATACAAATAAACTTGCCTTGCCTAAAGCACACCCCTCCTTGGGTTTTAAAAACCTTGCAAGCCTCTATGACCACTACTGACCCAGTGTCCAGCCAGAGCGCCTTGATGCTGTCCCACCTCTAACGTTGAGCAATGTTGTAGCAAGATAACAATGGCGGAGCACACAAACCCCTGCTCAACCGATTAAAGCTCTTCCTAAACCTCCCCTTCTCAATGGTCAAAACAGGAAAAACGCCTGATCGGTGCACTAGCATCTGAGACTAAATTAGAACACTCTTGCTGTAATCGTTCATTTTCAGAGGTCATTTGGAAAATATGTCCCTGCAATTCCCACATTTGGTCCTCATTTTTGAATAAAACTAACAAAAGATGATGCTGCTCCCAATAACAAAAGTCAGAGGTATTATATTAGTGATATAATTTTCTGTTATCTAGCAACGTGATACCTATTAAGCCAGGCTAGAGTAGAATACCAGCATCCTACATGCAATTGTCCAAAGCACAACACAAAAAAAAACAATGAATAACATACAATAATAATAATAATAATAATAATAATAATAATAATAATAATAATAATAATAATAATAATAACACTACAAACCAAACAAACATGCAAAATACAATGTACTCACAGCACAACAACGCGTATAACAAATAAGTTATTCTCTCTATGGCTAAACCTACGTTTGGCAGCACAGGTGGCCAGAATAATATTACACTACACTAATAAGTGTTCTGAACTGACTGTACTACTATTTAAAAAAAAATTAAGCCTATGACTCTTTGTCCAGTGTCTGTTCATCCTGCCAACAATGCCAAAATGTGGCGGGAGGGTGTTTTTAAATAAATACATTTGAACTAACAAAACCAACATTGCCACCTGGGACCAACATAACTATATGTGTTGGCCCCGGCGTGTATATGTATATATATATACATACCCGTGGTCATCGAAGCACTCGGGGCAGTAACCCCCAAACTGGAAGAGTGGCTACAGCAGATCCCAGGAAAAACATCAGACATCTCAGTCCAGAAGAGCGCAGTCCTAGGAACAGCAAAGATACTGCGCAGAACCCTCAAGCTCCCAGGCCTCTGGTAGAGGACCCGAGCTTGGATGGATGAAACCATCCGTGTATATGTATATATATACATATATACATATATACATATATATATATATATATATATACATACACTTTTTTTTTTTCGCTATTGAAAATCAGCATTAGGAGTGCTAGGGGGTCAAAGGGCAATCTGTATGTTGAGCAAGTATAATTACCTGTGTATTTTATACAGTGGGCTGCCTCTTATGTCATGACATGTAAACTGTAGCAGGTTAATGAGGGGGAGGATCCCATGCAAGGAGAGGAATGAGGAGCGTGCCGCTAAACAATACACAGCTCAGCTCATGAAACTGGGTGTGTTGTTGTTGTTGTTTTTGTTGTTTTTGTTTCAACACTGAGTTGTAAACTGAAGTAAGATTAAATCTTAGGCCTCCTCCCCATTTAGAGAAATTCACAACTTCACCCAGAAGGCACAACTTGCCCAGCACAAGAAGAGCAAGTAACACAAAATGCATACTTTTTTTATATTATATTCTCAGCAACGACCTGACAGTGACAAACTAACTTGGACAAGACAGGACAATGACACAAATCAACCAACAGGTAACCAAGACAGGTGGGTGAACAGAGAACTTTCTGAAGCAGACACAGATGTGCTTTCTAAAGGACTAAACTTTTCCATCACCCCTAGACAAATCCCTACTGCGGTCCTCATCACAGCCACAGCCTTCAGAAACAACAAGCTGGATGAAACTGAAGCAGAGGAGCTCAGACTCAAAGTCACAACTGTGCTGTCTAGTGCCAAATCACCCCCATCCAACCTCACTTTAGGAGAGGAAGGCCCTGACGGCACTGGAGAAGGACCACATCATCACTATCCTACAGCAGACAAAGGAAGGTGCACAGTGATCCTGAACACTGCAGACTACAAAGGCAAAATCACCAACCTACTCAGTGACACCACCACCTACGAGTCAATGAGAAGAGACCTGACCAACGGCTACAGGAAGAAGGTCCTAGACTGTATACACAGACTGGAAAATGACCAAATCATTGACCCTCATTTGTACTACAGACTATACTGGGGAGAAACCATCCCTTGCATCTATGGCCTCTCCAAAATACACAAAGAAATTACTCATTTATGTCCTATTGTCAGTAGCACAAACCCCATAACATTTAATATTTACAGAGATTTAACCTCCATCCTCTACCCACTGGTAGGCAACACACCACATCACTCTCAGGGCTTTGCCAGTAAAAGCAGACATTTACGACTTGAACCGGACAAGGCTATAGTGTCTTATGATGTCACTTCCCTTTTCACTTGTATCCTGACCTCTGAAGCAATCACAGAAGTTAAGAAGAG
Organism: Bostrychus sinensis; assembly: GCA_020698575.1. Classification (NCBI taxonomy): domain Eukaryota; kingdom Metazoa; phylum Chordata; class Actinopteri; order Gobiiformes; family Eleotridae; genus Bostrychus; species Bostrychus sinensis. The sequence goes on from CM036256.1 coordinate 35,169,856, forward strand.
ACTACTACAGGACTCATCACTACAGGACAGAACCAACCTTTCTCCAGACCACATCTGCCAACTACTGGAGGTATGTCTTACCTCTGAACTGAAAATATGTGGTGTTTTTACAGGCAAAAACATGGCTGTGCTATGGGCTCCCCAGTCTCCCTCATTGTGGCCAATTTGTACATGGAGTAAGTTGAGAGAAGAGCTCTTGAATCATTCCCAGGTACTGGGTCCCAGGCCACTGGTTCAGATACGTGGATGACACCTGGGTTAAGATCAGAATCCTGGAACTGGAAGCCTTCACAGATCACACCAACGTGGTGAAGAGGAACATCAAGTTCACCTGTGAGGATGTGATTGAGAACCGCCTAGCCTTCCTGGACTGTGCAGTAGTGACTGGAGACAGAAATCTTCAAGTGGAAGTCTATGGGAAACCCACCTACATTGACCAGTATCTCCTCTTTGGATCACACCATCCTCTCAGTCACAAACTGTCTGTGAGTAAAACTCTACAACACTAAGCTCAGGAGGTGCCCACAAGTGCAGAAGGGAGGATGAAGGAAGACCAGGACGTCTGCCAAGCCCTCAAAGCCTGTGGATATCCCAGTTGGGCATTTTCCAAATCCAGGACAAGGACTAACAAGAACAGAAAGGAACTGGAAACAAACAACATACACGGAACAACCTGGTCATCCCATATGTTGCCAGACTTTTTGGAAAACTCAAACAGATTTTTAATAATCACAACATTTCACTAGAATTCAAACCTGGCAACACTCTTCGACAGAGACTTGTTCACTCTAAGGACAAAATCTCCTCTTACAAACTGGGGAAACCAAACAACCCTTGCACTGTAGAATGTACCAGCAAAGGAGACAAAACTCAACTGGACCACAGTCTGCAGTCTACCTCCACCTGAAGGAGACAGGTCACTCCTTTGAGGACAGCAATGTTCGGATTTTAAGACAAAGAGAGTGACTGGTACAAACCTGGCTTTAAGGAGACTATTTTTGTGAAAATGGAAAAAAAACTTCTCTAAACAGGGGAGGCCTAAGTTTTCATCTTCCTTCAGTATACAACTAAGTACAGAAACAAAAACATAAACTACTCAGTTTCAGTCCAAGTTTCACTCAGTGGCACCTTATGCTAATGACTCACAGGTAACAACCCTGCCTCAGACCCAGGCCGTTCAGTCCAGGCCGTTCAAGCTGCTGATTGTTGTTTACTCCCCTGAGTCTCATCAGGTTTAACCTCTCCCTCTGGGAGGGAACTACTGGAAATAAATCTCCACTCTAATAGCAGTTTTCCTTGTAAATGATTGAGCTCTTCAGAATAAGGGCAAAACGTCTTCCAAAAACAAACCTTGTCCAGATGACCTTCTGTTCAACCTTTTTTACTTACTGTTACATCAAATGTGATAGCACTGGGCTTTTTTTATAGGCTAAAAATGTGCTACTACTTGCATGTTTTGAATTCCCACTATGTTTAAAGAAGTACTTAAAATACAAACCTGTCCACTCTTAAAAGTAACTTTTTGTAACTTTTTATAGGAAAATGTATAACTATTAGAATATGTGGTCTCTAGGTTTCCTAATAACTTACAAGTACAAATGAAAAGCCCTTTATGAGCATTTATAAAGGTACAACTTTTAAGTTCAGTTAGATCTTATTGCAGAAAAAACCATAACAAATCCACAAAAGATTGATTGATTCATCTTCTTCTGCATATTCTATAGCCTATCCCAAGAACTTTGGGCCTTAAGCGGGGTACACCCTAGACAGGGGCCAGCTTGTTGCAGGGCTGACACAGAGACAGACAACCATTCACTCTCACATTCATTCACTGTGCGCGAGTCACCAATTCACCTAACACATACATGTCTTTGGATAGTGGGAGGAAGCCAGAGTACCCTGGAGAGAATCCACAGTAACACAGGGAGGACATGCAGACTCCACCCAGTTTGTGTGATGGTGTGTTGGAAGGCCCACAATCTCCTTGCTGGGAGGCGAGAACACTAACTGCTCTGCCACCATGCCCCCCCCCCCCAAAAAATCCACGAATTATAAAAATTTAAAACATCTGTATTAGAAATGTGCACAGACTTTCACACAGCAGAGCTTGCTTGGATAAAAAAAGGGCTAATCACCATAATTTTAAAATAAACAGCACTTATGATTTGGATTCACCTGTAGATAAATATAATTTCATGAGCAGCTGAAATGTGTTTTCTGTTTGTCTCTCGTGGTTATATCCTTGGTGAACTTTGTTAATGGAGCTCTGGTTGTAACACACCTTTGACCAGCTTGTTTTGTGATTTTTAGACCACTCAAGTGTGTTATAAATTGTCGGATTTGTGCAAATTTGCATGAAATCAGTTACACTTAAAACAGAAAGGTTTTACATTTAGGCTTTACCATGTTTTTTTCTTAAGTTTTAAAAGATGGATGTCATTATTTGTCTGCTGAGAGAGTACAAACTGTCACAGACTATAAAAGACCCACTTCAAATAATGAAATGCTGTCCTTTTTGGGTCTGGTTAAGTGTTCAAGCCCATGGCTGGTGGGCTATGCCACTTATTATGCTGTTTTTTGCAAAGTAACAGTAAAAAGAAGCATCAGAGAATAAATATTAAAGATTTATAGTAAAATAATAAAGTAAAGTGACCTGACAGTGTTCTCCAGTAGGTGGCAGACTAACACTGTTCCTCTCAGAGCTTTGTAGGAAACTGTAACTGTAAACCTCCTACCTCCTTGTCTCCTCCCTTTTTTAGATTTATCTTAAGTGTGTAAAGGGAAAAAGAGAAACAAAAAGGCCTTTGTCTGAGTGAGGACATAGATGTTTGAACTAGAACAATAAAGACACTTGAGGTTTGTATTTAACACATGTTTCTGCAGACTCCCACAGCCAGAGCCCAGCTGTTACAAATGAGTCTGTTCATGGTCTGTCCACCAAGGCGCACTCTCCGCTCACATCCACCAGAGACATGGAGGAAACAGGGGGTGTTTCTCATTTGCCAGGATCCTTTGCGGCTGAACCACTTCGGAGTGATCCACATCGTCAGCTCCTCGCCAAGTGCGAGGACGGTTAAATCCCCCACGTCCTCCACAGCTCATCTCCGCCGTTTGGTGAATTCACGAAGGATGCACCGGGGGATCCTCCACAGCCTCACCTTGCTACAGATTGCCCACAATGCACTGCAACCACTCCTATTTTTTGCAAACTTTATTTAGCAATTAAGACAAACTCGGATATGACATTAAAGTCATATTAAATGAAATTAAATTAAATGAAAAAAAATAAATTAAATGAAAAGTTAAAATACTATAATAATGAATCCAAATTCCTTAAATTGTACCTCCTACCTCCTGCTCTTACCTCCTGTTCCTTAACCTTTGAGAGCTACGTCATGAGGTCAACATTAAGACTCCTACTGCAATAAAGAAAGGAGCTTCAGTGCTGTTCGGAGGATCTGACCATCCTAACCCAGCAGAGGAAACAACCAGGGAAGTTACGTGGACCTACAGCTGTTTAATAAAAACTACAACACACAGGAAATGGACTACAATAAGCGCACCTTATCCTCCACTGCAGCGCTAATTTAAATGATCTTTTTAACATTACAATGTACAGAAATAACCCAAAATCATCTATATATAAGAGAAGCTACAGCTCTGTTTAATAAAGAGCTCTACACTAACTCCACAGACTCTAGAATCATCTCTGACTCACAGAAAATCAGGTTTAAATATGAAACTAATTAGCTAATTAGCCATACGGTTTTTAAGTTTTGATATGTATTATGGCTGGGAAAATTATTGCATTAATGCAGTGCATTCATTTATTGATTTAATCGGGTTAATTTCAATTGACGCATCGATTAATTTGATCACAACAAAAATATTACGACGACACTGCCATTTCCGTTTTCATCCATAAGGTGCGTTCAAGATGAGCCAGACTTGCGCAGTTTCGATCAGTGTCGGTCTGTGTGCAGTGCACGCCAGTTAGATTTGTGTCCGACTTGCTCTGATGCCACAAGTGCGACGGTCACTGTGAGATCGAAACGAGACCAGCGTCTGAGCCGCCGCAGTTCATCAGGAGCAACTGCGGAGGCTGCACAGCTCAGTGCATGATGGGAAAACGCACACCTGTCAGTGGTGAACGGACAGGTGATTGGATCTGAGTTTAGTGCTGATCAGAAACGTAACGCACGAAATTTCACTGCCCTCCTCTCCTTCTTCCCCCGCCTCTTGTTAAAAAAAATACAGACTAAAGTTACAGTTTTGACCTGGATAAACCAACACACGTGAGAAGTTGCAGCCGTGCACTCTCGTTCACAATCCTGGCGAGGCGCAGTTCATCTCGAACGAGCCTAATGCAACAAGTGAACGAGCTAAAGCAACATGAGTGACCAAAAAGACACATTGCTAAATGGACAATTCTGCTTCAAATCATCACCAGACAGCAATATAGACAAAACAAAAGTTATGTGCAGTCTATGCAAGGATGAGTTCAATTACCACTGGAGTAACACAGTTCATAGTATTTACACTGTTGTGAACCACAACAATTGTTATTAATTGAAGAATTAAACTTATTTTTGTTAAAGTTCTAAAAGAGATTACACATGCTTTTTTAGGTAAGTTTTGTGTATTTGTTGGTTATACCTTATTTAGGCAAGCTTTGTCTGAGTTACAGGTCTCAAAGAGACTATTAATTTATTTTCTTTGCAAGTTTTGTTTGCATTGCACAAGTTTACAGGAAAGTATGTGAACGTTAATTCAAAATAAATGTTCTAAATTTACAATTTTGTGTTTGTACGTGAATTCATAATACAATTAATCGTGATTAATCACGATTAATGACTGGTAGCGATAAAAAAAATTTCAGATTTACGATTAATTAGTTGTTTTTTTTATCGATTATTTATATATATATATATATATATATATATATATATATATATATATATATATACATATATATATATATATATATATATATATATATATATAAATAAATATATATATATATATATGGAATAATTTTTATTATAAAACTGCTGAATTTCAGTATGTGTCAGTCCTCACACTAGAGGAACATTTTTTAGTTAAGAAAAAAAAAAGGCAAAAATCTTCATAAAAAGGGCTTAAGTACAAATTTGCTCGTAAGAAGGGTTCATGAATGAGGCCCAATGATACCATTCACAATGGTTGCAGTTTTCATGTGTGTTGGCTGTTGGCTACATTAACAACAAGCATTACACACACACACCATAGTATTTGGTTTGAAAGGTTAGCTTATTTGTAGGAAATAAAACAGATCTCCATTGGCTGGCTAATGAAGAAACACAGCAAATGATTTTCACAAGCAAGTACCGCAACATGGACTGATTGCAAAAGATTTATTAATGTATTGTGTGAGAATAAGAATGGGAATGGGATTTATATAGCGCTTTACCTATGACACAAGTCACCCAAAGTGCTTTACACAGAAGGGAAGGGGTATTTCATTCACACCATAGTCAGTAGTGGTGAGCTACGTTTTGTAGCCACAGTTTCTCCTGGGGTAGACTAAGACTAAGAGGAGAGCAATTTGGGGCTTCAGAAGGGCAGGCTAGCTCCCTGGCTCAGGCATCCCCCAATTACTTGTTGAGAAGTGATGAAAGGAGGGTGGGAGGGGCACGGAACAAGAACAAAGGGAAATGGACCAGGTGGTATAAGTAAGATTGGGTACTGAAGGGGTGTAGACGGGGTGTGGTCCTGCTCCTGAACTTTAGATAACGAGCTTACTTCATTTTTGCATAATTATGCATTTGTCATTAAGCCATTCTGTTCATACTCTTTAACCTTTTTTCCTCAGGCATATTTGAGTTCTTATGTTCTTTTGTGTGGTGTTGAGTGACTTTAAAAAAGAGTAAATGAGACTCATGTCATATCATAGTGTTGCTATGGTGATGATCCAGGATGGCAAATCATTGCGAGCTGTGGCAAGAAGGTTTGCTGTGTCTGTCAGTGTAGTGTCCAGAGCATGGAGGTGCTACCAGGAGACAGGCCAGTATGAGACGAGGAGGCCGTAGGAGGGCAACAACCCAGCAGCAGGACCGCTACCTCCTCCTTTGTGCAAGGAGTAACAGGAGGAGCACTGCCAGAGCCCTGCAAAATGACCTCCAGCAGGCCACAAATGTGCATGTGTCTGCTCAAACAGTCAGAAACAGACTCCATGAGGGTGGTATGAGGGCCTGACGTCCACAGGTGGGGGTTGTGCTTACAGCCCAACACCGTGCAGGACGTTTGGCATTTGTCAGAGAACACCAAGATTGGCAAATTCGCCACTGGCACCCTGTGCTCTTCACAGATGAAAGCAGGTTCACACTGAGCACATGTGACAGACGTGACAGAGTCTGGAGACGCCGTGGAGAACGTTCTGCTGCCTGCAACATCCTCCAGCATGACCGGTTTGACAGTGGGTCAGTAATGGTGTGGGGTGGCATTTCTTTGGGGGGCTGCACAGCCCTCCATGTGCTCGCCAGAGGTAGCCTGACTGCCATTAGGCACCAAGATGAGATCCTCAGACCCTTGTGAGACCATATGCTGGTGCAGTTGGCCCTGGGTTCCTCCTAATGCAAGACAATGCTAGACCTCATGTGGCTGGAGTGTGTCAGCAGTTCCTGCGAGACGAAAGCATTGATGCTATGGACTGGCCCCGCCCGTTCCCCAGACCTGAATCCAATTGAGCAGATCTGGGACATCATGTCTCGCTCCATCCACCAACGCCACGTTGCACCACAGACTGTCCAGGAGTTGGTGGATGCTTTAGTCCCGGTCTGGGAGGAGATCCCTCAGGAGACCATCCACCACCTCATCAGGAGCATGCCCAGGCGTTGTAGGGCGATCACACAGGCACGAGGAGGCCACACACACTACTGAGCCTCATTTTGACTTATTTTAAGGACATTACATCAAAGTTGGAACAGCCTGTAGTGTGTTTTTCCACTTTAATTTTGAGTGTGACTCCAAATCCAGACCTCCATGGCTTAATAAATTTGATTTCCATTGATAATTTTTGTGTGATTTTGTTGTCAGCACATTCAACTATGTAAAGAACAAAGTATTTAATAAGAATATTTCATTCATTCAGATCTAGAATGTGTTATTTTAGTGTTCCCTTTATTTTTTTGAGCAGTGTATTAATACTTGCTCGAAATTTTGCCCAAAATTCAGATTGGTGGCAAGCTAATTTTTAATATAGAGGCCAGGCTGTAAACATAAAGTTCCATCAGTCATGTTGTATAGTATGTTAGCCAAATGCAACAAGTACAGTACTGAATGTTAACTATTTATTGGTAAATGAATGATTTTTATTCTATCTGTACAAGACTTACTCAGTTGTCTCTTGAGCGTATTATAACAACCTGTTGAACCTGATGATTTATATTAGTGACAAGGTTCATCATGCCACATTTATCCTACCGCACCAAAAAATCTGAATATTAATAATAGACATTTTGCCTGCCCCCATCTCAATTAAACACTTAAAAGTTTAGGAACCATAGCTCCAAAAATGTACACCCCCTATTTCAGTGGTTCCCTAGCTTTTTTTGTCTTGTGTATCCATGGACTTTTTGTCATGTCTGAGTACCCCCTCAGTCATACATGCAGGGCATGACATTGCCTTTTTTGCGCTCTGGCTACTGTGACCAGTCTTTTTCAGAAGTTACTAGCTAGTTAAGACTTTCACAGGCCACAGTTTTGCTGGTTGAAATGTTGATGTGTTTATTGTATAGTAGGCTTTATGATAAGCACAACATAATGTAAAATTTAGTTTTACAGTCTTCAATCAACTAGTTAATTTGAATACAAAGAAGAAATGTTATCTTTTTGCATGTATTAAACATATCTTCATTTATTGTCACTTAAGACAGCTTTTTTCCTAGCCATGATGAATCACTATATATTTAATTATGGAAACACAGAAATTCAGGCCTAAATTTGTTGTAAAAAAAATAGCTAAAATCCAACCATGTTATAAGTATAAATATGTACTTTATTGTAAATACAATATTACTGTAAATCCAAATTCAAGATAAAAAAACAAAAACAAAATAAATAAATACATTTTCTTAAAATATCTCAATAACTCCCCTTTGAAATAAGCTATTAAATCCCATGAAATATATAATATTCTTCTTTTTTTCCAGTTTTACTGCCTTTTTATCAGACAATGACACACTTGAGCTTGTCTTTTGTGAGTTTCAAAAGTTCTGAATGAAAACACACCAAATACGTACTTATGATCTTGTAAATGAATTATGAAATAATTTCAAGTACTCCCTACAAAGTACTTACCTACCCTTAGGGGTCCCCGTACCCTTGGTTGGGAAACACTGCCCTAGTTCATTATTTGTTATTGTGTTGTACTTTTGTTGTTGTTGTTGTGCTTTTGAATGTGTTGAGATTGGCAGGTCCAGTATGTCTCAACCTGACCTCCCGAAAACTCTGGTTTGTTTGTGAGACGGAGCCGCGCGTCTTTGTGTCTGCGTGAGAGCAGCTTCAGAGTCTGGGCTCAGGACGTGGTGGGCGCGTGCAGGAGGGAGGGGTGTAATCCACTCCAGCGGAACAGCCACGTCCATTCATCTTCGCGGTCCAGAGTGAGACGAGAGCAGCCCCATGGCTCCTCACCGCTACTCTCCGTCCTCCGCAGCAGCCATCCAGAGCGAGAGCAGTGGGACGAACCCCTACTACGGTAAGACTCACTCAGGGATGGGGAGGAGGGGGTTAAATTCAAGTACAGATACATTTGTAGTTCTTTCTGGATGTTAGGTTGTAATACAGTGAACAAAAGCGCTGACAGAGCTGTGCGTGATCAGTATGGCTGGAGTATTTCGGTGAGCTGCAGAGGATTATCTGGGATTACAGCTCACTAATGCTGTTAGCGCTGTCTCTGGACACTCCAGGACCTGCCCAGACTAAATAAATACAGCTGCTTTGTGCTCACCTGTTGTAAGAAGAATAATATGTTAAAAAAAAAAAAAAAAAAAAAAAAAAAAAAAAAAGTCTCAGATACTATAATATGTCATCTAGATTTTGAGGCTGTTGCCTTAAAGGTACTTTATGCAACATGTGCTATACTGGTTTGAAATGGTACTGCAGTCTAAATCAAAACTATGGTCTGGGGGTTGCCAGTCTTTCCGCTTTTCTGAGTGGACGATTTTGTCTGATTTTGTCAAGCAGGCAAAATTTCCTTTATTCTGTAACACTTTTGTTTAGGGCCCACCTATTAACCATTAACTAAGTGCTAATTAGCATGATACACTGCAAAAAATAAAAATTAAAAAATTAAAAAATCTATATCTACATTTGTTAAAATTGAAATATTGAAATCAGATTATTGATCTTGATTTGAGCAATTTTCACTTTTGCTTGAAATAAGTAAAAAATAGCTTGAAACAGTAAAGAAATAACTTTAAACAACATAATAATCTAGTAATAAGTAACCTAATAAGTAAATAAATCCAATCGAGTGAAAATGGCTCAAATCAATAAAAATATTATGAATTTAAGTCATTGTAACTAATGTAGATAATGTAGATCTAATGTAGATGTTTTTTTTTTTGTTTTTTGTTTTTTGCACTGTAGATAGTGGTTAATTAGCTTTTAAATGGTTACAAAGCACCTATTAATCCCTTATTCTGTGTGACCATATTCTACAACTAATTAGCAACTAAACCCTAAATAAACTCATAATTACTGCTCATTAGTAGATGTTGGACATAAATTATGATTTTAATAAGATGTTTGTGATACTATTCCCTAATAATGGTCACTCTCCAAAAATCCTATTAAGATTATATTTATGTCCAATAACGTCCTTACGTCCTACTAACAAGCAGTAATTATGAGTTTATTAAAGGGAAAATGTTAGAATATGGATACACAGAATAAGGGATTAGTAGGTGCTTTAAAATTACCAATTAAGATCGAATTAATCACTAACTAGCATGCTATTAGGACTTAGTTAAGGGTTAACAGGTGGACCCTGTATTATTTTCCATAATAACAGGTATTTTGAATAAAATTCGAAACCCTGTTTGTATGTTTGTACTGTTTTTTTTACTGTTACTGTGTACTGTTTGAGGCTCCATTGAAGTTAAGTTAAAAACAAAAGAAAACTTTTTCATTATGTTCTGCTGCCCCTTCTCTTTCTGTTAATAAAATAGTTCTGTGTCCCCACTAGAAAACTTTCTCTGAACTTATATTTGATCCAGTTTATGAAAATTTGTATCTGACTTTGAAGTCTCTACTTTACAAACTACAAGAGTAGGCTACAGGAGACACAAGCCTGCTTCATTAGTCCTGTCCCTGCTCTCACTGTCCCTGCTGAGTTTGGGCTGAGTTTGGGTTTCAAAACATTTGGCCTTTTTTTCTAATATTCTGGAGAAAAACAACAACAAAATAGCTATCATTTTCATGGCAAACAAAGCAAAAATACACATTTCAATAAACTGCTGTGTCCTCCCACTCATATTTCAGTTCATTTGTTTTAAAATGAGATAGAATCTGGTGTGTAGTGACCTCATGAGCATACTTTTATTTGGTTGGTGTTTGGTTGCTCACATTTCATGTTGGATGAGTTAAGGCTAGATGTTTGTCTGATTGTCCTGTTTGTGGAGAGGATGTTTGTATTACCTTTTCCCTGTCAAGTTTTGTATTCTTTCTTGTGTGTAACGGTTTTAACATTTAGAGTGGTTATGATTTGGGCTGTTTTTTATTGTGCTGGACAACCCTACTCCCTGTCCCTGCTCTCACTGTCCTGTCCCTGTTCTCCGTGAGGTTGGAACTATAAGAAATACACTTGTTTAATAAATTGTTATTACATTGTGACACAAAAAAAGTTGTTTTTCATGTACTTAGGCCACAGGGAGAAAAGGCGGTGCCAGGGTCACCATAGCCTGAACGTGTGCATGTCCCACAATTTTAAATTAAACTCTGTGGGTGGAGTCTGCTCTCTCCGGGAACAGAAAGGATGATCCTATTGGCTATTGAATGGTGGACAATAAAATAATAATTCCATTAATAATTTTAATCCAGTGCTGGATATTTCAGCTTTTAATGTGGAAAAAAGCATGTATGGAAAAAATGAGTGAAAGGGGGCTGAATTATTACATTGATCTGAACTCAGAGAACTGTTTTTTTTTTTTTTTATATTCTTAACGCCTTTTTCCTTTTTGCCTTTGTCGGACAGTACAGTCAAGAAGTGACAGGAAATCACAGGGAGTGGCAATCAGCAAAGTAGTTCAGACTTGAACTCACGACAAGGCAGGCTGTAGTTGCCATGCACATGCACCATAGCACTACCAACTGAGCTATACCCCAGAGAACTGTTTTTTAGTCTTCCTCTACAGGAATATGCTGTATACATTTGAAAAATTTTCATATTTTTCATTTATTTTTATACACTTTTGATTTTGATTTTTTATAAGAAGCAGAGGAGTGAACAAAGGGCTTCATGTTGCCTTCATATCAATACATTGTGTGCAAATTTCTTATGTCGGAAGGAGGCAGTCAACGTTTAGGTTATGCCGAGGCTTATTTACTTCCTTTTTGGTACCTGAAAAGAGAAGGCAGAGAATCACATAACACCCAGAGCTGTTTCTCTGTGTAAACCCCTGTATCTATCCCTAATATACACACTTTCTCTTAGCCATTAATTAGTAGCCAATAGGAGTGCCTCTTATTGGACTGTGCCAGCAGATTCAAATTGTATAATAAAGCCTAGAAGATGTTCATAAGACTAAAGTTTCGCAGGTGATTCCTATTATAAAATACTATTAGATGATGAATTGGGTTTCATATAATAAGTGACATGCTTTTTTTTTAAGAAGGCTCCCAAGCATTGGTTGCATCCCCTGATAATGCCGCAGACCTAGAACAGGTCTGGGTCATCACGAATCCTCTATACCAGACAGGTCCAAAGTGCACACAGGTTGAAATTTAATATAGCCCTCAGCTTCTATGACAAAATGCATTACTTATGGCCCAACAGTGCTTTCATACAGTGTTCCTTTGCTTTGTCTGTAGATTTTGTTTGTTTGTCAAAAAATAATAGCAATTGCAGTTTTTATGTTCAAAGATGTTACTTTCTTGTGACTTCTGTGTTGTCAAAGAATATAATTTATAATTATTTGGCTGTTTAAAACAAAACAAAACAAAATAAAACATTGTGCACTAAATGTATACTGTATGTGCGTTCACTTACAGTTCAGTTACAGTTACTAGGAGGGGTTGTCAGTGTGCAAATTTCCCTGTGGTTAGCTGCTGTCTCTTTAAGGGGCAGTCCCATTTGTTATTGACGTGACTGGTACATCCCAATGACATGCGCATTAAGCTCAGGTGGTCAGTACGCAGAGGGATGCAGCAGGAGCGAGCACGCATCAGACTTCACAAATTATAATAAATGTTGTGCGTAAATGCAAAGTAAGTTTTATCTGTCGTGTGAAGTTCTCAGTGGCTCTGGATTGGATTGTATTTGGACCATGTTCCATGTCTTTCGAAGTGCATACGTGGTATTCTCTGTCGTGCTAAGTTTTTTGCTTGTTAATACCTCTATGTCCGCCATTGCACAGCATGCGCTGTCTTTAGGTTTCATAACCCATGACGTCACCAGGTGGTCTAGGGAGACCTCTGGTGGTCGCTCGGCGTAACTGTCTATAGCGTTTGTATTTATCACTTAATTATTAGTCTTTGTTCATAGAGCTGTGTGTAGGTTAATTATTAACACCTACTAGCAATTGTTTATTATAACATTATAATGTTCATTGTATAATGTTTATTTTGAGCACTTTGTAATGTTCTGTATTCATGTTCAGTTTTAATTGTGCCTATTTGTTTTAATTACAGGAAACCACACACACACACACACACAGACAGATACCCATACACCACTCAACATTGTATGTCATAGACTGTACTGCGCTTTATCTGCGGATTTTATTAAAGACTACTCAAACCTCTGGATCTGCTGCAGTCTTTCTGACCGAAGACTTAGGCCAGTCTAGTGTACCCCAGCACATCGTACATCCAACAATATTTTACAAGTGGTCCTTTGAGCCGGATATACACGAGCTGCGCTATGGCTACATCCAGAGACTTTCATGATGGGCAGCTGCCACTGAGTCCCCGTCCCAGCAGAGTGCATCGCATTCCTGGACATTTGGAGGACTTTGAACTCAGCTACCCATTAACACGTCTTCAATCCACTATAAGGCCAGTATCACCACCTTTGCCAACTTATGTAGTGCCAGAAAGTCCTGGGAAATGGTCTACTACTTCTGTGCCTGCTCATCAGCCTGTAGAGAATCCTGAGGACAGAATGCAGCGCTTGGAGACACGCTGGCAGGCAATAAGTCAGCAGATGAGAGAACTGGAAGTGGAAATGAGTAATGTTAAAGTAACAACATATCCACAGAGTGCCTTTGCTCGCCCCTCTTATTAGCCATACCAATACGCTGCACATCAGCCTCAATACAGTAGCCTCCCTCAGTTGGAGAGAATCTACACATCACAGTGTCCGAGCCCAACTATAGAAGCAAGAGATCCACTACATAATAAGGAAACATTCACTTCGCTCCAGCCTTCTCAGCTGCTGTCTTCATCACAAGTTCATCCTCCTCCAGTACTACCTGCAACACCTGTGCAGCCTGCACCTCCCGCATTAGTGCAGTATCCTTCTCCAGTTTCAATACCTCCTCTAAAGTCACGGTCGGCGATTTTTGTGGCTTCAGATTTAGCACCAGAGACTGCAGCTTTGAGCTCTTCCTGCAGAGTTCACAACACCAGTTCCTGCTGCTGTACCAGCCCAGTCCACAGAGCCTGCAGACGTCTGGCCTCCTCCTCCACCGCCTATTGATCCTGCAACATCAGCTCTGTTGCCTCCTCTTAATCCCATGCCTTTATCTACAGTCATACAGCATGTGGCCGCTCCAACAGAACTGACTTACAGTGTACCTAGGTACTCTCAGTCCTACACTGCACCTACCTACGCACTGCCTGTGCCACAGAGTGTATACCCTTCTGCATACACGTCCTACTCAGCACAGTTTCCTGCACCTCCTGTAAGTTACCCATATTCATCCCAACTTCCTGTCAGCTCTAATGTGCCCAATATGATGGAGATGGCTATTGCATCATCATTTGGCATCCCTAAGCCAAAGCTAGCCATCTTCAGCTCAGGCAAAGAGAGTGACTTTCTTCACAGACACTTAACTGAGGATTACAAATATCAAGTGATATTAGATCACCTGAAATTTCCCGCAGCACTTCAGATTGCTAAAAGATACATCAACAGTGTCACTCCATACTCTAGTGCTATGACAGCTCTCCAGCAGAGATACGGTCAGCCCCGACATCTGGTCCAGGGAGAACTCAAAGCCATCCTTAACACCCCACCGGTGAAAGCTTGTGACTATCAGGGAATTGAGGACTTTGCAGCATCAGTAGGGACACTGATGGGCATGCTTAGCACCATGGAGGGCCCTCATCATCAGAGCTGCATTGTGGCTCACATGTAGACACATTGCTCACAAAATTACCTCCTAATTTCAGAGACTCATTTGCCGAGCATTGTTTCAACAAGGGGATTATTCAGAGTGGCAGTGACAGAACCTACACCCTACTGGACCTAGCTGAGTGGCTTGAAAAGAAAGTACAGACACTACAGGTGTCCCGTCGAATCGCCCCAAACACACCTGAATACAGCAGTGCAGACAGTAAGGAGAGAAAGACAGTGAAGCAGCAAAGAGTCAAGTCTGCAACAGTTCTACTTGGTAGCAACCTAAATGCTGAGAGTCCTGTTACACCTCCTACCTCTAACCCTCCACAACAGATTAAGAAACGGGATAGATTTAAACCATACTGTCCCTATTGTAACAACCAAGAACACTATCTTAATGCATGTGCGGAGTTTGCAAAGCTTACAAACCAAGCCAAAGCAAACTGGATAAAGGATAAGAGAAAATGCTGGAAGTGTGGCAGAGGACACTTACCCACGAACTGTACTCCTAAGAAACCTTGTTCTACCTGCGGTGAACAGCACCTCCCTGTGCTGCATGATGTAGCTCTGGCTGAAAACGTACTGACTGTAAGTACATCCTCGAGAATGGTTTTCTTTGATCAAGCCAGTCATTCAGGCAGAGTACTGTTAAAAGTTGTTCCAGTTCGCCTACATAATGGGAATAAAAGCCTAGATACATATGCTGTACTGGATGACGGTTCTGAGTGTACTATCATCCTACCCACTGCTGTTCGCCACCTAGGTCTCACAGGACAACAGGATGTCCTGTCCTTGAGGACAGTCAGACAGGAAATAGTGCAGTTAAAGGGAGCTACTGTGTCATTTCAAGTGTCACCTCCAACAAAGAGGGGAATGAAATTCAATATTCATCATGCCTTCACAGCAGCTGAGTTGAATCTGGCAGAGCAGTCCTGTTCCACTGAGCACCTGAAAAGAGGATATAAACACTTAAAAGACATTCCATTGCCATCTTTTACCAGAGTCAAGCCCATGCTCCTCATTGGGTCAGACAACCCTCAACTGATAACGCCAAAGCATCCTGTGAGGACAGGCCTTATTGGTGGTCCTATAGCTGTGTGCACAGCCTTAAGATGGGCTGTGCAGGGACCGGCCATCTTTATACAACAGTCATCTACTGACAGTAGTTGTCTTCACTTGGCAGTGCTATCTCCCTCTGAAGAACTACATCAACATGTGGAGAGACTCGCAAGGCAACTTGATACACTGCCATTTCGCTCCACTAAAGAAGCTACTCGTTCTGTGGAGGACAAAACTGCTCTAGAACAGCTAGAACAAAAGAGTGTTTGGGTCACAGTGGATGGTGTGTGTCGTTATGCTGTCCCACTCATGCGTAAGGAAAATGCACTCATCCTACATGCTTCACCCACCGCAGTTATGTCTCTCCTTAGAGCCACAGAGCGACGCCTCTCACACAGTCCCAAGCAGCTGTCAGTCTATAACAATGAAATGCACAAACTGATAGAAGCTGGTTATGCAGTCAAAGTCAGTACAGCAGAAGTGAACAGCTCAGATGAGTCATGGTTCCTGCCACACCATCTCGTCTACCACAACAGCAAACCCAGAGTTGTCTTTAACTGCTCCTTTGTTTACCAACATGCCTGCCTCAACAATAATCTACTGCCTGGCCCTACCCTGGGGTCCTCACTTCTGGCAGTGCTTCTAAGGTTCAGGTAATACGCTGTAGCCATTAGTGGAGATATACGTAGCATGTTTCATCAGGTGTGTCTCCTCCCCGAAGACCAGCCCCTGCTCCGCTTTCTGTGGAGAGAGGGAGAGAGAGACCGCAGTCCTGATGTCTATGAATGGCGTGTGCTACCATTCGGCACAACCTGCAGTCCATGTTGCGCCACATATGCGCTACAGCGGCATGTACAAGACTACGCTGAAGGTAATGAAGAAGCCGTTACCTCTGTGTTGCAGGCATTCTATGTAGACAACTGTCTCCAGTCACTACCCACACCAGACCAAGCCAAACAGCTCATTGACAAACTGAGAACCCTTCTTGCGAGTGGGGGCTTTGACATAAGACAGTGGTCCTGTAATATGCCTGATGTCATCTCTCACCTTCCTACTGAAGCCAAATCAGCCAGCTGTGAGTTGTGGCTATCGGCACACAAGGAAGACCCCCTCGAATCTACTCTGGGTATGCTATGGAACTGTAGCACAGACACACTGGGCTACAAGCACCGGGACATCCCAGCCATGCCCACTTTGAGGTACGTGTACCGGGTTCTTGCTAGTCAGTATGACCCACTCGGTTTCCTGAATCCCTACACAACACGTGCCAAGGTGCTGGTTCAAGCCTTGTGGAAGAAAGGTAGAGACTGGGACGAGCCTATAACCGACGAGCTCCTCCCTGTATGGCAGGCATGGGAAAGTGAACTATCGCAGTTACCACATGTTACACTGCCCAGATGTTACACCTCTGATATCCCAGCTAGCACTTCTGTTGACCTGCACATATTCGCTGATGCCTCAGAGAGAGCTTATGGGGCAGTTGCTTACCTCAGAGTGGAGAACAGCGCAGGCGCAGTGCAGGTGCCATTTGTGTTGGCCCGGTCTCGTGTAGCACCAAAAAAGCAGTTGTCGATACCTCGCTTAGAGCTGTGTGCCGCTTTCTCTGGTCCACAGTTGGCTAAAGTTCTGCAAACCGAGCTTACACTGCCCATACGACATACAACACTGTGGACTGACCACAACCACTGTCCTCCACTGGATCCAAGCCGAGTCTCAGTACAAGGTGTTTGTGGGGACACGTATTGCTGAGATTCAGGATCTGGTTGGGGCCGACAACTGGCGACATGTCCCTTCTGAAGAGAAAGCTGCCGATGACATCACCCGTGGCAAACCTCTTAGAGACTTATCTAAACCCAACCGCTGGACGTGTGGGCCGAGACTCCTCTATCAGCCTCCAAGTGAATGGCCAGCCAAGCCTGCTACCATCCTCGCTCAATCAGAAGACACCTGAGATGTGACCTTCTGTGGTACTATTGGGACTGCCACACCTGCAGCTCCAGACGTAGCTCAGTGTAAATCCTGGTCTGAGCTTGTCCACGCCACATTCCTGTCCGAACACGGGGCGGCCGCTCCACCAATGACTGCCTCAGTTCGGCTCGAGACGGAAATCACCATCCTCAAGCGAGCGCAAGAGGAGAGCTTTCCTGCAGAGGTCTCTGCTCTGCAGACAGGAAAGTCGCTCAATACTAACAGCCGTCTGCTTTCTCTTTCTCCAGAGTATGACAATGCTGTCGGTCTGGTTCGTGTTGGGGGCCGGTTGAGAAAGGCGGAGGGGTTACAGGACACCATCCACCCTATAGTCGTGGCACCAGACCACCCTGTCACCTGGCTGCTGATACGAGACTATGACAACCGGCTGCTCCACCCAGGTCCTGACCGTCTGTTTGCAGAAATAAGACGGACATACTGGATTCTCCGTGGCCGGCAAACTGTCAAGAAATACCAACACGGCTGTGCAGAGTGCCAGAAATGGCGCAACAAACCCATAATTCCACGTATGGCAGACCTCCCTGCATCACGGCTTCGTCTCCACAAGCCGGCTTATTGGTCAACCAGTGTCGATTTTTTCGGGCCCTACACAGTCAAGATAGGCCGCAGACGAGAGAAGAGGTGGGGCATCATCTTTAAATGCCTCACTACAAGGTGCGTGCATCTTGACCTTCTGTGCAGTATGGACACTGACTCCTTTTTACTTGCCCTGCAACGTTTTGTGGCCAGAAGAGGGAAGCCATACGAGATTGCTTGTGATAATGCCACTAACTTTCGGGGTGGGGAGAGAGAGCTACAAAGAGCTTTGGAGGCCCTGGAGCCAGCTCTGAAAGAACGACTAGCTGAGCAGAGCATCACCTTTAAATTCAATCCACCTCATGCACCTCATTTCGGAGGAATATGGGAGAGGGAAATTAAGTCAGTCAAAGCTGCTCTGCAAGTTGTTCTCAAGGACAGAGTCCTCTCAGAAGAAGTCCTGCTGACTGTACTGATAAAGGTGGAGGGTATTCTTAACTCGAAGCCTCTTGGCTATGCCACGTCGGACATTGCTGATCCTGACCCCATCACTCTTAATCTCCTGTTGATGGGGCGGCGGGATGCATCCCTGCCACAAGCTGTTTATGGCAGCAGTGACCTGATTGGATGTCGCCGGTGGAAACACAGTCAGGTACTGGCAGATCACTTCTGGGCCCAGTGTACCAGGAACTATCTCCCTAATCTCCACCATAGGAGAAAATGGCACACCTTCACTCCTGACCTCACTACAGAC
The DNA here is from genome assembly GCA_020698575.1 of Bostrychus sinensis. NCBI lineage: Eukaryota > Metazoa > Chordata > Actinopteri > Gobiiformes > Eleotridae > Bostrychus > Bostrychus sinensis. The sequence goes on from CM036256.1 coordinate 35,188,713, forward strand.
CAAGTGGTTATGGTTATTGACCCACAGCTACCAAGAGCACGATGGCCTATTGGTCGAGTCACTAAGGTGATCCCCAGCGATGACGGCAGGATTCGCTCCGCTGAGGTGGACATTAAAGGGACTACCTATACCTGTCCAGTGGCTAAACTTATCCCACTGCCAGAGGACTGAGAGCACTTGTTTGTAGAGCAGGGAGATTTGTGACGTATTACAAATTCACTAACGTAATTTGGGGGCGGCTGTGCAAATTTCCCTGTGGTTAGCTGCTGTCTCTTTAAGGGGCAGTCCCATTTGTTATTGACGTGACTGGTACATCCCAATGACATCCGCACTAAGCTCAGGTGGTCAGTACGCGGAGGGATGCTGCAGGAGCGAACACGCATCAGACTTCACAAATTATAATAAATGTTGTGCGTGAATGCAAAGTAAGTTTTATCTGTCATGTGAAGTTCTCAGTGACTCTGGATTGGATTGTATTTGTATATGGATCTTTCGAAGTGCATACGTGGTATTTTCTGTCGACATCACCAGGTGGTCTAGGGAGACCTCTGGTGGTCGCTCGGCGTAACTGTCTATAGCAGCCTGACGTTGGTATTTTAATGTCTGTGTGTGTGTGTCTGTGTGTGTATCTGTGTGTGTGCGCGTGTTGATGGGTCTGTATACATTGGTGTGTGAGGGGATGTGGGGACAGGGGGTGTGGGGAGGGGGTGTTTTGCTTTTAACCTTGTGAAGCACTTTGTGCTGCATTACTGTATGAAAAGTGCTTTATAAATAAAGTTTGATTGATTGATAGCATTTGTATTTATCACTTAATTATTAGTCTTTGTTCATAGAGCTGTGTGTAGGTTAATTATTAACACCTACTAGCAATTGTTTATTATAACATTATAATGTTCATTGTATAATGTTTATTTTGAGCACTTTGTAATGTTCTGTATTCATGTTTTAATTGTGCCTATTTGTTTTTATTACAGGAAACCACACACACACACACAGACAGATACCCATACACCACTCAACATTGTATGTCATAGACTGTACTGCGCTTTCTTTGCGTATTTTATTAAAGACTACTCAAACCTCTGGATCTGCTGCAGTCTTTCTGACCGAAGACTTAGGCCAGTCTAGTGTACCCCAGCACATCGTACATCCAACAATATTTTACAGTCGGCCCTTGAAGATTTGCTCATATTCAAACCCTGGCCCTCTTTGAAAAAAAGTTTAGACACCCCTGCTCTACACTCACCATGTGCTGTTCTGTCTATTTCAGGAGAACCACACAAGTTCGACGCATCCTTCAGGGGTCCAGTCCGCAGAAGGTCTTTTTAATAACAATAGAAATGATTATAATTGAAAGATTGTCGTACTACAGGCGTGTCGTAGAGACACGCCATTTTCTTGGCTTGAATGAGTTGAAATTAGAATAGAGAATTAGATCATTTTCACTGCTGTGAGCTTTGCACATGTATGTCACTGTTGTGCCAGTGTGAAATACAAAAAACAAAAAAAACTATTTATCCATTAATACAATATATAAAAACACACATTGTGCCATCGTAAAAGGTAACTTCCATTTTGATATAGATAGTTAAACATTGTGCTGCCTCCAATGGTAGAATATAACGAAGTAAAAGTACTTAGTGCTCGTGTCACGAGTGTATTATAACTGTTTTCCTTGTGTCTCCTCAGAAGCTGCACTGATGTGCTGTGCTGCTTGATCTTCCTTGTCGTCATCCTCTCTTATGTGGTCTTGGGAATAGTGGGTGAGTGACACCAACTACAACTGCATATGAATTTCAGAATCCAATCTTGACTTCAGCTATGGCCATTCACTGTTGTTAGCTGAGCTTCATCTAAGTCAGAACAATAGATAAACACAGTCTGCTGAAACTAAGGCTGCAAAAAACAACAACTTTTTTTCATGTTTTTATTGAGCATTTATGTAAACATTAACAGTACAGGGTAGAAAAATGTGAACGTTTAGATTTAATAACTGGTTGATCCTCATTTGGCAGCAATAACCTCAACCAAACATTTTCTGTAGTGAAGAACAGACCTGCCTAGCGCTCAGAAGGAATTTTGGACCATTCCACGTTACAAAGCTGTTTAAGTTCAGCAGCATTCTTGGGATGTCTGGTGTGAATCACTTTTTTGAGGTCATGCCACATCACCTTAATTGGGTTGAGGTCAGGGCTCTGACTGGGCCACTCCAGATGGCGTATTTACATCTGCTGAAGCCATTCTGTTGTTGATTTGCTTCTATGTTTTGAGTCAGTGTCCTGTTGCATCACCCATCCTCTGTTGAGCTTCAGTTGGTGGACAGATGGCCTTAAGTTTTCCTGCAAAATGTTTGGATAAACTTGGAAATTAATTTTACTGTTGATGATAGCAAGTTGTCCAGGCCCTGAGGCAGCAAAGCAGCCCCAAACCATGATGCTCCTCCACCATACTTCACAGTGGGGATGAGGTTTTGATGTTGGTGTGCTGTGCCTTTTTTTTTTCTCCACACATAGCGTTGTGTGTTCCTTCCAAACAACTCAACTTTGGTTTCATCTGTCCACAGAATATTTTGCCAGTAGTGCTGTGGAGCTTCCAGGTGCTCCTTTGCAAACTGTAAATGTGCAGCAATATTTTTTTTTGGACAGCAGTGGCTTCCTCTGTAGTGTCCTCCCATGAAGTCCATTCTTGCTCAATGTTTTACCTATTGTAGGTTTGTCAACAAAGATGTCAGCTTGTAGCAGAGATTGCTGTAAGTCTTTAGCTGGCACTCTAGGATTCTTCTTCACCTCATTGAGCATTCTGCGCTGTGCTCTTGCAGTCATCTTTACAGGACAACCACTCCTAGGCAGTGTGGTCACAGTATTGAACCTTCTCCATTTATACCTTTTATTCGCTCGTACTGTGAACTCATGAACATCAAGGCTCTTAGAGATACTTTTGTAACCCTTTCCAACTTTATGCAAGTCCACTATTTTTACTCGTAGGTCTTCTGAGAGCTCTTTTATGTGAGGAATGGTTCACATCAAGCAATGCTTCTTCAGAATGGCAAACTCAAAACTGGGGGGCATTTTTTATTGGTCAGGGCCACTTTAAGCCACTCCTCCAAGCTTCTCACACTGATTGGATCCAGTTAGCTCTTGAAGAGGTCACTAGCCTAGGGGTTCCAATACCTTTTCTACCCTGTACTGTGATTGTTTACAAATGCTCAATAAAAACATGTTGTTGTTTTTTTTTCAGCATTAGTTTAAGCAGACTGTGCTTGTCTATTGTTGTGACTTAGATCTATATATACAGTGGGCCAAAAAAGTATTTAGTCATCCACCAATTGTGCAAGTTCTCCCACTTAAAAAGATGAGAGAGGCCTGTAATTTTCATCATAGGTATACCTCAACTATGAGAGACAAAATGAGAAAAAAAAATCCAGAAAATCACATTGTCTGATTTTTAAAGAATTTATTTGCAAATTATGGTGGAAAATAAGTATTTGGTCACCTACAAACAAGCAAGATGTCTGTCTCTCACAGACCTCTAACTTCTTCTGTAAGAGGCTCCTCTGTCCTCCACTCGTTACCTGTATTAATGGCACCTGTTTGAACTGGTTATCTATATAAAAGACACCTGTCCACAACCTCAAACAGTCACACTCCAAACTCCACTATGGCCAAGACCAAAGAGCTGTCAAAGGACACCAGAAACAAAATTGTAGACCTGCACCAGGCTGGGAAGACTGAATCTGCAATAGGTAAGCAGCTTGGTGTGAAGAAATCAACTGTGGGAGCAATTATTAGGAAATGGAAAACATACAAGACCACTGATAATCTCCCTTGATCTGGGGCAAGATTTCACCCCGTGGGATCAAAATGTTTACAAGAACGGTGAGCAAAAATCCCAGAACCACACGGGGGACCTAGTGAATGACCTGCAGAGAGCTGGGACCAAAGTAACAAAGGCTACCATCAGTAACACACTACGCCGCCAGGGACTCAAATCCTGCAGTGCCAGACGTGTCCCCTGCTAAAGCCAGTACATGTGCAGGCCCGTCTGAAGTTTGCTAGAGAGCATTTGGATGATCCAGAAGAGGATTGGGAGAATGTCATATGGTCAGATGAAACCAAAATAGAACTTTTTGGTAAAAACTCTACTCGTTGTGTTTGGAGGCGAAAGAATGCTGAGTTGCATCCAAAGAACACCATACCTACTGTAAAGCATGGGGGTGGGAACATCATGCTTTGGGGCTGCAAAGGGACCAGGACGACTGATCCGTGTAAAGGAAAGAATGAATGGGTCCATGTATCGTCAGATTTTGAGTGAAAACCTCCTTCCATCAGCAAGGGCATTGAAGATGAAACGTGGCTGGGTCTTTCAGCATGACAGTGATCCCAAACATACTGCCCGGGTAACGAAGGAGTGGCTTCGTAAGAAGCATTTCAAGGTCCTGGAGTGGCCTAGCCAGTCTGCAGATCACAACCCCATAGAAAATCTTTGGAGGGAGTTGAAAGTCCGTGTTGCCCAGCGACAGCCCCAAAACATCACTGCTCTAGAGGAGATCTGCATGGAGGAATGGGCCAAAATACCAGCAACAGTTTGTGAAAACCTTGTGAAGACTTACAGAAAACGTTTGACCTCTGTCATTGCCAACAAAGGGTATATAACAAAGTATTGAGATGAACTTTTGTTATTGATCAAATACTTATTTTCCACCATAATTTGCAAATAAATTCTTTAAAATCAGACAATGTGATTTTCTGATTTTTTTTTTTTTCTCATTTTGTCTCTCATAGTTGAGGTATACCTATGATGAAAATTACAGGCCTCTCTCATCTTTTTAAGTGGGAGAACTTGCACAATTGGTGGCTGACTAAATACTTTTTTCCCCACTGTATATATATACATGCTCTCATGCATATATGCTCTTTTGTTTCTGAGTGTTTCAGTAAATCCAGTATTTCTGCATTCACATTGCATGGATTTCAAATACGCATTATTCAGCAATATACATAGGTCTAGAAACACAATACATTTTTGTTAAGCCTAATATGTAACCATTTTCAAAAGTACAAAGTTCACAAGTCTCAACTGAACCCCAGCAGGGTTGGCCCTTCGTATAGGCAAACTAAGCAGTTGCATAGGGCCCCAGGGCTTATCCATCTTTTACTGATTTGCTGATCAGCCCCCCCCCCCCCCCCCCCCCCCTTCCCCATTTAACTGGTCTAAAAAAATGAGAGGCTTGGCTCCCAAATCTATCCTGCTTAGGGCTCCCACATAGGACCGGCCCTGTACCTCAGTGACAACAACTTAATAACATGGTAACACTGAGGAAACATCCATATATTGCTTGGAGTAGCTGTTTGTAGTCTTGCATCACCATCATTGTGTCCCTTGGTACCATGTTTTTTTTTTCTTTCTTTTTTTTCCAATGTCTTTTTATTTCTCACTGTGGGGTGCTTTCCAAGTTCAGTGTAAAATAATTTCAAAGATGTGGAAGAGAAATACAAATGCTTAGAGAATTTGGTGGGGAGGCTACAGTCCCCACTGGGAGGCTTTTCAGAGCAGTTTATTCCTGAGAAATAAAGAGCCATGTTTGAACTGCATACATAGATAAGACAATGATGGAGTTGTTTTGGTCTGATTTTTTTCTTCCTTAACTGGAGGCAGGAAAAGACTGCTGATGATAAACCCACAAGTGTACATGGTTTGATTCAGTAGTCTGATCTCAGCGGTCAGAAGCAGCAGTCCGTGTGCAGTGCATCCTCCAAAGTGGATCTGAGTTAGACCCACTGTACGTCTGCAACATGCCAGGGTCTGCAGAGATGCTCACACTCAAACAATGGCATTGTTCTGTGGCTTATAAGAAGTCAAAAATCATTGACCTAAAAAATATACCCCCAAACAAAGAAAGTTAAAAAGTGAGTGAGTTTAAATGCACTTGAGCATCCTGGTTATGAGCCATATCCCAGTCATGACAGTATTCTGATGTTTACCTGGATATCCTGTATTATCCCTGTATACAAGACAATTTGTAGTATCCCAGATTTTTAGGGGAGTTGAGTGTAGGGCTGGGTACCGTTCAGATGTTTTCAATACCAGTACTTAAACAATGCCTGGTTTTTGATACTGGTACATGAGCGATACTTTTTTGATCCCTATGGTGAGCTAATTCATCTTCTACAATCATAAAACACAATAATATTGAATAAAAGACAATTTTTTGGTGCACAATTCTTAGCTGTAAGTTAAAACCAGTAGTTTTATGATTTATTCTGTGTTATTTATTTATTCATACAAGCAAAGGAACATTAAAGGTCCCACTAGGCACTGAAACTTGGTATTTAAGAAAAAAAAAAATAAGCACTGTGCCAACATTGCTAGTAGCATGTGGCTTAGTGAACAGATTTATATGGACAGAGGAACAAGAAATATTCAAATGCACACCTAAGACTGTGTGCCCAGCAGTACAAGATAATATATGTGGAAAAATATGGCGAAGGCTTCAGTGGAGTCCCTCAGCAGCTGTAGTGAGCAATAGTTTAGTCCGTGAGCAGCAGGATGCAGACACTGGAACCAGCCCCAGCGCTGAGCATAAAGGTAGCAGTATTGTTAGGTAGATTGTGTCACTTTGTTGAAAACGACTATATTGGTTTGATATATTACGAGTTTCAGTAGCTGTCGCTTTCAGTGTCTGTTTGGTTGCGTCTCTGAGTCTTGGAGTTCACACATGCTCAGTATGTCAGGTGAGACCAGAAATCAGGATGCCGCATTTACATGCCTCAGTATCCCAGTTGCTATCAAAGTTTTCCAGGTGGAGTATCCTGGTTTCTCATTACATGCACAAAGACAATACCAGGATACTTAAAAATCCTGATCATAACCTGGATACTGAAGTGCATTTTACCACACTGATTGTGGTATAACACGGGCTGGATGCTCAGAGATGATCTGCCGTCAGACTGTGGCGGAGGCTCGGTGGAAACAGGGAAAGGACAGGACGGAGGAGCACAGGAGCCTGAATGGGACAGACGTGACTGACTTTAGGGAGCATGTCCCATCAGTCCACTTTACCCATGCGGCAAATCTTTTGATGCTTTTGCTTTAAAAGATTTTATTTGGTAATGTGTCATCGCAACGATATTGTTTTTGCTTTGAAGGCTCCCTCTCAGCTCATCACCTGCAGTAAATGTTCATATGAAACTTGTTTGTCTCTGAGGGAAATTGAGGAAACCACCTAATACCATACTGTGATCTGAATCTTCAGTCAGAAGTACTTTATTTCATCTTCTACACTTTACAATCAAAGAGCCACGCAATCAATATTTGTTTATACAGCACTCTACAACACACAACATGACCAAAGTGCTTTCCAATAAAATCAAAGTCAATCAAAAATCAATAATAAATATAAAATTATTAAAAAAAAATAAAAAATAGAAATACATAGAAGACTATAATAAAGAATACAAAATAAATAACATGTCACAGCATGTGACAAGTGTTTAAGTCTAAATTTAAAAAGACCAAAATCTGTGATAGTTTGCACATCAGGGGCCACCTTAGTCCAGAGTCTGGGCCCGATCACCCCAGAGTTTGTATTTAGCTCTCAGGACTTCCAAAAGGGCTTGATTTTAGGATCTCAAAGCTCTGTTTGGGTTTGCGAATAGCCAATATTTCAGCTAAGTAGGGTGGGGCGAGGTTGCCTGGAAAATCCAGACTGATATGTCTCTGTGTTAATTTACAGAGAAATATCAGTCTGGTCACCACGCCGTCCGCAGTGGTTTACTCAAATCTCAAGCATACCGTGCATTTTGATTGGTTTATTTAAGTCACGTGTTCTTCGCGAGCAGCGTCACTCTTACGCGTCTCCTCGCCGACAACAATAAAGATGGCGCACCGAGGAGCCAAGAGTTTGTTTCATTCAGCGGTATGGTACGGTAATGTTGAAATAACTCCCTCATTCCTCCCTCGTGGCTTTACTACTCCATTTGTTTACGTTCTTACTTTCTTGTTGCTTTGTTAACGTCACGTCCGCCATTTTCTGATTGGCTAACGCTGCTGTCCGTTAATTCGGGTTTGCTCCGCCCTAGAAATCGAATTGATTGTAAGGTGACCAGACTCATCCGCTGGTTCAGCGGTGAGTCTGGAATTTCCAGGCAAGGGGCGAAGCTGTTCAAGGCTTTAAAATCAAACAATACCATTTTTAAATCAACTCTAAAAGAATCTGGAAGCCAGTGCAGCGAAGAAAGGACGGAGGTGATGTGTGCTGATGTCTGGAAGAGCTGGTTAAAAATTGGGCTGTGGCGTTCTGCACCAGCTGGAGACGACTGAGAGATGATGGGAGACGCCAACATAGAGTGCAGTAGTCGATCCTAGCACTAATAAAAGCATGAATACACTTCTCAATATCTGAGCGATTGAGAAATGGCCTTATGTAACAACCGATAACATAGTAATGGCCAATAATGTAATACCTGCCAATAACATAATAATTTTGGCAATTATAAATGTAATAAAGCCAATAACGTAATAACTTGCCAATAATGGGATAACTTATTATGTTATTGGCTAGCAATAAAAATAAAAAATCCTTTGAAAATGTAATAAAGTAAATAACTGCAGTCAATAATGTAATAATACATCAATAGCACTGCATTTCTTTGTATAATTTTTTATTTTTTTTTTATTTTATAAAGCTTTATTTTGTTTGTTTGCAGTTTTGTGCACTTTGCTCATCAGAAATATGTTTAGTGGATAGTATAGGTAATTATCATTTTAAGAGCCAGTTTGAGATTTTTTCTTGTACAAAATGTTCTATTTAGAATATTATTCATTTGTATGTCCGTGAAGACTCTTAGTCATCCAAGCTATCTAAATCACAACAACAAAAATAAATCAACTGGACTTGGTTTTTAGAGTTTTAGATGTTTTGTCTCTTATCAAAGAGACTTTTTATGTTACATTATTGGTTGTTACACCTTACTTTACTTAAAAGCCCTAAGTGAAAAAGTAGTTTTAATCACACTATCAATTTGTTTTTCAAATTTAAAGTGGTTTAGCCATTGTTCTAAATCACTAATAAACAATCAGTTGATGGCAGCCGATAATTATTCCATCTTATTCCAGACACAAATGTCCAAAACTGACAAACAGTAATACAGAGGAAAAGAAGAAGAAGAGGGATGCAAAGTCTCATGTCACGTTAAGCATTTTGCAGTGTGGTGATCTTGATTAGTTTAACTTTTTTAAATATAACATAGGTAGCTTAGCTTTTGTTGGAATGGAATGGGCATCAGGGCAGGAAAAACATTCTGGATCTTTAATGTTCTCTATCACATATTTCACCTTGTGTCTCCAGTTATGTGTCTGGCTGCACTCACAAAGCATTCCCAAAGCGTCCTCTCCACACACACTCAGCACCACTCCACTGGTGGATGACATCACCTCAGACCCCCCTACTCTAGACCCATCTCTCACCAACAACACTGATGGATGACATCATTGAGGATGACATCACCTCAGAGCCCGCCTTACAAGTCCCCTCACCCCCCAAATCATGCTTTTGTCCCCGCTTCCCTACAAACACTTCCGTTTGCTCTGAGTTCCTCCCTCCTTTTGAGAATAAATCCACATTAAACAGGAGAAATGTACAAAACCACAGGAAAACACAGTGATCAGTGATCAAGGATCAGCATTGCATGCACAGGAGAAATCTATCCAGACTAGAATGGTATTTTAGCAACATCACTGCTGCAGCAGAAGCTCAAGCCTCACTCTCTCTTAATGTTGTAACGGCAGGATTTCTTTTTTGAAAAGATAAGTGCAAACAAAAAGAAAGACACAGATGTTATGGGCACTGACTGCAGACCCTTGGCCAGACAGAGAGGATTTCTTTTTCAAAAAGTGAACCAGCTCTGGAGATCCACTATTATCTGAAATATTACATTATCAAATCAAGTATGAGAGCAAAACAGTGCAAGACATGTCTATGTTTAGTTGATTGCAATACACGAGTCTTCTGAAAAAGGAGTGACAGCACAATTGTGTTCACAAAATGTAAGGTATGGTTTCAAATCCAGACCAGGTCTCGGTCCTGAGTCTGAGTTCTGTAAGCCTCTTTTTTTCCAGCTTGGCTCCATGGAGACCCCAGGAAGGTGATCCACCCCACAGACAGCTACGGAAACTTCTGTGGCCAGAAGGGAACCACCAACCAGTGAGTCCTGTTAATGGGTCAATGCTTTGACTGGCATTCATTCCCTGGAGATTAATCCCAACCTTAACCACACTTTCAGCATTTTAACTACTGCTAGAACCATAACCTTAACCTAACTGAACCTACTATATCTTGACTTTAAAACATGCCTATGATTTAATAGGCAAGGCAAGTTTATTTGTATAGCACAATTCATACACAGAGCAATTCAAAGTGCTTTACAGAAAAAAAAGGCAAATTTAAAAGTACAAAACACAATAATATCCAATTATTTCCGAGTCAAACAAAGGCTTAGGACCCCTCAATGTCTGTGGGCTCCCTGTCACAGGGCCCTTAAAGCAGAACTCTGTAACTCTGCTCATTTCTTCGCTCTTTTTGCCTTATTTTCCTATATAAAGCTCCCGCTACAGTTCAGAGCAAAGCACTATTGTAAATACTCACAAGCCCAGTTGCCTCCTGTGTGACCCCTCGCTCGTCTTTACTTTCGTTTTCCCCTACGCATGTCTGTACAAAGTTTTTTCTTCCATTTGGCCACTCTGGAACGACAACAACTGACAAATAAAGCCAACACTAGCTTGTTGTTTTGCTAACTGAGTTGTGCTACTTTCTCATGAGACCTGAGAATTCTGTGACGCTGGGTCGACGGTGCTCACTGTTGCAAGTGTCACTTTCAGCCCAGAGACACAAGGGGGTGAGGCTGCATGCTTCATTTACCCCACAACAACTCATTTAGCCATCACATGGACTCCGAAACCGTTAATTTAAGGTAAAAAAAAGCTACTGTAAAGGGTATATACAGTAGCTTGGAAAGGAATTCATCCCCCTTGGCACTTTTCCTGTATTGTTGCCTTTCAACCTGGGATTTAAATGGATCATTGGAAGGCTCATGGCAGTCACTTTACATCACATTACACTAACTATGAAGATGTGAAATATTTTTATTGTAAAGCAAACAAAAAATATAACAGAAAAAGAAAACTTGAGTGTGCAGAAGTATTGATCCCCTGAAATCAGTACTCTGTAGAACCATATTTTGAAAAAAATCCAGCTCCAAGTTGTTTAAGATATGTATTTTACGAGTTTGGTTCATAAAATTACAAGGATTTGTGCAAATTTTTCTATTTTTCTGTTATGTAAAGTGACTGACATGAACTTCGGAATTATCCATTTCAACTTTTGGTTGTAAGGCAACAATAAAGAAAAAATGCTAAGGGGGAGGAATACCTTGGCAAGCCATTATAAACAAGAGCACACACACACATTACACTTCAGTTCATACACTGAGCCCTAACGGCAGCTCATGTGCACACCAACCATTCCACATTCCTCAGTAAAATACTTACTGCAATCAGTAAACTGTAAGTCTTCTTGTTTATATTTTACTTCCTAAAACAGTAAACATGCTCCTATTCACAATCACACATCTCACATATTCTCCATCACTCCTCTGTCCACAAAATACTCACATCCTGATTAGTTTTCATACATCACAAATCCTCAGCCTCCTCCTGACTCATGACCTGGGCACAAAAGCATCTTAAATATTAGACAGCAGTACCTTGTTCAAACTGTAGAGGGTGCATACTGCATATTTTACCTTTAAAACATTTATAGCCACAAGGATTTCATTGTCTAAAGTCTCTTTGAATCTGACTGTAATTATGATCATCTGATGTCTTGTTGCAGGGATAGACCAATCCTGTTTTATTTTAACCTCTTGAAATGTGCCAATCCAGCCATCCTCATCAACCTCCAGTGCCCCACTACCCAGGTACCTGCTGCCGAGACCTAATTCCATAACCTTTTTCATAACCTTCCATCAAGTATGGTTATTTCTTTGAATGAGAAAACCTCAAATGCAACTGTTTATATAATATAGTATTGTAGATTTTAAAAAGAGCCACCTTTTCAGCAGAATAACAGCAGTTTTTCCTGGCATCCAGATGTGTGTATCAAAATGCCCAGACAAGTTTGCCACATACTCGGAGATGCAGCTGCAGCACCGCCTGGGCCGGAGCTCCTGGGAGTACTACCGGCACTTCTGTAAACCTGGCTTTGACAACCACAATAAGGTACTGTTTTTAAGTAGGACCAGAGCCACTGCGTGTTTCCTGTTCTGAAGTGGATTCTGTTGTGTGTCGCAGCCCTTGTCTCAGGTTCTCCGTGACGAGGACTGCCCCTCCATGATCGTCCCTAGTCAACCAGGTGAGCATCCCAGCAACAGCCAAGAATTCAGTTCAGTCTTTCTCAGGCAAATGCACCGTTCTGCTTTTGTAACTGTCTCCTGAACAACACTGACCAGCCTTTTATTTATTTCATTGTATTTTATTCTTACTAGTTTCCTTTTAACATACCAGAGTTAGGTTTTCATGCCAATGTTTCAAGCACTTCCGGCAGCCCTCCTCAGCTGGGTCACGTGATGTTAAAGTGACATGTCTTGTTGGCTAATTTAAATGGTTTTAGCACTGTTCTCCAACCTTGAGCGGTAGGACAGCGACATCTGCACCCCGACTTCTTCAGAACAGCATCCCAAGTATAAGTTAGCAAAAAAGGCCTTCCCTTCCCTGTTTACAGTCCTGTCGGCAGGTTTCCAGATTGTTATTACCTTCTTAATCCAATGTCAGCATTTGTTAACCTCTAGTTCTATCCCAGTCCATTATATGGTTTTCCCTTTTCAAGACATGTCAACATCATGTGATACGTCTGAGGAAGACTGCAGGGAGTTGGTAAAAAACAACTGTTCAAAGAAACAGACAAGTCAAAATAACTTTTGTAGAAGACCTAGTCAACTTTTTTTGATTATTGGTGATCAACCTTTTAGAGTCAAGACCCCTGACCTGGTTTAACACAGTAAAGAACAGACATTTAAAGTCAAAGTCTTTTATTCAGACTCACATTTCAAATGCAACAACGAAAGAACTGACAGTCCTTAAATCAATCACTGAGAAGTTTATTTCTGCTGCTCCCTAACGGGGTTGCCACAGGGAACCAGTTGCACCGTGATTCAGCAATTTCTTATGCCAGATAGCCTTCCTGTCGCAACCAGTCACATACTGTGACAGGAGTGGGCAATGTGCTGTCTGGTTCAGGAATCAAACCTAGGACCTATTTGCAATTAGGCGACAGTGCTAACCACTTTTCCACCATGCCACCAAAACATGAGTCAGAATTATAAATATTGTCAGCTGGGTGTGTACAGCCCTGGACAGAAGTATTGAGAATGACTAGTTTTGATTTTCACTAATTTAGCTGCTTTAGTTTTTCAGATATTTGTGTGTGATACAACTATGGTATACAGAAGTTTAACTACAAGCATTTCAAGTGTCAAGGAATTTTGTTGCACTCTTGAAAAGACCCGGAAAAGTCCTTTACCTTTCGGCAACTTTATTTACAGTCCAGTTTATGAAGTTGTTATGAAAAGAGTCAGTATTTTTTTATTTATTTATCTATAAGAAAGGGGACAATGCATATTAATGAACATTAAAACAAATGTAAATATGCCAGATTATAGCCTTAGGCTAATTTCCATCTGCAGTCCCCTAGCAGGTTGATGTTATATAAAGAAATGTACAAAGAAAAACACACCACAACAGGGGCGGACTGGCCATCTGTGCATTCTGGAGGATCACAGAACGGCCGGTCGCTGAGACGGCCGATGGGCCGTTTTACATAGACTCCATAAACACATACACAACCAGACCAGAGAGAGCGCAGCCGCGCAGATGCGCAACAGCAGAGTAGAAGAAGAAAGCAGAACAGCTGCAGCCACTCAATGCAGTCAGGCACTCGAACAAGTCCGCAAGAAGCAGCCAACAGGCGGCCGTGATGACGGCGGTGGCGCGTGAGCAGAGGCTGCCGTGCGTTTACGTAATGGATAAAAAACAGTTAATAAAACGAAAGGAGAAGGGCGGAGCAGAGAAAGTCAGGGAAATGAAGCTTAAGTCGCTTGCATGTCAGGCGTCCAAGTGTAAAAAAATAACAGAAGTGTTTGACAGCAGCAGTGCTACAGCCACATTCACCAGTACAGCACAACATGAGAATGAAGAGGCTGAGAGTGCGGTGGTGGGGGCCCAGCTCTGCTCAGGCTCAGGGACCCACAGAACCAGATGAAGTTTTACCTCAGTTAGAGCCATGTACAGAGCAAGTGGTGAGTATAGCTTACTGTATGAAACACAGGGCTTTCGTAGCTATGACATATTTATTCCACTTCCTATACATAGCTCTAAAACACTATCATAACAATAACAATATGAATAATATTATATCTAATATGGCTGTGAAGACTAAACTATATCTAAAACATGACACAACCAGGTCTAACCAAGACTAAACCCTAACTAAAATAGGTATACGCTGTCCAAACCTATAGCTAAACCAGGTCTTAATCAGGTCTGTGCCAGGATCAAATCAGATTCAAATTCGGGACTAAACCTGTACAAAACCAGGTCTAAACCAGGACCTAATCAGGTCTAAACCCTACTGATGTCCCTGTATGAATCTAAAGGTAAGCTTTGATAGGAAAAGGGATGAAGTAGATTACATATTGACCTCTCTGACATTTAATTAACCCTACATTTTATATTGTTTACCCAGGTTGAGACCCATAAACAATTTCCTAAAGTCTTGAAATTATATTTTTTTAAGTAATACAATCACAAACAACTTTAGAAGATCTAAAGATTTTTGATTTTTAGTTTACTATCATAAACAACTTGTAATTGAAATTGTGCTTTTTGCTTTATTTTTTTGTTTTTGTTTTTTTTTTTGTTTTGTTTTTTTTGTTTTTTTGGGGGGGGGGGGCTGGGCAGACTCCAGGGCTGTTTTTCAGTCCCAGTCCGCCCCTGCACCACAACAAGAACAGATACATTGACACCATAAAGTACAACATAGTCAATATTAGTACAGACAAGATAATAATAATAATAAAATCCAGGTCACGCGTGATCACATGTTTATGTATCTCTCAGCCACAGTTTCAAATGTATTTTGAACTTAACAAAATTTGTGCATTGCCTCGCTGAGAGAGGTATGCTGTTCCAAAAGATTAAGCCCTGAAATGACAGGACATTTTGAGAAAATGATGTTTGCCTAAATGGGAGCGCACAGTCACCTCTAGTGGCAGCGAAGAGCCACTGAGGGATTTCTGTTTGATGAAGTCATTCAATGGTGGAGGGGCCATACCATGTAAGACTTTATAAACAAGACAGTATTGGCAGTGTGGCTCTTGAAGGATGTTTTGTTCACATTCATTGTTCATTCCTGGACCAGGATTTTCTCCTTAGGCTGATTCATCTGCAAGGTCAGGGCAGCACCAGTGCATAGCAATTTCATGATGGTGGTGGCATGTGGTACAGACCAAAGATGACTGATTTGATGAATTTGAGTTATCTCATTTCTATGATCATCCTTCTCAGTTTTGCAGAGGTGTCTACCTGACCTCACCAGTCAGAACGGGACAACCACTGTGGCCAACAGAACCCAGTTTATAGACGCTTTGGAAAATGCACGAAGTGTTACTGAATTACAAGAAGCTGCCAAGTACTTTCACTCACATTCATCATCTAAAACACATTCTCTCTGTCCTGGTTGTTCCCTAACTGCTGTGTGTGCTCTGCAGAGGGATAACAGGCCTGCTGGATACTAAGGACCTTGGGCTGAAGATTGTAGAGGACTACGCCAAGTCCTGGGTTTGGATACTCATGTAAGTACAGAGCCAACATTTAGAACTTAAGCACCTTGTGTCCTATAGAGCAAGAAAATCATCACCTGTTATATGACATTACTATCTTTCAGAGGTTTACTGATAGCGTTCGCTGTCAGCCTGGTCTTCATTTTAGTGCTGAGGTTCACAGCTGGCCTGTTGCTCTGGATCACCCTCCTTTTTGTCATACTGCTGCTCGCCTATGGTCTGTACTGCCATAAATACTGTAGATACAAACATAAAAGCCACACCAAAATGGTGTTCTATAGCTGTTTAAGGTAAATGTCTGCTATGTTGTAAAAAGCAGTAGATTATATTGTATTCAAAATGGAAGAGAAGAGTACATACACTGTAAATAAGTGTTGTTACAGGGCCAAATTACAAGTAAAAATAGTGTAAAAATAAAAACACTTAAGTAAAATAAAAAATTACAGAATACTTTTTAGCCATTGATGTTAGTGACAACAAAATCTAACATATGCATCTACTCTCCAGCTCTGGACCTGACCTGACCTCAGCTGTTTTATATATATATACAGGGCTACTTACAACTGAACTGAAAGTGAGTGGTTTTATGAGGGCTAAAACTAAGCTAAGACTACACTAGAAATGATCAACGGAGAACAGATGAATCAAGTCAGAAAAGTACTCAGTAATCTCAGTAATGGAAAATATTTTTATTACCATTACCATAAATAGTAAAGTTACGGAGCCCGGGAGGGGACATGGAGAAAATAAAATTCCCCCCAAAAATGTACTGGTGTACTGGTGGCATAAAGAAAAAAAAAAGCTTTTTATTTCCATTCCAGTGGGGAATCAGTGGAAACAGAGCTGTACAAGTTGGTTTTTTTTTTTTTTTGTTTTGTTTTTTTTTTCTGATAAATAAATGAGAGCAGACTGGATGTAGAGGGCTTGTTGACTGGTCAGTAATTCCTGGACTGGGCGGAGGTTTGTGGAACCAATAATTCTGAAGGCTCAGAACAGCCATGCCAGAGAATTAGGATGAGAATTAGGATTACTCAAACAGGTGTGGCTGAAGCAAAACATAACTCCAGACATGTTTCTGATGAGGGAACAATAATAAAATAATAAAAAATAAAGGAGGAGAATGACATTTTGCAGAATATAGACCCTTTAAGGAAAGCTGCCATTAGAAATACTGAAATATTGGCTTTTGGTGAGTGACACTTTTTAAAAACAAGTAAAATAAAAAGTAGTAAAATGAAAGCAGTCAGATGGAGGTGTGTGGGGTGAGGGGTGGGGACATGGCCTTGTACTTGAGCAGGTGGCCTGTGTCTGTGTAGGGATGTGGTACTGCGCCGCTGAGTTGTCCCATCTCAAAAACACCCCCGGTTCCGAAGTAGCCATCGTAGAAGTGGGCTTCCACAGCGATCTGCAGCTCTACCTCCAGCTCCAACAAACCTGGACCATCATGTGTAAGCCTGCATCAAGTCTTGTCGTTCAATAAGGCACTTTTCACAATTCAATTTCTACTGCTTATACTGGTCCAAGTGACAAGAGCTAATCTCCGCTACTTTGGGCCTGAGGCAAAGTAAACTTGGTACATTTACTATTCACTCAAATTCTTTCACTATGGGACAATGTCAGAATAATAATTATTTCAAATCTACCTCATTGTTGTGGCGTGGTCTTTGTTAGTGAACTGGCTATTGTTCAGAGTGTACCCACCTCTGGCCCAAAGTAGCTTGGACAAGACCCCGGTGATATGTGCTGGGATAAGTAGTAGAAAGTGAAATAAAGATGAATAAATAAACCGCTAACTGAGAGATTTGTGATGGATGACCATTGTCCTGCCTCTGCCAGTGGTCTGTTTAGGCTCTGCTGAAGCCACCGTTCTTCTGGTTCTGCTCTTCTTGAGAAGGAGAGTGCGAGTGGCCATTGCTCTGCTCAGAGAGGCCAGCAAGTAAACAAATAACCCATAAAATAATGTTTCTTATTGAAATTTTTCACTCGTATTTATACTTACAGTTTGTGTTTGTGACAGAGCCATTGGCCACATCATGTCCACTCTCTTCTACCCAGTGGTGACCTTCATCCTGATGGCTGTCTGCACATCCTACTGGGCCATAATTGCTGTGTATCCTTTATCACAACAATGCTCAGAGATATTATTATTATTATTATTATTATTATTATTATTATTATTGGAGTTGGCTTGCAAAATTAGGATTCAAATAATTCATATGGAGGTATGTGAGATAAGTCATGACCCTGCCAAACTATGCAAGTATACAAAGTATTTTCATTGTTAATGTTTTTTAAGAAATTTTCCTGAACTTCATTCCTAGTTACTTGGCTTCTTCAGGTGAGGCTGTTTATAAAGTGATCTCTCCAGATGAGAGCTGTCCTTACGCCAACAGCACCTGCAGCCCCCAGGTCAGTATGGAAGCACCGAACTGCCACAGTGAAAGGAAAAACACTAGCAGTGTTTCTCGATTATACGACAAAGTTTCGCATTTTAACAAGATCTTTTTATCATTAAAACATAACAATATTACGTAATAACATGCTAAATCTCTTGTTTAAACAAGATTTAAAGTTATCACATTATAACGAGAAAATTATCTAGTTTTAACGTAATCTCGTGTTTTAACAAGAAAAAGATCTCATTATAACTTGAAATTTTCTTGAATTAACAATAAAAGCTACCAATAGTTTTTCTTTCACTGAGGTAGTTCAGCACTTCCATATGTCAGCCCTCTTCACTTGTCTCAGCTTTTTTACCCTGACATCTTTTGTTTGCTGTAGGTGAACAGTCAGTTTAAATGTATTATACTGCGCATCCTTCAATCAAGGATGCAACGATTCATTGGAATAATTATTCAAATTGTTTATTACAATAATATTTAACTACTACACATATTAAACATTAATTATTAAAAAGAATGGAAGACTGTTTTTGCACAGATCACCCATACTATTCACACTGTTTAAATTTTGGAAAAACATAATTTCAGAAGTATTAATCACCCATTGTGAATGTACGCTACAACACATCTCAAGTTTTTAAACCATTGTATTTGTAAGTCCCACATTAGTCATGTTCAACTATCTAACTCAAAAAAATAATAAGGATGGGATAAAGCATGCCTCATTTTAATGAACAATTCTGACAATGGTCCAGTTGGGACATTAAGTGGAAAGTGGTCTGAATGGAAGCAGTTCCAGAGCCCTCAGAGAGTGAACTGGCTTGCAGCTTCCTTTTGAACTCTTTATGTCTAACGCTGAGGTGTCATTGATTCCAGACATTCAGCAGGTCTGCTGTGTCCGCTGCAGCCTCCTGTGAGGGCTCTCAGTGCTTGTTCGCTTTTTACGGTGGTGAGACGTCCTTCCACCGTCACCTGTTTTTACTGCAGCTGTCCAACCTGCTGGTCTTCCTCTGGCTGCTCAACTTCAGCCTGGCCCTGGAGCAGTGCACATTGGCAGGGGCCTTTGCCAGCTACTACTGGGCTCAGAGAAAACCCCAGGACGTCCCACCGTGCCCCCTGTTCTCCTCCTTCAGCAGAGTCCTCAGGTCAGGACACAATGTGGTTAAAACTATACAGAATATTTACTGTATTATACTGATTTTGACTGTCCTGACACTTTTTTTCTTCACTTTTTTTCTTAAAAGCCATTGTTGTTCCTGGATTTTTTCACACAAATTAAAAACTGACATATACACACAATATACAAGCTATCTACAAGCTTGTGCAATAATCATGACTCATAGAACCCCACATTGATGATGATGATGATGACGACAACAACAATAATGCTGATATTGATGCTGATGATGATGATTATTATTATTTTGAGTATTTTAGTTCTGTAGTGAGTATCCAGAATGTTTAGTCATTGTTCTTTTTAGTCTTTTCACACTAAAACTGACATTTACACACTATCGTATATCAACAGAAGTGAATACAATAGAACCTCATAGAACCTCACATAATGATGACAATTATGATGATGATCATGATAAAAATTACGATGATAATGTTAATGATGACAATACTGATGAAGATGATGTTAATGATGACCATATTGATGATAAGGATGATGATGACAATTACGATGACGATGATGGTAATCAGTGTAATACAGGCTGTGTTTGTGTCTTCAGGTACCACACTGGATCACTGGCCTTTGGGTCTTTAATTCTCTCAGTTGTACAGTTTGTCCGGATCATATTGGAATATCTGGAGGCGAAGCTAAAAGGTTTTTATTGTTCTGTTGGACTTTTGTGTTGGCCCTTAATTTAAAACCCAAACCAAAAGTTTTATTTGAAATTCTGTTATGGACTCATAAGAGTCTCATGTAGTTCTTGAAACTTTCTATGTCTTAGCATCTAAAAATGATCAAATTAATCTATCAGATCTACAGTATTCCAGTTCACAAGTATTTGATTAACTGGAATTCAATAAATTGTTAGTTTTTTTTTGGCACCTGACTGTTGTGTGTGTTCAGGGCTGGACAATGCCATGTCCCGGTTTGTTCTGTGCTGTCTCAAGTGCTGTTTCTGGTGTTTGGACAGATTCATACGGTACATGAACCGCAACGCTTATATCATGGTAAGTGTGAAGATAATTAAAGTGGAGTTGTGTGTAGTTGTGAAACGTAATCTGCCAGGGACCAAGTCCTGTTCCAATTCAAAGTCCGCTCCAAATCCCCGGATGTATCTTACGTTTTACCGGGGATGCATCAGAGAAGACATGTGTGTTCTCGGCCAGGTAGAAATTCCAGAATGCATTTCACATTGTGCACGGATTGCTGCTTGAATCCGCCCCCTCCCTCTTCAGTGCGCACTTAAGCAAACACAACAGAGCCCATAGAATAGATCAGCTACTACATACAAGAGTATATAGGCCTAGGTACTGCCTGATCCATTGGATTTATTTTTAAGCTCTTCCTCCCCAAGTTGAGCACTTTCAATTACTTTGTTTTCAAGCAGATAATTTAAAACAAATGTTGACCCATTTCTCTTTATATGCATTAATTTCTTCATGTTATTTAAGTTAAAATGAAGATGTTATTTAATAAGAACCAATGCAGGCAGTTTGGCTGTTGTCTTTCTGTTTTATACATCTGAATTCTTCTATTTCTCAAAATTTTTATATATATATATATTTAATAAATGTGAAAAACTTAAAATGATAAGGACAGCGGGCACCTTTTTTCATTTATTAATAATAAATATCTTCATATTTTGCAATTATTCTTGTGTATAACCATACAAAAGCTACATTTTAATAATAAAGGAAGCGTATGGGGTCAGTGCCCCAGGAGAGCTACTTCCTGTGATGACATCAAGTTCACCTCATCCCAGAATCTGAAAAAAGCAAAGTTCATCCTCGTGTTCTCCTCAAGGCCATTCTCTGAGTCTGCTCCCATAAGTCTGTACCTCTGAGTACACAAGTCCAGAGTCTACATACTAGGAATTGCGAAACAGCCATTGTTACATTTACATTTCACATTGCTTGGCTTTCCCTCTTATCTGCCATAAGAGCAGTTTTGTTGTTCAAGGGACATTACCCTAATACCATACTGGCCAATCACATTGATCTGGCTCTGCATTTGGCTATGTATTCACATCACCTGTTAAGTGAAGTGTTGAAGTAGTTGAGTTTGACCTTTTTTTTTTTTTTCTTTTTTTTTTTTTTTTAACCCTCTGGGCTTGTTCCTTTTTACTATACACTCAGCTCTATAGTGGCCATTTGTGGCTACCAACAATGGAAGTCCATAAATTTTAAGATTTTTTTTTTTTTTTTTTTTTTTTTGCTACTTTTACTGCATAATGTGTTAAAGTAACATCTCTTCTTGTCATAAATATAAAATATATATTTTTCTTTAAAAAAGTTAACCCTTTAAATGCCAGTTTGTTTGCACATTGCGCTGGTTGTCAAAAAAACTCAAAAATGAGTACTGTATGTAATTGCATTGCCAGTCATTTTACTTATATTGCAAATAGTACAGCCTAAGACATGTAACTAATTACCAACACCACTTTTTAAAATCCTTTTTTATTTTTGAGCTGGGAAGGCAAAACATAAAAAACTCACACTCAGCTCTGTCGTGGCCATTTGTGGCCACCCTTTGTTTACATTCTAAAAATGCTATAAAAATAATGTATATTAAAAAAAATTTCCACTTTCAATGACTTGATTTGTTCGATTTACATCTGTTCTTGTCATAAAAAATTAAATTTCATTCAATTTAAAAAATGTACCTCTTTTATTGCCTGTTAAACCACACAATGTCCATTATATAAGGGCCAAAAATATAAAATCGCTAATTTTTATCAAATAATTGATGTCAATTAAATGATTTTATATTCAGCAGTATCAACATTTTTTCTGCATTATTAGTTTTGAGTGCAGGGGCAAAAAAACATAAAAAATCACACTCAGCTCATTGACTCCCATTATAACTACAGTTTTTGATTCCCCCTAATGGACACTTTAAAATCAAATGATTTATGTAAAATGGCTTTCATTGTAAACTCAAGACATGAAAATATGAGTTTTTGAGTTTTTTTTGCCAGATCATATCTTTTGTCTATTTTTGGACAAGGGAGCGATTTCATGTAATAAAGGTGGTTTTCAGCTCATGTTTACATTACTGAAATGCTGTGCAAACACAATATACTGAACATATTTGCTATTTTCACTGCTTAATTTTGTTTAATTTGCATAAATCCTAATAATAAAACCCAAATTTAATATAAATTCTATAATTTAACTCTCTGAATACCAGATGCCTTACATATTACCACTAATATGTTGACCATTATATATAACTAACATTATATGTTTCAGGCCATAAAAGACAAATTCAATTCAATTCAGATTTATTTGTATAGCCCAATATCACAACAAAAGTCGCCTCAAAGGGCTTCACAAACAGTTGATCAAACATAAACACACAATCAGACTTAACACACAATCAGCACAAACAATAACTACACTAAACTAAGCAGACCCAGGACACTCCTGTCCTTAGACCCTCCTTCTCAGTAAGGAAAAACTCCTAAAAAACCCAGCTACGGGAAAAAAGAAGAAACCTTATGGAGCCCATATTGAAGGAGAGATCCTCTCCCAGGACGGACAAGCAATGCAAACAAACATCAATATTTCACAATAGAGAGAAGTCATTAGCCATACAGTCCATCCATCTTTTACCGCTTTATCCAGGGACAGGTCACAGAGGGCAACAGACTAAATCTGGACCTCCCTCTCCCTGGACACTTCCCTCTCCACTTCCTCCAATCCCAAGGTGTTCCCAGGCCAACCAAGAGATGTAGTCCCTCCAGCCTGTCCTAGGTCTTCCCCAGGGCCTCCTCCCGGTGGGACATGCCTGGAACACCTCCCCAGGGAGGCGTCCAGGAGGCATTCAGTGCTCAAGCCTCTGCTGGCTCCTCTTGATCTGGAGGAGTAGTGGCTCTTGTATGAGCTCCTCCCAGGTGATCAAGCTCCTCAGCCTGTCTCTAAGAGCGTTTTCACACTGACACTGGTTAGGTCGGCGCAAAAGAGCTTTCGACCCGAGTGCGGTGCGCTTGGGTCAGTTTGAACACAGCAGTTGGAACTAGGTGTGTACTAAACAGCTGTTCTCAGACCTCTCTCAGACCGCTCTAAACAGGAGGTCTCGGAGCAGCACCACCAACTCTCACTGCTCCCTGGAGCGGTGTCTGTGGGGTAAAAGCTGCTGACTTCGAGCCGACCCACCAGCGGCTTTGTTAGAGATAATTTCTGTCATTTGCAGGAGTGAACCCACCTGGATTAGTAGGCTGGTGACCAGTAAGTGATTCTTCTCAGCGAGCATAAAAAGAAGTGCCAGCCAAAAACACACTGTGTATGAAGTAGTATCCCCTGAACAGTCTGTGCGTCATGGCGCATAGTAGGAGAATCTTCCCACATCCTGTACAGAGTTCCACGGCGTAACACACAGAGCTAAACTCTTCTTTTCTTGAGAGCGCTGTTTTGCAAAGGCTACAGCCTCTGCATGTATCCTCATAAACAGTTTGACAGACCTCAGAGAGGGGAAGCCACACATTAGGTGCGTGATGGCTTGTGATGGTGCGCTTCAGAACACTTTGAAATGTAGTGCTTGAGGCCCATTGTCAAGTTTGTCAGTCAGCTGATGGTTATCACATGGTTTATGGTGCGGTGTTTGAGGCTAATGGTAAACAACGCGTGTGAACAGGAACCAAACTAACAGAAAAGTAAACACAACTGCATCTAGTGTGCCCTGAGGCCACATCGAGGAGCAACGTGTGAAAACAACCTAAGGGAGTGCCCAGATACCCTGCAGAGGAAACCTCTTTTGCCTGCTTGTATCTGAGATTTTGTCTTTATGGTCTTAACCCAAGCTCATGACAGAAGAGAGTAGGAACAGAGATGGACAGTAAATAGAGAACTTGCTCCTGCTTCGGTCATACAGCCCTTAGCAGAGGGCCCCAGACTCCATACTCCCAGAGTGCCCCCTAAGGGACCCATGAGGGACACGGTCAAACGCCTGTAGACAGGTCGAACTCCCATGAACCCTCAAGCACCCTGCGGAGAGTACAGAGTTGCTCCAGTGCTCCACCACCAGGAACCACAGTGTTGCTCTTGTATCTGAAGGAGATGTCATTACTCCCTATAATGGATGGACCCTAACATTTTCAAATCCTCAAGGCAGTACATTATCCATGAGAGTAACAAAAATTAGTTTTTATTGTAATATTACTTATTTTGAGCATGGACAAACACTGCTGTTAGCTCCCTCAGTTCACTCTCAGAGCACACCACAGAATCTCGTGTATTCAAGCAATGAACATAGCATTTTTACCATCTTACCAGAGGCACAAATGATCTGGGAGCTAGAGTGACTTACTTTCTTAGATTAGGATTCAGTTAGAGTGTTGATAGTGGCTGCACCTGAATAAACTCCAGGACAAATTTATAAACAGTGCCAGTGTTTGTTTTTGTTTACCTTTACCCCCCCACACACACACACACACCCACACAATCTTTTTTTTTTTTTCAAATGCACAAACACAAAGTATCAGACCCCCAGAGCACACCTATATCAAAACTGACTCATTAATTTGCTTCACTGGAGTGCAGTGAGCCATTATTCTCCCCTATAGGAAACTTAAAATATTACCTAAAATTGCTCCCTTGACAAAAAATAGACAAAAGACATGAAATGCCAAAAAAAACCTCAAAAACACATATTTTCATGTCTTGAGTTTACAATAAAAGCCGTTTTACATGAATTATTTGATTTTATACTGTTATTTGCAAGGGATCAAAAAAGGTAGTTATAATGGGAGTCAATGGGCCTGAGAGCTGAGTTTGACTTTTGTGTGTACACAGTTTATTATTGATATTTTTTACAGAGCTGAAGTTGAAAATTAAAAGGTCTTATAAAAGTCCAGACCCCTGGGAAGTTTCATTCCATTATCGTTAACACAACTCAAATGGTTAAAAAAATAAAGTGAAGTGGCCACAAATGGCCACCATAGAGTCCAGAGGGTTAAGACAAAACAACAGCAGGCGGTTTGCTATGTTTTTGTGGGGGGCATGGGATGGAGGCTGTGAAAAATGTGTGTGTTCAAATCCACCAGGTGGCAGTCTATGGACAGAACTTCTGTACCTCTGCCAGAGAGGCCTTCTTCCTCCTAATGAGAAACATGGTCAGGTAACAAAGATCCCTTCATTCGCCGCTCCCAGATGAATACTGCAGCAATGCTCTTCTGTTTATCTGTGTGTGGTCTGCAGAGTGGCAGTGGTGGACCGGGTCACAGACTTCCTGTTGTTCCTGGGCAAAGTGCTGATTGCTGGAGGAGTGGGTAAGATGGCTCAATACCACATTACCACATGATTAAATGGGATTTTTTTTTTGTCATTGACATTGATTAAAGAACCGCAAAGTATTTTGTTTGTTTGTTTGTTTGTTTTTTAAGTTTAAAGGTACTATGAGCAGATTTTTTTTTTTTTATATTTCAAAAAATTACCCACATGTGTTCCAAGATATGTTTAGATATGATAGATATGTTACTTTTTTTTTTTTTTTGGTTCTAAAACTGCACCGCCAATCGTCCAAACAGAAAAGAGACTTTTGTTTTGATTTACACTGCAGTATAGTTTTCGAACCAGTACGAGCGCATGCTGCTTACAGTACCTTTAAGACTATCCAGGTGTCTCACCTGGTAGAGTACGTACCACGCACGAGAGAAGCTTCACTGTCATTCCCCTCTGTCCCTCATCAGGGGTCAGGGCACTTAGGGGGCACATGGATGCAGAAGTTAATTAGTCCATGTTTGTTCTCATTAATTTTTAGGCTTGTAAAAAAATATGCTGAAGAAATATAGTATGTGTTTTGGGCAGTAGAAATGACACAATACAAAATGTTAATATGATTGTGATTTCAGGTGCAATAGCTTTCCTCTTCTTCACTAAAAAGTTCCCCGTGCTCCAAGAAGAAGTCCCACAACTCAACTACTACTGGGTCCCTCTGCTGGTCAGCTCTCTACTGACTGTATGTCTTAATACATTCACAACTTATTTCATGTTCTGTAACTGTTCTTACCAGACTGTGGTGATGGGTTCGTATCTGATCGCTCATGGATTCTTCAGCATCTATGCCATGTGTGTCGACACATTGTTCCTGTGCTTTTGTGAGTTGCTCTTCTGCACCAAACACACAAAGTACATGAATGATATGCTTAAGGTTATTTACCTTATATTCACACTCACCCAGTCTCTCCCTGACTTTCTCAATCATGTTTTTATTTCATAATCTTTTTTTTTTTTTTTTTCTGTCCTGTCGTTCAATCAGGTGATGACCTGGAGAGGAATGATGGTAGCCCAGAAAGGCCATACTTCATGTCCCTGGAGCTGCACAGAATTCTGGGAAAATCTGAACAGTTTAACTGACATTCACACAGACTTTTAAGAAAGTATTTACTTTTATTATTTTGATTGCAAAAATAGCTTGACTGTGTAATGTGGGGCTGGTTGTGCTGGAGACCTGTCCATAACTGGGTTGAGTATCCTATTTCTGTTCTTTCTAAAATATTCTCAAAGTCAAATTGAAACAATGCAGCTTACGATGAGTTATTGTCATAATTCATAAGCATAGTAACACTGAACTAAACTGCCAAACGTTTTTAAAAAAAAGTAGTTCATAGTTGGTATGCTGCATTCACGTGTTTCTCAGTCAAGAGTTTCTTTTTAAATTTTTTTGGAGGTAATAATCTTAATATCACTTTACCTTTAGTGATATCTAAACACAATCAGTATTTAAGCAAGTACAAGTACAATACTGTCACAGCCATATAGTTTAAATGATGACCTTTTGTTCTTAACTGCACTCTGAGCTGCACTAGTGCCAACTACTGTGATATTTATAACTGCATGTCTCATGATCTGCCTGCTCTCAATGTTATTGATCTGTTGTAAATACACCATGCCCACTGAACACTAGGAGCTGATACATCACTGATCCAGGGAACTCTTTCTTATGCTGATTTTTATTGTGTTTTATAAAAACACATTTTGTTACATTTTGTATGATATTTTCATTTTTGTTTTTTGTCGTGTGTCCAGACACATTAAAGGTCTCATGTTGTGTGTTTTCAGTTTGCACTTTTTGGTTCGAAGGTCAAAAGGTCACAGTTCCAAAGCTGCAGTGAAGTGCAGCCTAAGATGAAATTATTTATTTAATTTTTAAAATATATTTATTGACTTTTCAAACACAAAATTATTACAAACCGTGTACACATTACAATACAAAGAAACACAACCAAATGAAATGAAATGAAATAATAGAATATAAAGTAGTAAACAGAATATAAAAAATAATAAAAAACACAGCAACACTCCAATATAATCATTTACATTTCCCCAGGTTCCCCACTTTCCATTATTACTTGTGAAATACCCATTCCCTGCATATACAAGATAAAATTCTTCCAAACAGCTTCAAAAGTCTCCATTTTCCCATTAAAAATATAATCTGCATTGCAATGAGACATGTCCTCATTGCCAAGCATGAGGACAAGCATGCCAAGCATGAGGAAATGTTTCTGTCCAAGTTTCACACCAACAGCTTTTAAACTGACTGATTTATTGAGGATCAATCAGCAAAAAGTGTGGAGCCTAAGGTGCTGTGAGGGTTAAACTGCACATAGCCTATATATTCAAATCAAGTGCATATAGCAACTCTACTCGGATTGCCGAACTTCCAGCATATTAAAACAGTTTTATGTGCCGGTTTCTGGTTGCACATTATTCAGGGTCTTGATGAAGCGCTCTGCCTCTGCGGGGGTCCCAAAGGTGTATGTGCGATCTCCGTGGGTCACTCTCAGGCGCACAGGATAAAGCGAATTCCCCTGGCATGCAATTTCAGCTTGCATTGTAGCTCTTTTGTTGCCTGGAAAATCCAGACTGATATGTCTCTGTGTTATTCTACAGAGAAATATCAGTCTGGTCACCACGCCGTCCGCAGTGGTTTACTCAAATCCAAACCGTACCGTGCATTTTGATTGGTTTATTTAAGTCACGTGTTCGTCGCGAGCAGCATCACTCGTACGCGTCTCCTCACCGACAACAATCAAGATGGCGCACCGAGGAGCCAAAAGTTTGTTTCATTCAGCGGTATGGTACGGTAATGTTGAAATAACTCCCTCGTTCCTCCCTCGTGGCTTCACTACTCCGTTTGTTTACTTTCTCACTTTCTTGTCGCTTTGTTAACGTCACGTCCACCATTTTCTGATTGGCTAACTCCGCTGTCCGTTAACTCGGGTTTGCGCCGCCCTAGAAATCGAATTGATTCTAAGGCAAGCTCTTTTGTTGTTTATGGACATTCGGTGGACAGACATCACCTGTTGATTTTTATAGAGAACTCTTCCTTTACGCTGAGCAGTATTCTGCACTAATACTTTGTCCCTGAAATTTAGAAACTTCATAATAACGGCCCTGGGCAATATGAAATTATTAGTTTAGTCCAGGCCATCACACAGCACTGGTATTCAGCAGCTTTAGTTTGCAAACACACTGAAGACCCAGAGAGGGCACTGGGGCTGAGCCTTCTGCAGCTGCCCACAGAACCACTGGATAAATCATAAATATATTTTGAATAGTAGTTGACACAAATGTTGATTCTCACCAAGAGCACCACAGGATGAAATATAACTTCAACTGCATACTTTTTTTTTCTTTAGTCTATTTAGGTGATAAATCAAGATAAACAGTAGTGTTGTAGTCAAGACTGTACTAATCAAGACCAAGGCAAACTGAGACCAAGTCAAGACCAAACCCTGTGAACTAACTCTAAATTAACAGGAAAAGTTTAAAAGGTTCTTCTAATGCTGAAAACTAATTACTCCAAAATTATGAAGAATAGCATTTTTAAATCTCAGAGACTACCACACCCTAGACTGAGACAAGACTGAGTAAAACTGGATTCAAGACCAAGACAGTAAAAAAATCGTCTCAAGACTAAGACTCATAAGCAGTGATTGCTGTTTTATCTTATTTTGTTTATTGTTATTCATATTATAATTATTGTTATTATCAATTGCTGATACTGCACAAACTACACCACTAGGTGTCACTGTAGACTGTTACATAAAGACAGGAAGACGGAGTTAAAAACCTGTGTTCATGTAACTGTGGTAACATATTACTTATTACTTATTACATATTACTTATTACTTATTACATATTACTTATTACTTACATATTACTTCCGGCGCTGGTCGGAGCTGGCTGCAGGTTGCAACAGCTCTTACCTGTTTCCTTCTTTTCTAGTTCTTCAACTTATTTATAGCTCATTTCTTTTGTAAATATTTTGTATACATTTTCCTTTTACACAAATCTGCTGTTTTTTTCTCGGATTCACGGCGTTGTTCAACCACTATACCCAGTTTAACGATGTGCGTGGGGGCCCCTGCGTGCGCTCTTTTCAGTCGGGAACAGCTGCTCGTGCTGCGCAGTGCTATTGTGTTCCCCAGGGACAGACATGAGATCCCCGCGGAGGTGCTACAGAAGACTCGCCGTGGACGTCGCGCCGGGACAAAACTTCGTGAAAAGAAGAGACGCTTCAGACCTGTCCTCCCCTCCGTCATCATGGGAAACGTAAGATCTCTTCCCAACAAGACGGACGAGCTGCCGGCGGTCACGAGACATCAGCGGGAGTACAGAGAGAGTAGCGTCCTTCTGTTTTCGGAGACTTACACCAATTATCCCGGACTCTACTGTCTTTTTGAACAACTTTCATCTGCTGTGGGCGGACAGGACGGGGGACAGCGGTAAGAGGAAAGGAGGGGGACTGGCTGTGTTTGTGAACGTGCGGTGGTGTAAACCCGGGACAATGCACAGTTAAAGTGCAACTGTGCAACAGAGACATTGAACTGTAAGCGGTTAGCATGAGGCCATATTATCTGCCACGGGAGTTCACACATGTTATTGTGATAGCGGTGTACGTGCCCGCTTCTGCTAACGCGGACACAGCCTCTGACGCTCTGCTCTCGGTCACCAGCAGGCTGCAGACACAGCACCCACAGGCCTTTTCCTCATCTCTGGAGACGTCAACCATGCCTCTCCATCATCTGTTCTGCCCACATACACACAGTATGTCACCTGCCCCACCAGAGACAATAAAATACTGGACTTGTTTTATGCCAACACCAAGGAGGCATATTCTGTATCCCCCCTCCCTCCCCTGGGGAGAGCTGACCACAGCATTATGCATCTCCAGCCTGTGTATAAACCTGTTGTACACAGGCAGGCCGTGGTCCCACGTACAGTGAGGAGGTGGACTGCTGAGAGCGAGGAGGCTCTCAGGGACTGCTTCAACATCACTGTGTGGACGGAGCTCTGTGGCCCACATGGGGAGGACATCAATGCCATCATGGACTGCATCATGGACTACATAAACTTTTGTTTTGTGAGCACTGTTCCCTCCAGGGCGGTACGGTGTTTTCCCTTCCACTTCCTCGTCTACACTGCAGACCTCAGACACAACACGGACAGCTGTGTTCTACAGAAGTTCTCTGATGACTCAGTGATTGTTGGTCTGATCACTGAGGACGACGACGTTGAGTACAGAGGACTGACACAGAACTTTGTGGACTGGTGTCAGCAAAACCACTTCCTGATCAACGCGGGGAAAACCAAGGAGATGGTGGTGCATTTTCGCAGACGCCGGTCTGCCGTCCCCTCACCAGTGAACATCCAGGGAACGGACATTGAGAGAGTGGACTCTTATAAGTACCTGAACAATAAACTGGACTGGACTCACAACACAGACGCACTGTACAGGAAGGGTCAGAGCAGGCTCTACCTCCTGAGGAAACTGCGGTCTTTTGGAGTGAAGGGGGCACTCCTGAAGACCTTCTATGACTCTGTGGTGGCATCAGCCATTCTGTACAGAGCAGCAGCATCGCAGAGAGAGAGAGGAGGAAGCTGGACAAAGTCATCAGGAAGTCCAGCTCTGTCCTGGGCTGTTCTCTGGACTCAGTGCGGGAGGTGGGTGACAGAAGGGTCCTGGCAAAACTGACATCCATGCTGGACCAGGAGTCACACCCCCTGCAGGACACTCTGTCTGCTCTGGAGAGCAGCTTCAGTGACAGACTGGTCCACCCCCGCTGTGCGAAGGAGAGATACCGCAGGTCTTTCCTTCCTGCAGCTGTCAGACTCTACAATGAACACTCCTGACTGCAATTCATACACCTGTGCAATATTGTTTTAACTGTCAGCACCTTGTGGAAACCAGTGCAATATTTATATTATTATGTGCCATAATTATTTTATTTGAAGCAGCTATTCACAATGCACACTCTTTATCTATGGTACTTTGAATATCCATACTCTGTCAGACTATGTACTGTACATATTTATTATAGTGTATTTAATTGCTCATATTCTAATTTAGTTTATTTAGCTCTGCTTGTAGTTTAGTTTTTTAGTTAATTATCTTTGGCCAGACTGGGCTCTGATACACTTTGTCCTCTTGTGTGATGCCACTGTTTGCTACTGCTAACTGTACTTATGCTGTTGCAACAATGCAATTTCCCCACTGAGGGACTAATAAAGGTTTTTCTTATTCTTATTCTTCTTACCCCACAAAGAAATTCATTCACCATTGTTACATTTTTACAGCAGTGTGAGAGGTCGGAAAAAAATGAGCCCACAATTACAGGAGGAAGTCTGAACATATTTAAATTGCTGCATTAGCAAACTGTAGACATAGATAGATAGATAGATAGATAGATAGATAGATAGATAGATAGCCCTAACCCAGCAGCAAACATTAAATGTGTAGACAAGACATAAACATAAACACACAGTTAAAAACAAATAATAAGACAGACTTACGAACAACTAGGACTTGCAGCCTCTCTTTCAGGCGCATACAACTTCAAAAAGTTAAATACAGTTTTGCAAAGCATACATTAACATACAAAAACAAAACATAACATAACAAGACACAGTACACGTGGTCACGTGATCGAACATTAGAAAAAAAATTATTTTTAAGGCAACTGAAGAACCCTTGAGATGAAGAAGTGGACTCTGTGTCATAATCATTCCTGTTCCTACAGCAGACAATCTGAGCACCACTGAAGTCCTACAGTCATGGTCTAAGGTCTAAACCAGCACTAAACCAGCACAAAACCAGGACTAAACCAGCACAAACCAGGACTAAGCCAGGTCTAAACCAAATCTAAACCAGAACTAAACCAGCACTAAACCAGCACAAAACCAGGACTAAACCAGGACTAAACCAGCACAAACCAGGACTAAGCCAGGTCTAAACCAAATCTAAACCAGAACTAAACCAGCACTAAACCAGGTCTAAACCAGGAATAAACCAGCACAAAACCAAGTCTAAACCAGTACTAAACCAGGACTAAACCAGATCTAAACCTAATCTAAACCAGAAGTAAACCAGCACAAAACCAGGACTAAACCAGGACTAAACCAGGACTAAACCAGGACTAAACCAGCACAAACCAGGACTAAGCCAGGTCTAAACCAAATCTAAACCAGAACTAAACCAGCACTAAACCAGCACTAAACCAGGTCTAAACCAGGACTAAACCAGCACAAAACCAAGTCTAAACCAGTACTAAACCAGGACTAAACCAGATCTAAATCTAATCTAAACCAGAAGTAAACCAGCACAAAACCAGGACTAAACCAGGACTAAACCAGCACAAAACCAAGTCTAAACCAGTACTAAACCAGGACTAAACCAGGTCTAAACCAGGACTAAACAAGTACAAAACTGGATCTAAACCAGGACTAAATCAGCACTAAACCAGGTCTAAACCAGTATTATACCAGTACTAAACCAGGACTAAACCAGGTTTAAACCAGGACTAAACAAGCACAAAACCTAAACTAAACTTGAACAAAACCAGGTCTAAACAAGGACCAAACCAGGACTAAATGAGGCTGTAGGGAATTATACCTCTACCATTTCATTGTTTAGCACACGTCAGTGAGGGGACCAGCCTTAATCCAATAACACATTTTTGTTTGTTTTTTTCTTTCCTTGTTTTTTTTTTTTTTTTTTTTTTTTTTTTTATGTGGTCAGAGGAGAGGTATGGCTGAGATTTAAAGCACTTTGGAAGCCTTTAAATATAATCAATAATTGTATAAGGCTGAAGTCCTTTTTGTAGCCGAGGAAAAGATGAAGCAGCTGGATATTCTCAAAGACATCAGCTCAAACAGACACTGCTGTTTTTGACATGATCATCACCATTTTACTATAGCCTTATTGAACCACAGATATGTATTTGTGTCCTGTCTCTGTCCCTCTGACCATCCAAAAGATGCTCCTTATACTCATGTATTTATTCAGAGTGCTTTTGTTGGCTGGGGCCACACAGGTACATCTTGAGAATGGACAGATGGATGTCTGAAAACGCAAAGCCTTTGGTCATGTTTCCACTCAGAGATTATCTGCACAAAAGGCTCAAGGGTGCATCCATAAAGCATTTGTACTTAAAGGTCCAGATCCAGACCAGCAAAAGACTGTGCTTACATGCAATTGAATATCCCGGTTATGAGCCTTATTGCAATTATGACAATATTCGGGATATGACATTCACAT
The DNA here is from genome assembly GCA_020698575.1 of Bostrychus sinensis. Lineage (NCBI taxonomy): Eukaryota > Metazoa > Chordata > Actinopteri > Gobiiformes > Eleotridae > Bostrychus > Bostrychus sinensis. Next base: position 35,222,726 of record CM036256.1, read on the forward strand.
GTGAAACCTGGATACTCATATCTCTGTATGAGAAAACACATGGCCTATTTAACACATTTGGCTTTAAGTGGGCATCCCTTTCTTTTTTATACCTTATCGTAATAAAAGTTAGTAACCATCAAAGACACGCTGAGCCACTGTGACAGTCAGTCCCATGTGAGGGTTGGTTGTCCCTGTTGTTATCAGTGGAGCTTTAGTGCAAGAAATGTGTAACTTTTCAGTTTTTTGGGGGGAAATAAAAATACAAAATAAGCTTTGAAATACATAATGATCAATGTCTGATGTTTTCAAACCATGATTTTGAACATGGCAATTATTCATTAAAACTATACTCTGTGATGAGATGTAAAATGGAGGAATTTACAGAGCTGAAAAATCCATCTTTATCAAAGCTACTGTTTTATTTATCATGAGCATAACAACAAAGTACAGGGCTGCAACTCAGTGGAACAGGTTGCCTTGTTCATTGAAAGAATCAAATAATATAAGATGTTTTAAAAATAATCTCAGAAAGAGACTACACAAAAGTCCATCTTTTTAGTCATATTATCTCATTACTGTTTTTATGTTTGATAGTACTACTGTTTTGATTGTATAAGTGTTTCTTGTACAGTATATAACCAAGTTATAACGTATTTTTTGTATGTATTGTTGAATTTTGTATGGTGTTTCTTTATGCCATGGACCCCAGGAAGATTAGTTGCTACTTTGGTAGTAACTAATGGGGATCCATTTTAAACAAACAAATAAATAAACAAAAGTAATACAACAATGTTGTAGCCCCGTCCTCTATGACTCATGTGACAACCAACCTCTGGATCATCTGACCAATGAGCATGATGGCGGGCTAGATTGGTGATGTCACGAACCATAATTTTTTTTATTTTTAACCAAATTAAAGTTTTCAAACGGGGAAAAAGTCCATGGTGTGAAAATAGATAGTGAACAGTACAAAATACATCCATGGGTCAAACACTTTGACCTAGCTAACACATTGCTTTAGCCTGCGAGCTAAAAGATGACTTAACTTGCGTGATCTTTGGGTTTATGCTAAATGTTGGATTTTTCAGAAGCTAATAACCTACAGACTTTCAAAACATAAACAACATCAACATGAAAAATGACTCAGACCCATTAAACAATACAAATGATCTTCTCCGCTCAGTGTCATCAGTTTAAATGAAAAAAAAAAAAAAAAAAATACTATTGCAAAATAAGCAGGATGTCTAAGCAAATATTGGATAACAACATCACAGCGCCCTCTAGTGTGGCTGTAATAATCAATGAGACAACCAACCCTGAGACGAGCAGCCCCAGTCTCCTCTACAATATCTGCTAATTCTCCCTCAGACACTTCTCCCAGTGTTCAATCAACTCTAAAACCATAGCTGCGTGATTATGAAGTCACATGTGATTACACTACTTCCTGACTTTTATTGTGAAAAGCCTGAGTGGGCCGTTGTGTGCTCTGTCCTGTGAGCAGACGCTTGACTCTGCAGCAGCGCTCAGAGACGGACCTCTGCTGCGACCGCTGCACGGAGCCGCGCACATCTTTTACTCGCTTTTCTTTTCCTGTCACAAATAAATGTTGTGGGAGAGCTGATGTCGCGTGGAAAGGACTAACAGAAAAATGCTGGCGGTATACTGTCATCTTCCCTTGGATCTGATCTTTGCTGAACTGTGAGGATGAAAAGTTTGCTCCTTCTTATCTTGAGTTTCTCTCCGTTCACGGTAAGTCATTTTTATTTATTTTATAATAAACAGCAAAAAGGACAACATTTAAAAACGCCATAAATAAAGACAGCTCTGTTTAATGAATGGGACACGAGCGGTGTGTTGAATCACGGGTTAGGGCACACCAGGGTTGGTTGTCTCATTGCTTATTACAGCCAGACTAGAGGGCGCAGTGATTTGATGTTGTTATCCAATATTTGGTTGGATGCCCTTATTTCGAAATAGTCCTCTTTTTTGTCATTTAAACTAATAACATTAAGGTGAGGATATAATTTGTATTTTTTATGGGTCATGTAGGTGAGTGTTTCCCAACCAGGGGTACGGGGAGCCCTAGGGGTACACAAGCACATTGAATTCAATTCAGTTTCAATTCAGTTTTATTTGTATAGCCCAGTTTCACAACCAAAGTAGCCTCAAAGAACCTCACAAACAGTTGATCAAACCTAAACACACAATCAGACTCAACACACAATCAACACAAACAATAACTACACTAAACTAAACAGACCCAGGACACTTCCTTAGACCCTCCTTCTCAGTAAGGAAAAACTCCTAAAAAAAAAACAGCTGTGGGAAAAAAGAAGAAACCTTATGGAGCCCATATTGAAGGAGAGATCCTCTCCCAGGACGGACAGGCAGCATGTGTCTAGGACTGTTAGTTCATTAGTTCATCTATAGGATCATAGATCAGCTCTGTAAGGATTCATCCAGACAGGTGAGTGGGTTGAGGTAGATCCGGGAAATCCATAGAGGTGAGGTTGAGGGTCCACAGGTCGGGACAGGAGCACAGATGGGGCTAAGATCCAATCCTCACTGGGACATCTGCCAGCAGCCAGGCATCTGAAACAGTCCCCACTCCCCCAGAGGGGAGCGGGAGAGAGGGACATTTTGTGAATAGCAATGAACTGATTAGAGATATAGAATATTTGATCATATTAATGACAGTGATAGAAGAGGAGCAGCAGATGAAACCAGAGGACAGAGGCTCAGTGCACCATACTTCCCCCAGCTTCTAGCTCCTAGAGCAGCCTAGCTTCAGCTGTGGAGTTAACCCTGTTCCTAGCTGCCCTGACCATAAGCTTTCTCAAAGAGGAACGTTTTAAGCCTAACCTTAAATGTAGAGACTGTGTCTGCCTCTCTAACATGAGCTGGAAGCTGATTCCATAAAACAGGAGCTTGGTAACTAAAGGCTCTACCTCCAACTGTACTTTTAGAAACCCTGGGAACCACTAATAGCCCTGCATTTTGTGAGCGCAGTACTCTGCTTGGTTGGTATGGCTCTATAACATCATTAATGTAGGATGGGGCCGTACCATTTACAGCCTTGTAAGTCAGGAGAAGGATTTTAAACCTAATTCTGAATTCAACTGGAAGCCAGTGAAGTGAAGCTAGCACAGGAGTAATATGTTCTCTCCTGTTGGTTCCTGTTAATAATCTTGCTGCTGCATTTTGAACAAACATTTTAATGTTTTCAGCTTGCAGCAGTTTTTAGGGCACACTGCCAGCAGAGAGTTATAGTAATCCAACCTAGACGTAACAAACGCATGGACAAATAAAACTCCTAAGTTTCTCACATAAGAACTTGAGGCTACACTGACATCGTCCAGGGAGACTATCTGGTCAGACAGAGCATCACTCAGCTTTTTGGGGCCTAGTATAATGACCTCTGTTTTTTCTGGGTTTAGGAGGAGATAATTCATTGTCATCCAGGTCTTTATGTCTTCACACAGGCGCTAATCTGATCAGGTTTAATTGATAAATACAACTGTGTATCATCTGCGTAACAGTGAAAATTAATGCCATGTTTTCTGATTATGTAATAATATATGATTTATACCTTTATATATAGTACCTTTATATATCTGGTTTGCAGGGCTACAATAAACCTAAATCAGCACTATACAAAAAGATGTGACATGAAAGAAGGACAAGACAGGGACTAAACCAGGACTAAACCAGGTTTAAAAACAGAACTCAACCAGGAAAAAAAAATAAAAAATAGGCCTAAAATCAGTAGCAAACCAGGAATTAATCAGAACTAAACCAGGTCAAATCAAGACTAAGCTAAGCCTAAACCAAGACTAAACCATGGCTAAAACCAGAACTAAACAAAGACTAAACAAGGACTAAGCTGGGTCTAAATCAGGTCTAAACCAGGTCTAAAACTAGACCTCAACCAGGAACAAACCAGGTCTAAACCAGAAATAAACTTGGTCTAAACCAGGTCAAACCAGGACTAAACTAAGACTAAACCTGGACTAAGCCAGGTCCAAACAGGGGCGGTTCTAGGGGGTGGCCAGGGGTGGCCAGCGCCCCTGTAACTGCGAGCCTGTGCCCCCCTAGAGGCCACCCCTCTGAAGTGTCCTAAATGCCTTATGAAACTCACACATTATATTGTAAAATTGTTTCAAGAATTATTCCAGCGTTATAAAAGGAGGAAGATATGTTTTTATCATGTTTACAAAGATGATATCAGAGTTATTTTTTAAATAAGTCCCAGTTGGTTTACATCAAAATGTCTCATGTACCCCCCAGCAAAAAGGCTGGGCCCAGTGTGGCCCCCAGTTAAAAGTGGTCTAGAACCACCCCTGAGTCCAAACCAGGACTAAATCAGGTCCTGGAGTACACAAAACCAAAAAGGTTGGGAACCAATGCTGTAGGTTATTAACTTCTGAAAAATCTAACATTTAGCAAAAAGCCAAACATCACAGCTTTTAAGCTTTAGGAGTCATGATTGATGAAGACCTCAGCTGGAGGTCACACATAGATTACTCAGAAGGGAAAACAGCAGAAGCCATTGCTGTGTTACATAAAGTAAAATATTTTCTAAATAATTCTGCATTGTTCATACAACTCAATGATTGTTCCATAATTTACTTACTGTGTGGTAATTTAGGGGTCGACATATAAAACTTACATACAGCCGATACTTATTTTACAGAAAAGAGCTCTGAGAATTATTAGTAATAGTTGGCATAGAGATCCATCAAACCCATTATTTATCAAATTTAAGATATTGAACTTTAATGATTTTGTTGATTTTAGTGTGCTGCAGTTATGTATAAAGCAAACAACAAAACATTACCTACAAATATTCATAAAAGGTTTGACAAAAGAGTGAGTCACTACAGCCTGAAAGGGACAGAAATCTTTAAAAAACCCACATTCAAAACCAAAGTGATGGAACGGAATATTACAGTGAAAGGGCTGCATTTATGGAACAATATAAAAAATGAAATCAAAGAATTAAGAACAATAATTGTATTTTTTTTTTTTAATCTATAAATTCTAATAAATTAAGTAAGTGTGAAACTGGTAATTACACTGATAGTCTTTGCTCAAGTCTTGTAATAATTAGAATTGTAAAGGCTTGAAGTTTAATGCAAATTGTTAGTTGATGATGCAAATTCAGACTTAAACAACTTTGTAAGAATGAAAGTGATACAATCCTTATGTTATAAAGGGACAGATAATATAAGATTACTCTTCTTTTTGCTCCTTTTCATTTATTTTTAATTTTGGTGACATGTACAATCAGATGAATTTCCTTTGCTTTTTCTTTTAAATTATGAATGAAATAAATTAAAGAATAATAATAGAAAAGTTAAGTCATCTTTTAGCTTGCAGGCTAAAGCCATGTCTTAGAAGCTCATCATGTTTGTCTTGAGGTCAGTTGGGGCTGGTGTCTCACTGATCCAGGGGTTCAGGAGCATAGCCAGTGCAACTGCACTGGGGCCCTGTTAAATTTGTCAACTCTTTATAAAATGTAAGACCAGGAAAAACCATCATCAACCATCATCTGCGAGTTAATTTAATTGCATAATAAAAAATCTAGCTGTTTACAAATAATAGAAAGCCCCAAAATGTTTAAATATATAAATATATAAACAAAAATGTATCTAGACTATATGCCACTGTTTTTGGACCAAACTCCGGTAGCTCAATGCATGCACCTAAAGTACTGAATGTGCTTCTTAATTTCAGGACCCATTCTGAAAACTTGCACTGGCCTCTGATCTCCAAGTTACGCCACTGCAGGAGTTGGTTGTCATGAAACATAAATGGCAAGGCTACAACAAAATTGTATTAATTTGTTGTTATACTCATATTAAATAAAAAAAGTAGCTTTGATAAAGGCTGTATTTTTCAGCTATTTTTCCTTATACCTCTTATCACAGAGTATAGTTCTAACAAACAAGCGCCTTGTTAAAATTTATGGTTTGAATACATCAGGCATTGATCATTATGCATTTCAAGACTTATTTTGTCTTTTAATTCCAAAAAACAAAATAATTACACAAAAAGAAAGGGATACCCATTTGAAGCCAAGCTTTCATTTAGTATCAGAATGACTCTTGAAAGATGTTTAGATGATGAGTAATTTACACTAGAGTAAAAAATGTGACAACCATCTCCGGTCTCCCCTATATAGGCTACACATGCTCTTATTAAAACCCATAATGCATAGGCTGTAGTAGGCTATAACTGCACTGTATTATGACAGTAGCAGCAGGTTTTCCTTTGGAGTCTTGTTGTATTTCGGATCGTTGCTGTGGTCTCTGCTGGAGCTCTCTGAATGATACCGCTGATTTGGGAAGACTGTTGTTTGAAAAGTGCTGTAGTGAAGTGGAGTGGATTTTGAACCCTGTGATTTTAATCATTATCATGTATTGTCATTTTGTATTTTTGTGATGGACATGTATTTTCCATTTCCGTATTTTGCGAAAAAGCAGTTTTTGGTTGTATTTCATCACGTATACAGTCACTGATAGGGAGAACGGGTAGTGTTGTAACAAGCTGCAACACAGGCAGAGAAAAGAGAGCTGTGTCTTTAACATGCCATGTGCCCAGTTGGATTTTGAGCTAGCAGGAGAGGTTTCATGTCTCTGTGGACAACATTGTGCCTTGTAGGGCCAAAAAAAAAAAGAAGAAGAAAAGATTAACATAATTTTCACCAGGATTAGTTTAGGTCTAGTGTTGCCTGTGTTGTAGATACAATTCTTTGCTAAAACAGTGTTGTTTCCAGTTTAATTTGATATTTTGCATACAGTTCACTTGAAAGGTGCTATGAGCAACATATTTTTTTTTATATTTCACAAAAATTATCCACGTATCCCAAGATATGATGAAAACATGTTTAAATCAAATGTTCATTTTTCTGATAACAGTAGTACGGTTGTTTTATTAACAATTAAAAATATATTTACATGGCTAAGTTGTTTTTGTTTACATTTTTTGTTTTGGTTTTAAAACTGCATTGCTGATCATCCAATCAGAAAAGAGACCATTGTTTTGTTTTAGACTGCAGAACCATTTCTAAACAAGTATGAATGCTGCTCCCTACAGTGCCAGTAGCTCAGTTGGTAGAGACACTCACCCACTAACCCAAAGTTTGGTGGTTTGATCCCCTCTCCTACTGTTGCATACTGTCGTTGTGTCTTTAGGCAAGACACTTACCCCTCCTTGACTGCAGTGTCTGTGCCCATGGAGGTAGAGATATGCTATATAAAAATGTGACCATTTAACTTAACAACTTCTGCTGCTGTCCCTGTTCATAAATAAGTACAGAGCTGCCCACAATACAGCGTATTCTGGTGTTTTATGGCAAAACCGGCAACAGTTCTTCCTCAGCTCCATGTTTGCTTTGGATACGAGTCAGAAGATGGAAATGAAATTGGATGTGCCTGATGCTGAGATTGTTAGCATGGTGCCTTATTCCACCTCAGCTAACGATTTGGCGTAATTTAAAGTAATAATAATAATAATAATAATTTTATTTATAAAAGCTCTTTTTATGACACTCAAAGACGCTGTACAAGGGTAAAACAAGAGAAACAAACAACAAAACAAGCAAACAAATATTAAACTTTAAAAGCAGTTCTGAAAAGGTGGGTCTTGAGAAGGTTTTTGAAGGTGGGGAGGTCAGTGCAGTCACGGATGGGTTGTGGGAGTGAATTCCAGAGGGTGGGGCAGCGACGGAGAAGGCTCTGTCACCCCAGGTTTGGAGCTTTGTCCTGCAGGGGAGGGAGAGAAGGTTGGCAGCAGAGGATCGGAGGGAGCGGGATGGGGCATGGCGGTGGAGCAGGTCAGAGAGGTAGGAGGGCTTTGAATGTGATGAGGAGGATTTTGAATTGGATGCGTTGAGGGATAGGGAGCCAGTGGAGATTTTGGAGGACAGGGGTGATGTGGTCACGGGAGCGGGTGCGGGTGAGAAGGCGGGCAGCAGAATTTTTAATGTATTGGAGTTTTTGGAGAGTTTTGGAGGGGGTACCATAGAGTGCATAGAGTGCTATTGCAGTAGTCAAGTCTTGACGTGATGAAGGCATGTATTAGGGTTTCAGCAGCAGAAAAGGACAGAGATGGGCGGAGTCGTGCTATGTTTTTTAGGTGAAAAAATGCAGTCCGGGTTATTTGATTGATGTGCTGTTCAAAGGACAGGGTGGAGTCAAAGTGAATGCCAAGGTTCCGAGTGAGTGGGGATGGAGTGAGGGTTGTGTTGTCTATGGTCAGGGCGAACTTTTGGGTGAATTTGGTGATAGTCTTGGGACCGATGATTATGTCTGATTTGTCACAGTTCAGTTTGAGGAAGTTGTGTTGCATCCAGGTTTTTATTTCGGTGAGGCAGTGGGTGAGGGTGGAGAGAGTTGTGGAGTTGACGGATTTGGTGGATATGTAGAATTGAATGTCATCGGCGTAGCAGTGGAAATGGAGGCCATGGCGGCGGATGATGTTACCAAGGGGGAGGAGGTAAAGGATGAACAGGAGGGGACCAAGCACTGAACCTTGAGGGACACCTTGTGACAGGGGGGCTGTGGAGGAGGAGCAGTTGTTTATGTGGATGAACTGTTGTCGGTTGGTGAGGTATGACTTGAGCCAAGACAGAGCGGAGCCAGTGATGTGGAGTGTGTTCTGGAGGCGGGAGAGGAGGATAGAGTGGCTGATGGTGTCGAAGGCTGCTGTGAGGTCCAAGAGGATGAGTATATCACCTGTCTGGATGAGGCCACCTGCTGCATCCTATGGACTTCCTCAACCTATCTCAACCACTCTCATCTGGATGAATCCTTACAGAGCTGATCTATGATCCTATAGATGAACTAAGGGACAAGCAGTCCTAGACGCATTGCCTGTCCGTCCTGGGAGAGGATCTCTCCTTCAATATGGGCTCCATAAGGTTTCTTCTTTTTTCCCGTAGCTGGGGTTTTTAGGAGTTTTTCCTTACCGAGAAGGAGGGTCTAAGGACAGGTGTGTCCTGGGTCTGTTTAGTTTAGTGTAGTTATTGTTTGTGCTGATTGTGTGTTAAGTCTGATTGTGTGTTTATGTTTGATCAACTGTTTGTGAAGTCCTTTGAGGCGACTTTTGTTGTGATACTGGGCTATACAAATAAACCTGAATTGAATTGAATATTGAGGTGACCGGAGTCTGAGGAGAGGAGGAGATCATTAATGACTTTGAGGAGGGCTGTTTCTGTGCTGTGGTGAGTGCGGAAACCGGACTGAAATGGTTCAAACAGACTGTTGGAGTGGAGGTGAGATTTGAGTTGGGCTGCTACAGTACGTTCGAGGATTTTGGACAGAAAGGGAAGGTTGGAGATGCGCCAAAAATTTGAAAGTATGTCAGGATCGAGACCAGGTTTTTTGAGGATGGGGGTGATGGCAGCCAGCTTGAGAGACTGCGGGACAGAACCAGAGTAAGGGAGGAGTTGATGATGGTTGTGATGAGAGGAGAGAGGGTTGGGAGACAGCCTTTGATGAGTGCGGAGGGGATGGGGTCCAGGGAGCAGGTTGGGGTTTTCATGTTTGACAGGAGTTTGGAAAGATCAACTGTGGAAATGGGGGAGAAATGGGAGAGTCCCTATCAGGATTGTTGTTGTGGCTTGGAAGGGAGAGAGAGAACTGTAAATGGTGTCGATTTTAGATTGAAAAAAAGACATGAAGGTGTTGCATTTGTCGACTGTAAAGGATGAAGAGGTAGTGTCAGTGCGTTTGAGGAGTTTGTTAATAGTGGAGAATAGAGCTTTTGGGTTATTGGAGCCAGAGTGTATGAGGTTGGAGTAGAAGTTGGACCGGGCTGCACTGAGGGCATCTTTATATTGTTGGAGGTAGTCTGTGTAGGCTTGGAGATGGACAGTTGAACCAGATTTTTTATGCAGTCTCTCAAGCTGGCGCTTCCGGGATTTCATTTTGTGGAGTTCAGGGGTGTACCAGGGTGCTGTGTGAGTGAAGGAGACTGTTTTGGATTTTGTTGGTGCAAGTTCATCTAGGCAAGAGGAAAGTGTGTTATTGTAGTAAGTGATGAGGTCAGTTGGGTTATCAGACAGAGGGGGAGGGGAGGTTGAAAGTTTGGTGGAGAGGGAGGCTGAAAGAGCAGTGGGGGAAATGGATTTGAGGTTGCAGATTGGGATTTTGCATTTATTTTGTGGATGGGAAGAGGGATATCAATGTCCAGTGTAACTGCCAGGTGGTCAGGTATATGGAGGTTATGGCTGGAGAGTTTGGGGATTGTAAGACCGGTAGTGCAGATGAGATCCAGGACGTGACCGTGGGTGTGGGTGGGGAAATTGACATGTTGGGTGATGTTGAAGCAGTTAAGAAGGTCCAGAAAATCAGCTGCAGGTTTGGAGTTGGAATTTTTGATGTGGAGGTTGAAGTTTCCGAGAAGGAGGATGGAAGGTGAGATGGCACAGAGCTGGGTAAGGAAATCTGTAAAATCAGAGAGGAAGGAGGGGTTTGGCTTAGGGGGACGGTAGATGACAGCAGTGACTAATGGAGTGGGACCAGACAGTTTAAAAACAGTGTATTCAAATGAGTGGATGTGTGGGAGAGAGATGTTAGTGATTTTATTGTCCTTTCTGTAGATAACTGCAGTTTCTCCTCCCCGCCCCTCAGGGCGAGGAGTTTCTATGTAGGTGTAACCAGGTGGTGTGGTCTGATTGAGAGAGAAGTAGTCCAGGGGTTTATGCCAGGTTTCAACTAAACAGAAAAAGTCCAGGTTATTTTCAGAAATGAATTTCTTTAAAATGAGGCTTTTATTGTTGAGGGAGCGAGAGTTGAGAAGGGATAGCTTCAGGTGGCACTGTGCAGTGATAGGCTGTGAGCACGGGGGAAGTGGACCCGTCATATTGTGATGACGTAGTGCAGGAGTAAGTGAGCGGTGTGACCAGAGTGACGGGATGGCATTTGGAGAGGCAAAGTTGTAGGTGTAGAGGCGACCAGAGCCTCTGTGTGGAGGACGGCAGCTGCGGAGTAATCCAAGTTGTTGGAGAGGGTCAGGGCAGGACAGGCGGCGGCGGCTGTTGAGTCGGCGAAGAGCAGAGGCGGAATACCGGAGCGACATGTTGTGGCATACCAGTGCTAACAGGAGGCTAGCGCTAGCTTCTGACCGGCTACACGCTCGTGCTGAGCTCACGTCAGCTAGCAGTGTAGGGGTCCCGGTGATCCAGGAGATGAGTGAGGAGCACAAGAAAAACCACGAAGCGGTGAACATCTGAAGTCCGGGAAAAAGGCCAGGGGTCCAGTAGACGTGCTGTCAGTGGCGATGAGCGAACCGGAGCGGTGATTAGTAGCGCTAGCAGGCAGGCTAGCGGTGGGCACAATCAGACCTGACTGGACTGAACACACCAGGACGGATGGATCCTGGAGGGACAATCCGTGGGCCTTGTGTTGTGCAGTGGTTGTAGTGAGAAAGCACCACTACGGAGAGTGTAGACAGGACAAGCACGCCGGGAACTCCCCTAGCAAGACACCAGGACAGGTAAGATGGGGGTCGGGATAGACAGATCCAGGGTGGTTATAAAACGATGATCATGGTCTTGACAGTAAAATATGACACGTGATGCTGCAGTTGGTAGTAAAAATAGAGATGAAGTCTTTGTTTAATCCAAAGCAGAGGTACTTTTCAGAGACAGAGCGGCAGCCAGTGTGCGCCAGCATCCGCCATCTTGAGTGGCCAACAATAACAATAACAATATGTATCTCTGAATTGCTGCACTGTTTACATTTGCTACAAAAAGCCACCTGAAATCATTCTCTCATTGTGAATCGTATTCTATTATTCCAGTATTCTGCTCTTTAAAAGCAGAAACAGCTTTATTTTCTTTCCTGCTGCTGTTATGTTTGACTCACCACCACAGCAGTCACAACTGAGAATCACAGAGGTGAGATGACCGGCTTGTGACATGCACTCAGAGCCTCTTAGTCTTATTGGACTATGGGAAAAATACTGTATGTGGAATTTATTGTTCATTGGATGTTGTGTAAAAATCATTTACAACAGCCATTCCCAAAGTTAAGACTGTCGTGGCCCCCTTAAATTTCCGAACTTCCCACGCAAACCCCAAACTATAGAACTTCCTTGTATTCAAAAGACTGACATGTTTTTCCCTCTATATTTATATAAAAACCTTACAAACACATTGACTGTTAGCTAAAACAGTGTTTTAAAGTAAAAATTTAAACAAATATATAACTGTATTCATAACCTTATTTATTTCATACTAATTTATTTTTATGTACTTAGCGTACACAGTCTTTGGGGGTCCCCCTGCAATACCTTCACGGCCCATCAGGAGGCCCCAGACCCCACTTTGGGAGCTACTGATTTACAAGATATTCAATTCAATTCAATTCAGGTTTATTTGTATAGCCCAATATCACAACAAAAGTCGCCTCAAAGGGCTTCACAAACAGTTGATCAAACCTAAACACACAATCAGCACAAACAATAACTACACTAAACTAAACAGACCCAGGACACTCCTGTCCTTAGACCCTCCTTCTCGGTAAGGAAAAACTCCTAAAAAAAAACAGCTACGGGAAAAAAGAAGAAACCTTATGGAGCCCATATTGAAGGAGAGATCCTCTCCCAGGACGGACAGGCAATGCATCTAGGACTGTTAGTCCCTTAGTTCATCTATAGGATCATAGATCAGCTCTGTAAGGTTTCATCCAGACGAGAGTGGGTGAGATAGGTTGAGGAAGTCCATAGGATGCAGCAGGTGGCCTCATCCAGACAGGTAAGTGGGCGAGATAGGTCCGGGAGATCCAGGCTGCAGCAGGGACCTCATCCAGACAGCTGAGTGGGGCAAGATAGGTCCGGGAAATCCAGGATGCAGCAGGTGGGCCTCATCCAGACAGGTGAGTGGGGTGAGGGAGAGCCGGAAAATCCTTAGAGGTGAGGTTGAGGGCACACAGGTCGGGACAGGAGCACAGATGGGGTCAGCTATCCAATCGTCACTGGGACATCTGCCAGCAGCCAGGCATCTGAAACAGTCCCCACTCCCCAGAGGGGAGCGGGAGAGAGGGACAACTTGTGAATAGCAATGAACTGATTGGAGATATAGAGTATTTCATTATATTAATCACAGTGATAGAAGAGGAGCAGCAGATGAAACCAGAGGACAGAGGCTCAGTGCACCATACTTCCCCCAGCTTCTAGTTCCTAGAGCAGCCTAGCTTCAACGGTGGAATTACTTATTCCACCCTTATTTACCCTGTTCCTAGCTGCCCTGACCATAAGCTTTCTCAAAGAGGAACATTTTAAGCCTAACCTTAAATGTAGAGACTGTGTCTGCCTCTCTAACATGAGCTGGAAGCTGATTCCATAAAACAGGAGCTTGGTAACTAAAGGCTCTACCTCCAACTGTACTTTTAGAAACCCTGGGAACCACTAATAGACCTGCATTTTGTGAGCGCAGTACTCTGCTTGGTTGGTTTGGCTCTATAACATCATTAATGTAGGATGGCGCCGTACCATTAACGGCCTTGTAAGTCAGGAGAAGGATTTTAAACCTAATTCTGAATTCAACTGGAAGCCAGTGAAGCTAGCACAGGAGTAATATGTTCTCTCCTGTTAGTTCCTGTTAATAATCTTGCTGCTGCGTTTTGAACAAGCTGAAAACATTTTAATGAGTTTTTAGGGCACACTGCCAGCAGAGAGTTACAGTAATCCAACCTAGATGTAACAAACGCATGGACAAGTTTTTCAGCATCAGATACCCTCTGTTTGCCACATATAACCTCGCAGAGAACATTGAGAGAGACGATTTATATGCGACCGCAGGGGACACGAATCATAGATATAAACAATATAAACAGGAGATACCGTGGCGGCCATCGTGGGTCAGAATGCTGACAGCTGAATGTGTTTTCAGAGCAATGCATAATGCCAGGGATTTAGTCTGCTTGTAGTCATTCCAGTAAAAAAAACAAAAAACAAAAAAACAATGAAACTATTGTTCCTGATAGTTTTTTTTTTTTTTTCCTCAGGGTTTCATGCTGGATGTGAGTACCAAATGTCATTGGGCTACAGCAAACAAACATTTTTACCTTCTGTAGACTTTGTGCATGTTCAGGGTGTGGCTATGCTAATATAGTTGGAGATAAAGCATTGGCCCCATTGATTTTTTTGTTCCCCATCACATAACAAATGTTTGCACCAAATTTCAGAAGTCTAGGGAAAGGACTAAGTACACAAAAGTGATCTTTTAGGGGGCACTGGAGTTCTGTTTAATGACATATTGGGGTTATTGTCATAAAGATGTGATCAAGCCATGAGTACCAACAACTGGGTTTGAGGTCACTTTATTGTCAAAAAAAAAAGTGTAAGTAAAAACCGTTTTAAGAACCCAAAATCACTCCGAATTTCAGAATTTCAGGGCGTGTCTATGCTAATTTCGTAAAAAATAGGGTTAGGGTTTGGCCTTGACACCACGGGGTGGAGAAGGGCTAAGGGATCTGTTGTCCAGGGGCGACAGTAGCTCAGTTGGTAGAGCCCACTAACTCAAAACCTGGTGGTTCGAGTCCCGCCGCAGGCATTGCACACGGTCCTTGGGCAAGACACTTCAACCACCTTGCCTGTATGAATGTATCAGTGTGACTGTGTCTGGTGGTTGGAGGGACCATAGCCACAAAATGGTAGCCACGCTTCCATCAGTCTGCACCAGGGCAGTTGTGGCTACAGAAGTAGCTCACCACCACTGAGGGTGACTGAGGAGTGAAGGAATAATGGACCAAATTGTAAGGCGCTTTGAGGAGCTTGTAAAGCGCAATATAAATCCAATCCATAATTATTTTAATATTATAATGGGCCCATGTGAAACCTTCTTGCCTCGGGCCCTAGTGACCCTGTCAGCTAGCTTGCCCATTCTTGGGTTTCTAATAGGCAGACCAAGTATCCAATCTGGACCATGGACATGCACTTATTCAGCCCCATACTCACCAGAAGCGCAGCGAGAGACAGATGTAGAAAGGAACAGAGGTTAGCTCTAAACCCCTGTGTCTCTTATGTTCTGCGTCAGAGACTATTATTAAACACATTTTTTTACATCTGCATTTATTTAATATAAGAAAAAAAAAAAACACGTCTGCCCTTTTCTTTCATTATTTCATACCCCCAAGTCTGTTTTAAAACTAATGTTAATGAGCCATAATCTACAATTGTACTGTATTTGCACTATAGACACAGATGTTGAAACTGAATGTGTGTGAAATGAAACTGCAATGTTTTTTCAAGGCACAAAATGTGATGTTCCAGACCTTCGCTCAAGAAAATTTTCATAAATTGAACCTCAGTGAATTTTAATTGATAACTGCTGACATAGAGGGTGTGTGTACCAAATTTCACATGCACACAACAATCAAAGCTAAAGGCGGTCCAACAAAATATTACTGTGACTTTTTTTTTTTTTTTTTTTTTGTCCAGGCAGTCACTCCAGCACATCCCAAAGATTTGTAATGGGGTTAAAGGGGCTGTCTTATGCAAAATCGATTTTCTGAGCTTTCTACCCTGTTGTAATGTTTTCCCCCCATCAAAAACATACCTGGAATTGTGTTTTGTTTCATTCGTGCATGTTTGAGTAATCCTCTATTCTCTTACATTGAGTTTTACCAGTGTCTGCCTTTTCCACCTGACCACTCCCCTCCCCCCTCCCACCCAGTCCCCTTCAGGAAGCACTGCTACAACTCATGCCTCCTCCACAGCATCCAAAAAAACCCGCCCTTGAAATGCAGCGCACAACACTCAAACACATTCTGCACTAACATGTTTTTGTGAGGAGCGCTGAAGGGGCGTGGCAGCAGTGTGACAGCAGGCTGGACAGCGGGGAGGGAGGGCTCCTAAAGTGACAGGGACCTAACCTGAGTGTTTCTCACAGAGCTAAATGATGTTTCTTCAAATAAGCTTTTTGCAAAAATTTATGCGTTTTCTGACCAACAAAACATGAGGTGCTGATCTAGTTGTGTCCTAAATTGATTTAAAAGACTCAGAAAAAAGCATAATAATGGCCCTTTAAGGTCTGGACACTGTGGTGGCCAATTCATGTGTGAAAATGATGTCTCATGTTCCCTGTTAGAAGCTGTGAGTGTGACTTGCAGGTCATGTGGCTCACTATCAGGTGACACCCATTTCCCTCCCAACCCAGGTGCCTAATCAGGCCAATTAGAGGCACCTGGGTCCTGGTCCATATAAAGGCCTCAGTTTTCTGAGTAGCTCTCTTTGTTTCCTGCTGTATCCAAGTGCGTGAAAAAAATATTAGCACCCTTCACTGTTTTCCAACCCACCTGTAAAATAAACAATTGACCTTCTACACCTTAACCAGCTTCTGTGCTCATTTTCATTAAGTTTCACCAGCAAATTATCCAACATTCCCTGAACCACTCTTTCACAATTTGAGCCCGATGAATCCTGGCATTGTCATCTTGAAATCTGCTTTTGCCATAAGGGAAAAAATATCCATTGATGGAATAACCTGGTCAATCAGTATATTCAGGTAGTCAGCTGACCTCATTCTTTGGGCACATAACGTTGCTGAACCTAGACCTGACCAACTGCAGCATCCTCAGATCAAAATGCTTAGATAAATCCAGGTGGGGTCTTTTTTGGGCAGCCAGGCACTGTAAGATTTCTGACAAACTGCTTTGCTGATAATTCTGTAAATCTGTCCAATATTGTATAACTCTTTGAATTATTTAGACAAATGTAAATTGGTCTATAACTAAATGCTTGTGATCATGAATAACATTGCCTTCCACTCTAAAAGCACTTCACCACAGTGACCTAAGTGGGGTTATTTCTGTGAGTGGTTGCATTGATTGATTGGCTACAGAATGGGCCAGCCCCCAGCCTGGGGTCACTGGTGTGTTGGAGGTTGTAATGATGTTGGTACTCATTGTGAGTAACATGTTTTCAGCAAACGTCTGACTGAGTGGTGGGGGGCTGATGACAGTAATGACTCAGTATAAACTTTTAGCAGCGCCATTGTATTCGATTTGCCTGCAGCCTGTGGGTCTGCAGCGCCACTACTGAAGATGTATGATCATGTACTGTGTGTGTCTTATGTGTCTTAAGACAGGGGTTCTCAAACTTTTTGGGCCCAGGGAGAGAAAAAAGAGAGATAAAAAACTCTTAGAGCATACATGTCAAACTCAGGCCCGTGGGCCAAATTTCGCGAGATAATTTCCAATTTATATTAATAATGGCCTGGCGGAATGCTGCGCTCAACTTGTTTGAACTACATCTCCCATAATGCACTGCAAAAGCGGCGCCGCTGCGCGGATTCTCCGACAGGACATTTAAATTTCCACAAAAGAAATGGACAAAGAGGGGTCAGTGAGAGCAGGAGCTTCTTAAACAGGTGGGACTGTAAACACTACACTTTGTTTGTTTAAGCTAATGTGGCAGTAATAAAATCAGGCTCTAACCGCACAGCATTATAAGAACATCTCCTGTACAAACCCGTCTCCAAAAAGAAGCTACAGACAGCAGCAGTTTAAAAAGAGCCTGTGTCAGTAAAGCCAAGTTATCAGGCTGAAGAGTTGTCTAAGTTCATTCACGGCACTGCCCTCGCTCATTCCTCGTTACTACTTGTGCTCTAATGCACTCAATAACAACACACAGTGAGCTAAAGCTGCACAGAAAGAGGTATAAACTTGCTCCATACTGTGTCCTGCAGATGACACAGAGGTGGACAGTGGTTTGCTCTGTAAAAGTACAGTAGGCCTGTGTTTGTATGTAGTTGCTGACTCCTCTGCAGAATTAAAGTTGTGTCAGGATGATATTTATTCACATAAGGAGCTTGGGATGCACCTTAATAATCTGCTGGTAGTACCCGCTGTCACAGTAAAACAGAGTGGACCTGGTGAAAACACCTGTCTTATATGAGGAGTTAGGTAAATAATACTTCATAAATAAATAATTGGTCAGTGTTAATTCGTCTGAGTCTGTGGCCTATTTCCTATTTGTTGAATTCTAAGTTCTGATTTAATACCAAGCCCCTTCAAAGATCGAAATATCGAAGATAGGCTGCTCTAGGAGCTAGAAGCTGGGGTAAATATGGTGCACTGAGCCTCTGTCCTCTGGTTTCATCTGCTGCTCCTCTTCTATCACTGTCATTAATATTATCAAATATTCTATATCTCCAATCAGTTCCTTGCTATTCACAAGTTGTCCCTCTCTCCCGCTCCCCACTGGGGGAGTGGGGACTGTTTCAGATGTCTGGCTACTGGCAGATGTCCCAGTGATGATTGGATCTTAGCTGACCCCATCTGTGCTCCTGTCCTGACCTGTGAGCCCTCAACCTCACCTCTAAGAATTTTCAGGATCTACCTCAACCTACTCACCTGTCTGGATGAGGCCCTGCTGTATCCTGGATTTCCCGGACCTATCTCGCCCCACTCACCTGTCTGGATGAGGCCCACCTGCTGCATCTTAAGGACTTCCTCAACCTACCTCACCCCACTCCCTGGCTGAATCCTTACAGAGCTGATCTATGATCTTACAGATGAGCTAATGAACTAACAGTCCTAGACGCATTGCCTGTCCGTCCTGGGAGAGGATCTCTCCTTCAGTTGGGCTCCATAAGGTTTCTTCTTTTTTCCCACAGCTGTTTTTTTTTAGGAGTTTTTCCTTACCGAGAAGGAGGGTCTAAGGACAGGAGTGTCCTGGGTCTGTTTGGTGTAGTGTAGCTTTTTTTTGTGTTGATTGTGTGTTAAGTCTGATTGTGTGTTTATGTTTGATCAACTGTTGTGAAGCCCTTTGAGGCGACTTTTGTTGTGATACTGGGTTATACAAATAAAACTGAATTCAATTGAACTGAACCACAAATCTACATTTATAGTTCTGTGGGGATGTATTATTCTATATTAAAAGACCTGTTGTATCCTAACTGAGAACAAAAATACAGTAGGCTGGCTTTATTATTTATACAATACTCTTATTCGGCCCACAACCAAGATTGATTTTCTAACTTTGGCCCCAGCTCTGATTGAGTTTGACACCCCTGCCTTAGAGTGTCCTCCATTCCCAAACAGCATGACTTATGTGGTGCCTCACAATAATTTCAAGAGTTTTAAACATCCTAAAACCAAATGTAAGTAAGCATTATTCACTCAGAATGTTTATTTTATTGCCATAGTGCTTCCCATTAACATTTACAAATGTTTAAAACTATACACCATAACAAAATGAACGATTATAAATTATTATTTATTTAATAAAAAAAATGCTGAACCCTAAACTATGGTCCCTGGACCCTCTTTGAAAATGGTGGTCTTAAGAGAATTAAGGCCAGGACACACCCGGACGATTATCGTCCGTCTGGCATGGTCGGACACTTTGGCGCAGTCAGGAACATGAGTCTGTTTGGTGAGTTCCGCACCATCAGACATAGTGGGACACAGTTGGACCTAGTTTTGGCTGATTGAACATGTGGAATCAGTGTCAGGCCTTGTGCTCAAACGAGCCCTCTGATTGGCTGTGTGTCTCACAATTTGTCAGCTCACGTTTAACATCATAATATAAGGAACTTTGTGTTCTACAACTACTTCATTATGTTTCCCACATCTGTGACACTAATGTGCTGCAGTTACCTTACCTTTAGCCTTGTGCGGATGAAAATATAATCCTCCTCTGAGGCAAACAGCTGCAATAATCCAGTCCCTTTTATCCATTTGTTTAATTCATTGTTTAATTTAGCAACTATGATTATTATTCACCGATAAATACTTGAGGTAAACACCTGAGTGTTGCAGAGGTTTGTTTACAGGAGTCCTATATATCTGTTTAGTGACTAATGCATTGGGTTGGTGTGTCCCAGGCTTTAAAGAGAATATATAGTCCTTTATCTCTAAACATTAAAGTGTTGACTTGTACCTGTGTGGGTAAAGTCTAAATGCTCCTGTGTACAGTATTATCACATATTCTCCCTGCATACTTCAGCTTCCTCACGCTGTCCATAAACATGACCTGGTAAATCTGTCCCATGCATAAAAAGTGAGAGTGAAGGGTCATCTCTAGTCTCTAGTCTGTCTTTAAGAGCCTTTCTGAAACCAGTCCCTACGCACACCTGTCCTGTCCATAGTGCAGTAACTGTGTAAGGACCCTGGCAACTGAATGGAGTTCTCAAGATCCCATGAACCAGAGCCCCTTTACCTTGGGTTTGCCCTGAACACAGACGGTGACTGTTAGTATTCACAAGTTTAATATGAAAAGAACAGGTCATAGAGGACAAAGACGTTTATTTTAGTAGTGCTGATCCACCTGGGCTTATTTCACATTTACAATTACAAGTATTCTGGTATGTGCAGTGTTTTCCAGGACCAATAAAGATATATTTGGTCTTAGTTAAGGCTGGGTATTGCCACAATGACCTTAATATACAGTACAGTTAGGTCTGAGTCCTCAAACAGTCCCCGTGGTTTGGAAGACATTGTGCCTCGCTCCTGTCCCAAAGACGCTGCATTCCAGCGACCCCAAGGACTACAGGTCTGTGGCACTGATGTCACACATCATGAAGACTCTGATGCGACTCCTGCAAGAGCTCTGGCCATGGTCCTATCTTACTGGAATCCCCTCCAATTCGACTACCAGCCCCGCCTCAGAGTGGGTGATGCCATCATCTACCAGCTCAACAAAGTCTACACCCACCTGGACACACTGGCGAGCACTGTGAGAATCATGTTTTTTGATTTCTCAAGTGTGTTTGACACCTTCTCCTTCTCTACAGAAAAAAAACATTCAGAAATCTATATGAGAGTACAGCAACATATGACAGACCTTTGGTGACTATATTTGACTAAAGAGGCGTATGTTTACTATCTCTGTAGACTGGACATTCCAAACGCAAGACTTTTTGTGAAAGTCCTAGTTCACGGTCCATCAGAGCCAGAAATCCCCCAAACATTAAAAAAATGCATCAGGCATGGGTAGTGCTCATAGTAGTTGGCAAAATATAACAATATATGCTAATTTTGTGTGTATTTTGGGTGAAAACGCGCCCCAGCGCCAGCCGCCAGTGTCAAAATTTGGCGTGGGTTTGATTTTCTAGGAGAGTCACGTCACAGCCCTGTTTGACGGGTCCGTCGAGCCTGGCGTCTCACGCGGGCAGTGTGGCTGCTCTGATCTGCTAAGCTGGGCCTGAAGTGAAAACGGTTGCTGACGGTGTCACCACGCTGCAGTTACGCATCCAGTGTGTTTGGGGCTTAAGGCTGCAGTCACCCCACCAACATCCATGGAGTCAGCGCGGAGGTGATGGGGAAGTACAAGTACTTAGGGGTGTACTCGGACCACAAACTGGACAGGTGCAAGAATGTAGACACTGTCTACAAAAAGGGCCAAAGCCATCTTTATTTTCTGGGACGGCTGAGGTCCTTCAACATCTGTAGGACAATGCTGAAGATGTCCTATGAGTCTGTGATGGCCAGTGCCATCATGTCTGCTGTTGTCTGCTTGGGGAAGCAGCCTGCAGGTGAGGAACAGACTCAATAGGATCATCAGGAAGGCCAGCCATTTTTGTGGGAGAGGAACTGGACTCTCTGACTGTGGTGTTGGAGAGGAGGATGCTGTTCAAATTTAGGACTATACTGGACTTTCCCTCTCATCCTCTCCACCATGTGCTGATCAGCTGCAAGAGCTTGTTCAGAAACAGACTTTTACTGCCACGCTGCACCACAGAGAGACACAGGAGGTAACTCCTGCTGTCGCCATTAAACTCCTAAACTATGCTATATAACAAACACACGAGACATTTTCACTGTTTATACACTTATTCAGTTCATCTGCTCCTTCCTGCACATTGTTCATATTTGTAAATATGTTTAAAAATTCAATTCAATTCAGTTTTATTTGTATAGCCAAGTATCACAACAAAAGTCGCCTCAAAGGGTTTCACAAACAGTTAACCAAACATAAACACACAATCAGACTTAACATTTAACACTTAACACTTAACACAAACTACACTAAACTTAACAAACCAGGACGTCCCTGTCCTTCGACCCTCCTTCTCAGTAAGGAAAAACTCCTAAAAAACCCAGCTGTGAGAAAAAAAGAAGAAACCTTTTGGAGCACATATTAAAGGAGAGATCCTCTCCCAGGACGGAAAGGCAATATGTGTCTAGGACTGTTAGTCCATTAGCTTGTTTCTAGGATCATAGTTCAGCTCTGTAAGGATACGGTAGGTGGGCTTCATCCAGACAGGTGAGTAGGGGTGAGGTAGGTCAGGGAGTCCATAGGAGGTGAGGTTAAGAGGCCACAGGTTGGGACAGGAGCGCAGATGGGCACAGCTAAGATCCAGTCGTCACTGGGACATCTGCCAGCAGCCAGGCATCTGAAACAGTCCCCCACTTCCCCAGAGGGGAGCGGGAGAGAGGGACAACTTGTGACTAGCAATGAACTGATTGGAGATATAGAATATTTGATAATATTAAATATATAAAAATGTTCAATTCTTTATTATATTTTGAAGACATGTTTTTATTATATTGTAAATTTCTTATTCTTTGTCTTTTTATTTTGTTTTCGGGTTGTCAATAACAAAAAAAGAATGAAAAAAGGAATTCTGATTCTGATTAGTATTTGGAAACTGACTGACTGGAACTGAGTTTTGTTATTTTAGCCTTTTTCCCAATACATATTTACAATACAGTTTTATAATTAATATGTGCTTAGAGGTCCGACCCTTAGCTGTAATTTGAGACTATTTACATCCAAATGAGAGGAAGGGTTTAGGAGTTACAGCTCTTTATTCTGGAGCTGCCTCTTTTTCAAGGAACAAAAAAGTTGGTAATTGGACACTTGTCTCAAAAGGTTTTTCAATGGCAGCAACGTGGGCTTTTCCCTTAATTAATTAATTAATCCATCACTAACTGAGAAGTTAAAAGGTCTGGACTTGATTCCAGGTGTGACATTTGCATTTGAAAGCTGTTGCTGTGAACCTACAACATGCAGTCTCTTAATGGAAGTGAACCAGACCATTCTTAGGCTGGATCATAAAATGGTGAAAAACCCCTTCACAACATCCACCTTAGTGTAGAACACTCTCCAGGAAGTAGATCTATCAGTGTCTAGGTCCCCCATAACGAGAAGACTTCATGAGAGTGTAACCCAGGTTTATATAGCCCTCATTAAATATAAGCCTGTTAATAAAAACACAGTAATAAAAACAGAGTAATAAATAGACAATAAATAGGTCATCAAGATAAATAATCATTAAAAATGTTAAGAATGTTATATTCCATGCTATATTCCATTTGGGTTAAACAAATCATGTTAAATAGGTTAAAACTTAACCTACATTTGTGTTATTATATCATTATTACATGTTTTAATATGGCTATTATTTTGAAAAGGCACACTGCTGTGTGGCTCATATGACTAACAACAGCCAACTGAATCAATGTATCCAACTCTGATTCTAAAAGTGGGAGATACACTGCCATTACATGCAAAGCTGCTGCTAAAGAGAGAAAATGGAGCTGTTAAAGAGGTAAAATAGCTGAGTTATGTGCGGAGAAAAGTCTGGACAAGACTTGGAATGGCTTGTGATCCAAAGCACAGCACATCCAAAACATGTTGGAGCAGTGTGATGCATGAGCTGCAGAACTTCCAATGGCACTGGGTCACTGGTGTTTACTGATGATGTGACAGTTACAGATACAGCCAGATGAATTCTGAAGTGTAAAATAATAAACTTTCTGCTCAGATTTAGACAAAATCCACAAAGTTGATGGACTGCGCTCCACAGCACAGATGGACAGTGACCCAGAACAAACTGCAAAAGCAACCCATTAGTTGCAAAGAAGGCAAAGAAGTGAAATATTCTACAATGGCCTAGTTAGTCACGAGGTCTCAGCCTGATCAAGCTGCATTTCACTTGTTTGAGACAAAACTTAAGTCAGAAAGACCCACAAGCAAGCAATGACAGCTGCAGTAAAGGTAACTCACAAAATAGGAAACCCAGTGTTTGGTGAGATCCATGGGCTCCAGACATCAGGCAGACATCACCTGTAAATGATTCCCAACAAAGTATTAAAATGAACCTTTTACATGATAATTTCCATTTGTCTAGTTACATCTGGTTCTTTGAAAAAGAGGCGGTTACACGAAAAAGAGCTGTAATTCCTGAACTTCCCCTGATTTGGACGTGAATATTCTCAGTTTTAAATAATGTGGCTCCAGCCAAAAGTAAACTGTTCATTGACCCAAATCCTGATCCTTGGATGAATGAGGATATTTTGTCTTTTTGTAGAAAGCGCCGTAATGCGGAGCATTTGTGGAAAGCCAATGCACTTAAAAGAGCTGATCATATCCCTAAAGAGTATGATGACTCCAAATCTGCTTATTTTTCTAATCTTGTGAACTTAAACAAGACA
The DNA here is from genome assembly GCA_020698575.1 of Bostrychus sinensis. Classification (NCBI taxonomy): domain Eukaryota; kingdom Metazoa; phylum Chordata; class Actinopteri; order Gobiiformes; family Eleotridae; genus Bostrychus; species Bostrychus sinensis. Next base: position 35,247,103 of record CM036256.1, read on the forward strand.
AATCCTAATTCAATTCAGGTTTATTTGTATAGCCCAATATCACAACAAAAGTCGCCTCAAAGGGCTTCACAAACAGTTGATCAAACCTAAACACACAATCAGACTTAACACACAATCAGCACAAACAATAACTACACTAAACTAAACAGACCCAGGACACTCCTGTCCTTAGACCCTCCTTCTCGGTAAGGACAAACTCCTAAAAAAAAACAGCTACAGGAAAAAAGAAGAAACCTTATGGAGCCCATATTGAAGGAGAGATCCTCTCCCAGGACGGACAGGCAATACATCTAGGACTGCTAGTCCCTTAGTTCATCTATAGGATCATAGATCAGCTCTGTAAGGATTCATCCAGACGAGAGTGGGTGAGATAGGTTGAGGAAGTCCATAGGATGCAGCAGGTGGCCTCATCCAGACAGGTGAGTGGGGTGAGATAGGTCCGGGAAGATCCAGGCTGCAGCAGGGACCTCATCCAGACAGGTGAGTGGGGTGAGGGAGATCCTGGAAATCCTTAGAGGTGAGGTTGAGGGCACACAGGTCGGGACAGGAGCACAGATGGGGTCAGCTAAGATCCAATCGTCACTGGGACATCTGCCAGCAGACAGGCATCTGAAACAGTCCAGAGAGAGGGACAACATGTGAATAGCAATGAACTGATTGGAGATATAGAGTATTTCATTATATTAATCACAGTGATAGAAGAGGAGCAGCAGATGAAACCAGAGGACAGAGGCTCAGTGCACCATACTTCCCCCAGCTTCTAGCTCCTAGAGCAGCCTAGCTTCAACTGTGGAGTTAACCCTGTTCCTAGCTGGCCTGACCATAAGCTTTCTCAAAGAGGAACGTTTTAAGCCTAACCTTAAATGTAGAGACTGTGTCTGCCTCTCTAACATGAGCTGGAAGCTGATTCCATAAAACAGGAGCTTGGTAACTAAAGGCTCTACCTCCAACTGTACTTTTAGAAACCCTGGGAACCACTAATAGCCCTGCATTTTGTGAGCGCAGTACCCTGCTTGGTTGGTATGGCACTATAACATCATTAATGTAGGATGGCGCCATACCATTTACGGCCTTGTAAGTCAGGAGAAGGATTTTAAACCTAATTCTGAATTCAACTGGAAGCCAGTGAAGTGAAGCTAGCACAGGAGTAATATGTTCTCTCCTGTTAGTTCCTGTTAATAATCTTGCTGCAGCTTTTTGAACAAGCTGAAAACATTTTAATGAGTTTTTAGGGCACGCTGCCAGCAGAGAGTTACAGTAATCTAACCTAGATGTAACAAACGCATGGACAAGTTTTTCAGCATCATTTTTAGATAAAATATTTCTGATTTTGGTTATGTTACGTAAGTGAAAGTATGCTGTTTTACAGGCTTGGTTTATATGAGCCTTAAATGATAAATCTTGATCAAATAAAACTCCTAAGTTTCTCACAGTAGAACTTGAGGCTACACTGACACCGTCCAGGGAGACTCTCTGGTCAGACAGAGCATCTCTCAGCTTTTTGGGGCCTAGTATAATGACATTCAGGCATTCAGAGACTGCTCTGAGCTGGAGTGACGCCATAGCCTTTTTAATTTACAGGTTGCTTGTTTAAGGGAACGTGTTTCAGCATTAAACCATGGTGCTACTCGATTCGGCCTAACAACCTTTTGTTTTAATGGAGCTACATTATCAAGAGCCATCTTTAAAGACAGCATGGCGCTGTCAACAAACCGATCATTTTTACTAGGACTCAAGCTATGGGAGCTGTTCTCAACATACTCACTCAACATTGTACTAAATATTGGCTTTATTATGTGTTTAAACTTTGACACAGATTGGTCTGATAATGTTCTTCTAATCTGGGTTTTGTTCATTGGAACAGTAAAGTCTTTGAGTATAAACTGAAAGGTAATTAGAAAGTGATCTGAGAGTATGGGGTTATGAGGAAGGACAGCGAGCTCACTAATCTCTATACCATAGGTTAAAACAAGGTCCAGGATGTGACAATGAGTGGGTTCATTTACGTTTTGAGTAAAACCTACGCTGTCTAATAAGACTGCAAAAGCATTTCCTAGACAGTCGCTGTTGTCATCAACATGAATATTAAAGTCCCCTACAATTACAATCTTATCTGAGTCTAACACTATACTGGATAGAAAGTCAGAGAATGCAATTAAAAATTCGGAATAGGGACCAGGAGGCCGGTAGATGATTATAAACATAACTGGTTTTTGTTTCTTACAGTTAGGGTGATTTATAGTTAGTATGAGGCTTTCAAAGGAATTCTATGTGTGTTTAGATTTGGGGCTAAGAAGTAAACTAGACTGTGATATTACTGCCACTCCTCCACCTCGGCCTGTGCTCCTCGCTGTCTGAAAGTTTACATGACTTGGGGGAGTAGCTTCATTAAGTCTCACATAATCATCCTGTTGTAGCCAGGTTTCTGTTAAGGCCAGTAGGTTAAGTTTATTATCGTTAATTAATTCATTAACTAACAGGGATTTAGGGGAAATTGACCTAATGTTTAGTAATCCACATTTAATTACATCATTGTTCTGATTATTATTAATATTATTAATAGGTCTACAAGTTATTTTTATTAAATTTGTTAAATTTGTGGCTCCCACTCTTATTTGTCTTTTGCTGTTGGAGTTAGTGTTTAGGCGGGGGACAGACACAGTCTCTATTTGCTCTGCTAAAATACCTTTATACTGGGTTTGTACCAGCTCGTAAGGAAGCTCAGAGAAGTGTTTTAAACTACTGCTCTGTGCCCGGGTCCCACCTCTGGCTCGTCAGGTTGAACGACTAATGCTATCAGACATATTTCTGGACAGCAACGCTGCACCATCCAAAGTGGGATGAATGCCATCTCTATGTAAGAGACCGGGCTTTACCCAAAATGCTCGCCAATTATCAATAAAGCCTATGCCGTTTTCTGGGCACCATCTAGATAACCAGTGGTTGAATGATGAAGAGCGGCTGTACATTTCATCATTGGTCAAATTCGGCAGGGGACCAGAGAATATTACGGTGTCCGACATCGACTTAGCAAGTTTGCACACCGACCCTACGTTCAATTTGAGCACCTCTGATTGTATCCGCCGGGCGTCGTTACCGCCAACGTGAATCACGATTCGACGGAACCTGGTCCTACTCTGGGCGAAAAGCCTAAGGTTTCCTTCGATGTCACCCACTCTGGCCCCCGGAAAACACCTAACCGTAGCCTAAGGTTGTGTTTATCACCACCTTCTATGCCACAATTACTGGTGTTTTCAAAAGATGATTGTGACAGATTTTTAAACGTTTTAATAATAAAAATGCTAGAAGAGCTAATAAATCACCAGCCTCTATCTTCTCTTCTGGCTTAGTCTTCTCATGTTTATGGTCTTCCTTTTTCCCTGTTACTCTAGATGGCATTAGAACACTTGATTTAGTTGGCCCACAAGTGGTTAATCTGATAAATCTCTCTCTTTCATCTAGGACCATTCCCACCTATTTTAAACAGCAGCAGTTCTCAGCCCTATTCTAAAAAATCCTAATCTGAATCCTTCTGATCAACTACAACTAACAACTACAGTATCTTATCCAATATCTAAACTGTCGTTTGTATCCAAGATTGTTGAGAGAGTGGTAGCTGATCAGCTGTCATTTTTTCTGAATGTGAATAATCTGATTGACAAGTTTCAGTCTGATTTTCGCAAACTACATTCCACTGAGACAGTTCTTTTAAAAGTCTCAAATGATGTCCTGATGGCTGCTGACTCAGGTCAGGAAAGTCCCACTGAGATTCAGAATCTCTTTTCTAACCCTATTGTACATGGTAGGGGAAACCAGAGCACCCGGAGGAAACCTACACAGACACAGGAAGAACATGCAAACTCCACATTGAAAGGCCCCACCCAGTCTGGGAATCGAACCTTCTTGCTGTGAGGCACGAGTGCTAACCACTATGCCACTGTGCCGCCCCACCCAGATTTGACTGCAGCGTTTGATACAGTGGACCATAAAATGCTGTTATACCATCTCCAAAATAAATGGGAATCACTGGGACTGTTTTGAATTGGTTTTCATCGTATTTGAGCAACAGATCCTTTTATGTCTTCGTGAACAACCTCATGTCCGAAGTTTCCCCTTTGTTGGGTGGTGTTCCCCAAGGTTCAGTTCTTGGTCCAGTTTTATTTCTGATTAAATAAGCCCTCTTAGCCAAATCGTCAGTCGTTTTAATGTGTTTTATAATTTTTACACAAATGATATCCTGTTGTATTGTTCAGGTTCAGACATGAACAAACTGACAGAGTTACTGGAATGTCTCACTTGCACTAAGAAGTGGTTAGTAAATAACTACCTTTCAATTAAACACAGCTAAGACTGAAACTTACTCCCCCTATGCATTAGCATAGTACAAATAGTAAGCTAAACATAAACTCATAAATAACCCTTACCCTGAACATTCACACTGACTCTGCTATGCTGGCAAAGATGTCCCTTTGTTAGACTTCTTCCAAAAGGACAACACTTTGAAGCCCTGATCTAGTGCTGAGGCCTCACGCTGAAAGGATTTGTTGTTCACATACCTCTTCCCAAGATCTGCAGACACAGTGTTTTTGATCAATTAATCAATCAAACTTTATTTATAAAGCACTTTTCATACAGTAATGCAGCACAAAGTGCTTCACAAGGTTAAAAGCAAAACACCTCCTCCCCACACCCCCAGTCCCCACATCCCCTCACGCACCAATGTATACAGACCCATCAACACGCGCACACACACAGACACACACACAGACACACACACACAGACACACACACATTAAAATACCAACGTCAGGCTGAGCACGGAGGAACCAGGCAAGGAAACACTATCACAGGGAGCCATCTGCACCGGGAGCTGCTCACAGAACACAGCCCCCAGGAACCAACCCAGGGCACGCAGCAAAGTTGCAGGCAGAGAAGCCACCCAACCCTGGCTGAAAGAACCCACAGGACAGAGCACCAGCAGCCACGGCCGATCACAGCCCCCAGTGCAGAGGGCCCCTTCCGAGGAAACACTGGAAATATGACCTAATAATGGTAAAAAAGAGTAAAAGAATAGAGTGAATAAGAGTGGGATAAAAAATAATAATAATAATAAAATAATAGTAATATAATAAAAACAAGAATGGAATAAAAAATAAATAGAATAAATGAAAATGAAATGAATAAATATCAGGTAAAAGCTAAATTAAAAAGGTGGGTCTTGAGCCTGCTCTTAAAAACATTAATGTTCTCTGCAGCCCTGAGGCTCTCCGGCAGGCCGTTCCACAGACGAGGACCATACCACTGGAAAGTTGCCTCTCCATGCGTATGGGTCCTGGCCTTAGGAACTATCAGGAGGCCTTTACCGGAGGACCTCAGGGTCCACGAGGGTTTGTATGGTAAAAGCAAGTCAGAAAGATAAGAAGGCCCAAGACCGTTAAGACATTTAAAAACCAATAAAAGAACCTTAAAATCGATCCTGAAACACACGGGGAGCCAATGCAATGATTCTAAAACCGGTGTAATGTGGGCCCGCCTTCTGGTCTTCATCAGCACACGAGCTGCGGAGTTTTGTAAAAGTTGTAGAAGTGCAATACTCTTTTTGGGGAGACCAGAAAGCAGGGCATTACAGTAGTCAATACAACTGGTGATAAAAGCATGCATCAGCGTCTCCTTGTTGGCCCCAAGAGAGAATGGGGCGGACTCTGGCTATGTTTTTCAGATGATAAAAACCTATTTTAGTAATATACTTATTGTGTGGATTAAAACCAAGCTCAGAGTCAAAAATAACGCCCAGGTTTTTCACTTGTGAGAATGGGTTTAAGGAAAATGCCTGTAGTTTAGATAAGAGTTTCTCTCTCTGAGCCTCAGGACCGATGATTAAAACTTCAGTTTTGTCCCGGTTAAGCTGCAAAAAGTTTTCTGCCATCCAGGATTTAATATCTAAAATACAGTTTAAAAGGGCATCCATTGGTCTTGTGTCATCAGGAGACACAGAGATGTACAGCTGAGTATCATCAGCGTAACTGTAGAAGTTTACTCCATGCCTCCTGATGACGCTGCAAAGAGGGAGCATATACAAATTAAAAAGAACAGGGCCTAAAACTGACCCTTGGGGCACACCACATGTCATCTTATGGATTTCTGAGGAGCATGTATCCATACTTACCATAAATGTTCTGTCTGTGAGATAAGACGTGAACCAGTTGTGAACAGCACCAGAGAGGCCAACCAGATGTTTGAGTCTGTTTAAAAGAATAGTGTGGTCTACTGTGTCAAAGGCTGCGCTAAGATCCAGTAGCACCAACACTGAGAGCTTCTGAGAGTCCCAGTTACATCTAAAATCATTTAAAACCTTCAGGAGAGCTGTCTCTGTGCTGTGGTTCACCCTAAATCCAGACTGATATCTCTCAAGGATATTAAAATTATTTAAAAAATCATTCAGCTGAATAAAAAACAGTTTTTCTAAAATTTTACTTAAAAATGGTAAGTTGGATACTGGTCTGTAGTTATTAAAATCAACACAATCCAAATTGCTCTTCTTCAGAAGGGGCCTCACCACCGCAGTTTTAAAGGCAGCAGGGAAGACCCCCATCTGAAGGGAGCAATTCATCAGGTATAAAAGCTCGTCTTTAAAAAATCCATAAAATGTTTTAAAAAATGGAATGGGAATTGGATCTAAAAGACATGTGGTGGGTTTCACTGTGGAGAAAACTTTATCAAGAACATCAGCATTAACCAGGACAAAACTGTCCAGTGTTTCCTCAGGTAAAAACAAACACTCAGGAGTATCTAAAACCACATTTTGAGGAGATAAAATATTAGACCTAATAGCGTTGATTTTACCTCTGAAGTGGTCTGCAAAGCGCTCACAGAGAGAGTCTGTTTGGGTTCTCTGGGAGCTGTTAAAATCAGGGCTAAATAAATGATTGATGGTTGAAAAGAGGACCTTGAGATTATTTTTGTTATTACTGATTATTTTTGCAAAGTATGTATTTCTTGAGTTCCTCAAGGCATTATTGTAAATTTTAAGCTGCTCGCAGTAAATTTAATAATTTATTGTAATTTTATTTTTCCTCCATCTCCTTTCTGCCACCCTGCAATTCCTTTTGAGTTTCTTAACTTCCTCATTTCTCCACGGGGGCATACGTTTTGTGTGATTCTTTTTTGTTGTGAGTGGAGCAACAGAGTCGAGGCTTGTCTTCAGTTTGCTGTTAAAATGATCAAAGATAAAATCACAGGGTGCATGTAAAATCACAGGAGGACATTTATCTAAAACCCTGATAAAATTTGCAGCCACTTCAGAGGTTAGATAGCGCTTCCTCACAGTTCGCACCGAGGTCTCCCGCTGAATAAAACCAGTGATGTTAAAAAACACACAGTAGTGGTCAGAGACAGCCAAGTCAACAACAGAGGACACACCAGTGGACAGGCCATAGGTAATGAGCAAATCCAGGGTGTGTCCCCTGTTGTGAGTCAGCTGTGTGACGTGTTGGGTAAAATCCATATAGTTAAAAATGTTTAAAAATTCCTTGGAAGCAGAGTCCACAGGGTTGTCTATGTGTAAATTAAAATCACTGGTTAAAATTATCATATTATAAGTTGAGTAAATGATTGTTAAAAATTCTGAAAATTATTTGATAAAAGCAGCACTTTCTTTAGGTGGTCTGTATATTGTGACACATAAAATAGGAGGGCTGCTAAAAACAATGGCATGATATTCAAAAGAGGTAAAATTATCAAATAAAATCTGTTTGGTGGTGAATGTGTTATTGGTTAAAGATGCTGTACCACCACCTTTTCGACCATTTCTTATAGAAAAAGAATAATTAAAATTTGGTGGGGAGGCCTCAGTGAGAACAACTGGTGCATCCGTACCCAGCCATGTTTCAGTTAAAAATAAACAGTCAAGTTTGTGTTCTAAAATCAGGTCATTAACAATAAAAGATTTGTTCAACAGAGAGCGAATATTTAAAAGTGCCATATTAATGGAGACTGGTGATTCTGGTGGTGATTGATATTTTTGAAGAGTTCTGAGGTTATTAATGTTTTTAGTGTTACTGAATTTATATGGAGAACTGTGATATTTATGTTGCTCTCTGTTAGTAATGATGACTGGTATTGATGCACCGACGATGGGAGAATTAGGTCCAAGTCTGGTAGTTTGTGTATTAGTGACAGAAGTGGAACTGAAGTAGGAGCTGGGACCAGGGGGACATCATTCATTGACGGAATGGTCAGCAGGTGCAGCGGGGTTGGGGTAATGAGACCAGCATGGGATGTGGAAATGCTGTACGCCAAATGCCAGGTTGGCGGACAGCAGACGGCGGCCCCAGGTGTTGAGGTGGAGTCCATCGGCCCCAAAAAGATGTCTCCTGTCCCAGAAGGCATCAAAATTGTTAATATAACCCACGCTGTGGGAACCGCAGACAGAGGAGAGCCAGGTGTTGAGGCTGAGCAGCCTGCTGAAGCGACCTATTCCTCTGCCGCAGGTGGGGGTGGGGCCAGAAATGAAAACATTCACCTGGAATTGTCCAAGTACGCTGAAGAGGTGGAGGAAATCCAGCTTTAGCAGCTCAGACTGCTGTTTGCAGATATCGTTGGTGCCTACATGAATTATGACTCTATTTGCCTGTGGATGGGATGTTAGGATGTTTGGGATTTTGTCCGTTATGTCCTTAACAGTTGCACCCGGGAACGACAGCGTGAGCGCTCCCCTCATCCGCACGTTCCTCATGATGGAATCCCCAATAATGAGTGAGGAGAAAGGAGGATTCGTCAGGCGCCGGGGGAAGCCACCGGTGGTTCGCCCACCATCCGTGACGTCCACATCACGGTACCGTGGTTGTAATGCAGATGGAGATACCTTAGCTGGATCGCGGGAGTGGTTCTCGGGCAGCCGCGCCGTGGGTTTCCGAGGAGCCGGTGTAAAGTACAACTCTCCGCGTCGAGATCTGACAACAGTGCGGGGCTGCCCACCGCGGCTCCGGGAGCTGAATGGTGACGGCGACACAGACCCCGGTGACACAGCGGGATGGCGAGGGCCAGTGGTCAGAGGAGGAAAATCCTCGGGATCCAGGACACTGAACTTATTTTCCAGCGACAGCCCACCGGTGGGAGGAGAGGGTGAAAGACGGCTCCCCCGGGCCCTTCTGCAGCCGTTGCGGTTCCCGACCAGGGTCCACGGATCAGGCTGGACTGGAGTGGAACTGACCAGAGCTTTGGGTCTAGCCCCGAGTTGGAACCAGCGATTTTCATCCGCGGCAGGGGCACCAGCGATGTAGACAGCGGCTTTGGCCCTGAGTGGACTATTGGCGGCAGCCCGGGAAACAGTGGCATCGCCTGGATAGAGTGCTGTGTCAGCTAGCTGAGCACTGGTGGCGGCGGCTTGAGTCTTGCCGAGGAGGATTGTATCCAGCTCATGTTCAGCCTCCCGGATTTCATACAGAGTGGATATTCTTTGTTCCAGCTCGCTAACTTTCTGGCTCAGGTTAATGCAGCTTTTACAACTGGATGAGGTAAGTGGGGCCATCACGGTAACCAGGAAGTAGGTCACCCGAGGACCGTTGTTTCTTAAATAACTTAAAATCTGGGCATAAAATGTTTTAAAAGCAATCGTCCAGTTAAAAATTGTGTTAAAAGCCGCTGCGGTCTACAGCGTTTATCATAAAAATGAGCTTAAAACCAGATAAAACAACATTTGTTCTGGAGCTTGTCTCACCGATACTCACAGACGCCGGCGCATGCGCATGGGACTCTGATGATCTCATGTATGTGTCACTTGTACAACAACTGGGCATGTAGCGGTGCTAAAACAGTGTATGTGCTTTTTCCTCTGACATTACAAGTGGTGCAACTTTAAGTGGCCGCAGGGCTTTAGCAGTATCCTCAGCACAGGCCAGGTCTGCTTTAGTTAATGTCCACAACTCCTTCACATTCTTTCGCACCTCAGCAGAGAGTAATGCTGCACAAATTGCAGGCTATTGCTCGAGAAAGGGCTCTAGCAGATCAAAGGGACTGTTCCATTCCATTGCTACGTCTATCATTAGTGTCTGCTTTTCATGTAGAACATGGCTGCTGATTGTGCCTTTTTTAAAGAAAAGTTCAATGCTGCAAATTCATACCAACAGCTGGGAAGGTGAGGCAGTCTTAAGAGCATGCTGAGGAGCTAAGTTCAAACATTTCCCATTGTGAGGAAATATGGTTGCATGTTGGCGTTAGTTATGACCGGATTGCCCTTGACGTCCATGCATCATATGGAATGGCAATTTTGTTTGCATGAGAGATGGATTTGAGTACTCTTTGCTGTACATCAGCATATAACTGAGATACTGCAGTTTCTGTTATGAAGCGACGAGTGGGTATCATCTGCTGTGGCTCACATTAGGCTCTCCTAAGCCTTCGTTATCAACCGCACTATACGGGAGTAAATCCTTGCATATAAAAGACAGAAGTGCCCAAGTGATTTCCTGAGCCTTTGGGAACTTAACGTGTATGAAGCCTCTTCCGTGTAGCTGGAGTGCAGAGTTACACACCACTCCCAAGTCTGCACCAGACCACACTGCTGTTGTGTGGAGGGTCTAATAAGCTATTTACCTTTTGACACTCAGTCAGTTTCTGACAGCCTTAATGTGGCAAACCCTTCACACAAATACACAAATCAAGTAGAGGTGCATAGGATGGATTAGGGAGCTCTTTCAGAAAGCATCTAAGTATTAGCCCTGCGACTGACAGAAAGGAGAGTGGATGTAGGTAAGCACTTCTCCTTGTTTATCACTCACGGTGCGCTGTCTGTTTACTGTTTGTATGCCTCGGGCTGTAAGAAAGTTAACTTGATATTGAATTGAGGAAAATTTATTGCAATGCATTGAAGAATCAATATTTTTACCCACCCCACTTGTTAATATCTAAGGGGTTTTGGCTGAGGAGTAGTTATTTTTTTCCTAAGGTTCACCCACCTCAGCTGAACCTGATCAACTGTTCTCCTTTGGCCACTACCAGAAGCACTAACCTGTTTAGGTATTTACTTTTGCAACTCTAACTAGGGCCAATGACATATCCAAAAACAACCTTATAATTTGCATGAACACCCTCCAGAGGGGCACTGGTCTCATGAGTAGTGAAATTGCCTCAATGTTGTCCGAAAGTTACAGAGAAAGCCTGCCCCTTTTTAACACAAGGTCCAATTTAAAACAGTTGTTGTGTAACTTTCTGGTTAGGTAGACCAATGACACATATTCAAGGGCAATCTGGTGCCACTGTGTTTTAGATGGAGCTTTGTCTGTAACCCATTTCAAAAGGACACACTTTTGTGCACAGAATGTAAGCATCCTGTAAAGTTGCCTTTCATATCTACCAGTGATAGAGGCAGGTTATACTGAGTAACATAAATAATGGGTTATATTCTGTAGTTGCAGAGTTTAATAAAATATTACAAATTTGGAAAGAAACTCAATCAATAATGCTCCCCGGCTTTGACACTTAACACTTTTACAATTCAGCCAATGTTGTGCTGTTCTGACATGGCTGTGATTTATCAGTGTTTATAGCTCCAAATTATTTAACACATCATCGAAGCCCAAATAATAATAATCATTATTATTTTGTAGATATAGACCACTACAGCAGATAGACCTACGGATAAAGACCACTATAACAGAAAGACCAATTGAAAAGTCTCTCCTCTTGTGTCCTGTTGCTGCTGACTGCTCACTTCGTTCTCTCTTATGACTATCAAAAAAAATTAAGGGAAGTAAATGTCTCTTTTCTGGTGGTTTTTCAAGTAAAAGCATTGATACGATCTGAAAGCACTGCATGTTGCCAGCAATAGAGAGTTAATTAGCAATGTTTATATTTAAAAGCCTATATTTAACATCATTAGGCTAACGGGTGTAAGACTTTAGCAGTTTGTCTCTCACTGATGCCTGGGCCTATAAACATGAAACAAACAGTGTAAGGAAGCTTACAGTCTTCTCTGCCAGGCCCATGTCTCTCAGTTCTTGTTCTTCCTCTTCCTGTATGCACCATTTATGAACTCATCCTGCCCATCCCTGCTTGGTTTCACAGCTGCACGTTGTAGGGAGAGAGAGAAACACTCGCTCACCAATGGAAGCTGGCTTTTTGAACTGGCTTGTTTGCGACCCATCACTTGCATTAATGCTCAATAAAATAATTTGTCCCCTCAGAATTATAGGTTTCTAGCTGACATTTTAGTCAAAAATGACTTATACGTAATTCTTGCTCTTTTGTACTTTATCTACACTATAGCAAGTAACTAAAAAGTTCTATCTGCAATGCCGAACTCTCATTTGGTGCTATAAGGTTCAGTCAGAACACAAAATGCTCTTAAAAGAACAAATTATATTCTGCCTCTTTGGAATGCTGACATTCCAGCCTGGTTCAGTTACAACAGACTAGAGGTCGACATATCGGGCCGATTTTTGCCTTTTTTAGTCAATCAGCAATCGGCCGATTCTTACCCTTTAATGCAGATTTTTGGTTAGGCACATGTCCAGGCAACCATGTGAAGGAAGGACCCCAGCTTCCCTACCCATCTGGTAGCAGTTTGGACTCTTAAGCTGGGGACACACTACACGATTCGTCGTTACAGATTCTGAAAAGACTAGGAGCACACACTAACCGACTGGTTTCAGCAAATTTAGTTCTGATGACTGAAAGACTGGGGCTCACACATTTAACGACTGCGCCTCACACACTACAAGATCTGTAACTGCAACTGACGCCAAACAAACGCAGCGAACTCGCGAGAACTAAATGGTAAACAAACATGGACGCTCCCTGGGTCGCTGTTGCCGTTGTGTGCGTAGCTATCTGTTTGGAAAAAGGGAAAGAAAAAATGGCTATGTATCTAGTTTCGCTTGGGTAGCGCTCAACTTTCTTCGGTGTTTGCCATGATTGTTTATGTTTTCTTCTTCAAATTTCCGCTTATATTTTCCCGCCGCTTCCTGTTTCTTCGTCTGCGTCCTGACCCTATTTCCTGTGTCCCATCAATTGTTTTTCATTGGCCGCTGGACACCATGAATTCCCAGATGGATCTGTAAACAGCCCACACTACAGGAGTGTGTGTCCAGAGTCGGCTTTAAAATTCAAACATGTTTGATTGCTTGCGACTGACGTCAGGCCAGGTTTTTGCGGCGCACACACTTAACGATTCGAGTCTTTGAACATCACACGCTAACGGATTTCAGGTCCGACTGGTGATTACGATTCCCTGCAACTGTTGTTGACTGGTAAAGACTCGCTGCAACTGTGAATCGTTATAAAATCGGGCAAAAAAATCGTGTAGTGTGTCCCCAGCTTTACGCTGCAGTTCATATTAGACATCCAAAATCCATCTTGTCTTGCTCCGCTAATTCGTTTGGCAATACTGCCATGAGTTGGCAGGTTTTAGGTTTGCCGACAACAACAAGCTCTTTTAGTGATACTTGTTAACAACATGGTGACGCAGAAAAACTTAAGGTATGCTGCTCTACATTTACAAAACAGCAAAAATCCTCTAACAAAGTCTTTATTGTGTGGCTTTACCATTGTAGCAGTTTGTTGTTTATCTATGAAGCTGGTGCTTTATCCAATCACCAACGGGAGCCATTCCAGATTTAAATAATGTTACATAGAACTAGACTCACGAGTGGGAGACTGTGGCTAAATGTGAAATAAATATATTTAGATAGATGGTTCAGTTCTCTGTGATTCTGACCAGTACGATGAAAACCTTTATTCACATAACCGTAGTAGTAAGTGATAGCATAATAATAATAATAATAATAATAATACATTTTATTTGTAGGCGCCTTTCTCAACACTCAAGGTCACCTTACAAAGATAGGAGGTAAAATACAAATATAATACACATTAAAAAATAAATCAGAGTTTAAAGTTAAAATACAAAATATACACATATACATACAAACATACAAATGTTAAGAGGGTGTATAGATTGAATTTAAAGTAAAAACCTTAAGAGCACAAAACCATATGACAGAGTAGTAGTAGTAGGCAAGGTGGAAAAGGTGTGTTTTGAGGCTTGTTTTGAATATGGGGAGAGAGTCTATTGTGCGGATGTCAGGTGGGAGGGAGTTCCAGAGCTGGGGAGCAGAGCGACTGAACGCTCTAGCACCCATGGTAGAAAGGCAGGCTGAAGGAATAGAGAGGAGGTGGGAAGATGAGGAGTGCAGTAATCAGGAGGGTAAGCAAACAGTAAACAGGTAAACAGATAAGGGGGTGCAAGATTATGGATTGCCAATGGTTAATGAGAATGTTTTGGATAGGGTGGACTTGGTGCCGATGAAAAGAAATTCAGTTTTATTGCTATTTAGTTTGAGAAATTATGTGAAAACCAGTTTTTGGTTTCAAGTAGGCAGTCAGAGAGGGAGGAGGGGTGTGTGAAATATTGGGTTTGGTGGATAGGTAGAGCTGGGTGTCATTCGTGTAGCAGTGAAACTGAATGTGATATTTCCGGAAAATTGAACCAAGGGGGAGAGGGTATATGATGAATAGGAGAGGGCCAACAACAGAACCCTGGGGAACACCAGAGATGACAGGGGAGGAGGGGATCTGTGAGTATTTAATTTGACAAATTGAGAGCGAGCAGAGATGTAGGAGGTAAACCAGGTAAGGGCAGTGTCAGTGATACCAATAGAAGTTAAACAGTTGATTAGTATGGAGTGAGAGATTGTATCAAATGCCGCAGTGAAGTCAAGGAGGATCAGTATGGTCAGGAGTCCAGCGTCGGCGGCTAACACAAGGTCATTAGTAATTTTGATGAGGGCAGTTTCTGTATTATGGAGGGGGCAAAAACCAGACTGGAATTGCTTATATAGATTATTATTTAGGAGATGATTGTGGACCTGAGCTGCAACTGTCTTTTCCAGGATTTTAGAAAGAAAAGGTAAATTAGAGATAGGATGGAAGTTATTGAGGTTGGATGAATCTAAACCAGGCTTTTTGAGAACAGGAGAGATAATTGCTGTTTTAAAAGAGGATAGGAAGAGACCTGAGGTAAGTGAGGAGTGGATAATATTTGTAATGAGGTTAGACAGAGGGAAGACAGGCTTTGACAAGAGTTGAAGGTAGGGGATCAAGTTGGCAAGTGGATGGTTTGGAGTTGCGGATAATTGAGGTTAGTTCATTATTAATTGGAAGTTGAAAACTGGAGAGAGAAGAGTAGTGAGGAATGAGTGGCGCTGAACAGAAATTACAGTCAAGTGTAGAACATGGGGATGATAGCTGTTTATGGATGGTTTCTGTTTTAGTATTGAAAAAGGACATAAAGCTATTAGAGAGAGCTATTACAGAGAGCAGCAGAGTGTATGTGAGATGGAAGAGAGTCAGGTGGTTTTAAAATTCTTTTGATGGTGGAAAAAAGGGCTCATGAGTTTCTGTCTTCAGAGTTGATAAGAGATGAGTAATATGCAGATTTAGCAGAAGATGTGGCGTCTTTGTAATGGAGTGTGTAGGTGTAAAACATGTCCCTGTGTACCGTGAGTCCGTTTTTTTTGTACAGACGTTCAAGGCGGCGGCCTTTGGTTTTGAGTTGAGTTGAGTTTGAGTTCACTAGCAAGGACCACGCCACAACAATGACATAGGATTTAAGTGTTTAATGAAAGTGTGTTAGATGAAATATTTTAGGTGATGGCTGGGTTGGAAGAGACTCAGTGTGGGGGTTCCGTCTCAGGCGGTACGCCCAGCCGAATACCCCCCCCCCCCCCCCCCCCCCCCCCAGGTCTGGAGTGAGGAAGCTGCAAAAGATACAAAGCAAAAAATACACAAGAGTTATGTAGGGGAAGGGTGGGTGGGGTCAAGAGAGCAGAGACAAACAGTGTTGACTGACTTAAGGTGGGTATAAGAAGGGCTTCCGGGAAGCGGTATGCCCAGCTGAATAGGGACCCCCAAAATTAAGTTATATACTGCTGAGTGTAGCATACATATATAAAATATATACACTGAACTAAGACAAAGATTAAGAGTGATAATTCCGCATTGGTACCAGTTAGCCTTGCGCTAATGTGCAGATTAAAACACCTAAACTAATGTCTTAAGAGGGAAAGGTTGACTCAGTATAATAGATAAAGACCACCAAACTCAACTTAATTTGGATTAAGTATAACATTTATTAACACAACTAGGCAGAATAGTATACTGAGACACAGGTAAATATTGAAAGGAATGTAATTTTGAACAGAAGTGTTATGCAGAATTACTGATTAATTAATGATAAATTGCAGTGGAGCAAGTTATAATATGACTTAATAAATTATTGAAGATTTAGGGAATAAAGGTGGAATGAGACTCAGAGACTGCTAGCGCCAACTCTGTTACACAACACTAGCTTACTGTACACGGACAGGAGGGGAAGTCGGTGACAACAGGCCAGCCTCCGGTAGAGCAAGACTAAGAAATGCGGACCGCACCCCAAAATAAGACTGAAAAAGGGGTGTCTCTTTTGAGTCTGTGGTACGGCCCTCTGTACTGATAGTGGAGAGGATTCGAATTACCTTTGCTAGACATGAAGTAGGTGTCTAGTAGGTGTTGGGGAAATCACATTCGGTGGACTCGCCGAGATCTGTTTGCGCCGCCCTGCAGAGCGTGCCGAGGAGCGTGGAGAACTTTGGTCCTCCAACTGCTGGAAAACGGGCATCTGTGAGTCGCTAAATAGCTCAGACTTGGAATCGGATGGATTGAGAATGAGCTCCGAATCCATTTAAGCGCTGAGTAAGTCTGAATTAGCTATAAGAATAGCGAATGAACAGAGACAAACAGTGTTGACTGACTTTAGGTGGGTATAAGAAGGGCTTCTGGGAAAATTAGAGGTGTGGTTGAGGTGGAGTAGAGGTGTGGCTGAGGTAGAGTTGAGGTGAAGGTAGTGAGTGAGATAAGTTGAGGCGTGGCCCTGCTCCTGAACCTAAGTTAACACATTAACTTCATTTGAAGTGAACCAGGGGGCAGAGCGGGAGAAGGAAACAGTCTGAGTTCTGAGGGGTGCAAGTGAGTCCAAGAGTTTGTGAAGACCAGTGTTGTAGTGAGCAACCATTTCATCTATGGAGGAGGTAGCAGGTGGGTTTAAATCATTCATACCAGCAGCGAGGGCAGTGAGATCAATGTTTTTGATGTTACGGAACGATATAGGGCGAGGAGTTCTGTATTTATGTAGTAGTAGGTCAACTGTAAAAGAGATTAGCTTATGATCAGAGATGGGGAAGTCAGAAGCAGTGCAATTGATGGCTCCTGAGTGACTCCTGAGCAGCAGATGAGGTCAAGGATGTGACCTTTGGAATGTGTGGGAAATTGTACAAATTGTTTAAAGTAGGGATGCACCGATACTGATACCAGTATTGGGTAACGGTACCGATACCATGTCCAAGTACTCGAACTCGTATTCATAAAATTGGGCCGATACCAACAACCGATACCACTTTACAGCGCTGTCACGTGACATTCCCCTCTCAGCTGAGCAGTGATAACTGAGTGGAAGGATTTCAAAGTGAACTGTATGGAGATAAAAGCAAAGCTGACTCTACATTCTGCTCAACCAGACTTATCCCAAATCATATGTGAGTCCTGAAACTTAGGCAGTTGTCCTTTTGTTGTCCTAGTTGTCCCGAAAATGATATAAGCACGGAGTATGAAGCAGTTGTTGTCTGATAAAACATAAGAAGTACCGTTGCTAATTGTGTTAGCTGCTGTGTTAGCTGCTGTATGTCTTGGCGAATCTCCGCTGGTTATGCGCAGATGCTCATTCTGTCTTTAAAGGCGACTGAATAGAGGAGAATCTAAGCTTTAAAATGAGGTATAACATGTCCATGTTGAGCAAATTTTAGCCATGGTTAGCTGTGTTCAAACCACTCTGTTGTAAAGATAACTTAGCATGGCAGAGCGGGGATAGACGGCAAAAAGACGACACGGTATGGGATGAATGAGATATAGTAGTGTGACTGTATAAACTATAAAGTCACCCCTATATAAGTACTCGTATCGGTACTCGGTATCGGCGAGTACTCAAATGGAAGTACTCGTACTCGTATCGGTTTGAAAAAAAGTGGTATCGGTGCATCCCTAGTTTAAAGCTATAACTGTCCAAAACTGAAGAAAAATCTTTTGTGAGAGGATTGTTCAGGTTGTCCATGTGTATGTTAAAATCACCCAGAAATATGATATTAGGGGACATGAGGCATAAAGTGGAAAGAAAAGCAGAGAAATCATTCAGAAACTCCGGATTGGGTTTAGGTGGGCGGTAAATCGTGGATATGATAGTGGGAGTTGAGAGATTTGATGAGTTAAGGATTCAAATGAGCCAAAAGTGGGCACAGACACAGAGGATATTTAGAATGCAGTGTTATGGAGAACTGCAAGGCCACCGCCCCGCCCACTGGTGCGTGACTGACAGCTGTAAACAAAATCAGCTGGAACCGTTTGGATGAGGTCAGCGAAGTCATTCAGTCGCTGCCATGTCTCAGTCAGACAAAGGAAATCAAGTTTGTAATCCTTAATAAGATCGCAAACAAGAAATCCCTTGCTGGTGAGCGAGTGTATGTTAAGAAGACTGAAGGACACAGTTCCGGGACCAGCACAGTTAGCATTAGCCGACCTGGATAGGTTAGCTAGCACGCTGCTGTTAGCTGTGTGCACTGGCGGTTCTCAAGGTGGATGGCAGTGGGTAGACCAGAAGGAGCGGATTGGGTTGGTGTGGTCAACGCTGAAACTCCGCCTGGAGCCCCGGTGGATATATTTCCTACAAGGGAGGTGAGCTATGTCCAGGTGATGGTGAAGTGCTGGTGGAGGCTCAGTAGGACGGTGGTGCCGGAACAGAAGGAGTTCGACTGCGGTGTACTGCAGCAGAGGTGACGTGGAATCTGTAGTAAACATGAGGCACACACCCCAAATGATTTGGAGTGTGTGCTTTTAGCAGACTTAGTTGCAGTATAATTATGAACAAAATATTTTTTTACATAACCTATTTGTGTCTCCTTATCAAACTTAAAATAATGTACATTTCTTATTAACAGAAATAAAATTTAAAAAGTAGTTATTGAAACAATGACATGTCAAAATAAATAAAATATATAGGAATTTATTTCTACTGTCCTCCAAATCAGATACACTATAGTAGCAAGCAATGCCTCTGAGAGAAGCAGCTCATCACAAATCCATGCCTCAGTAATGAACAAACAAATGAGCAAAATTACTTCCATTGTACTTTAGTGGCCAGCGCATTGTTTTAAATGGACATCGCAATTCTTTTTGTGTTTCCCCACCGAGTCATAATTTCTCTCTTTTCCACCTGTTTCCAACCAATTTATGATGAATTTTTACATCCCTACCGCTGAAGTAAGAACTACATATTTTAGCACTGACTACTCTGCTTACACAAAAAAGAGGCATAATTGCGAGGTCACTCATTTTTTTTAACCTGGCCAGCCAGACCCATCTACTTTCTTCTCAAAAGCAGTAGGATCTTGTATAGCGCTGCCGATAATGCGGCGTATATACTGGTGTTTTGAGGCAAAACCGGCAACAGTTCTTCATAAGCTTTTCAGATTGTTCCACCCATCAGCTCATGGAAATGAAACTCAAATCAAGAGGTATAGACTAATTTCTGTATAGAATAGGAAAAGTGTGGCTGAACAGGCCGAAATCTTTTGAGGTGGCAAATTGGTGTTACATTAATAAATTAAAATAAAAGCAGGAAATGTAGCTCAGTTGTTGGTGTAAGAAGAGAGATATTTTTGACTGAAATGGTAAAAATAAAATTAGGTTTTGGAGCTTTACGGACCCATGTAATCATTGGTGTATCATGTTGTCAGAGACGTTAGATGTATTTTAAGTGAGACATACTGTGCAGTTTTCCTTTTATTCTTTGAAGATCAGAGTTTCGTTGCTAGCATTTTTTTTTTTTTGTGCTTTCTATGAACCTGTTTTCCCCTTTGGGGTACCTGTTTGTGTTACTTTTTTTAGTGCTCCTGTTAAGTTTTATGTTCTTTTTTATGTGTAATGGTTTTAAACATTTAGAGTGGTTGTGATTAGAGCTGTTTTTTAAGTTCTGTTTGGGCTGCAAAACTGTCAGTGAGATCTGGCAACCCTGCTCCTTTGGAAAAAAAAAAACCTTCTGTCCCCAGTATAAGCTGTAATGAGGTCTGTCTGTGTTTTCCCTACTGTCATTTAGCAGAGAGAGAACAGCAGGTCTCAGGTCTGACCCCTTCATTGGCGGTCATGTTCACGTGCACCACCTCTCATGGCCCTGTGGCATTTTGTCTGATCTCATTTGGACTTGTAAAATGTTGATATCCATGTTCAGGTGTTATGAATTAGACACACAGCAGGTAATGAGCTGCCTTCAGTTTGTGTGTAGCTGTGGTGTCATTTTCAAGTGACGCTTATCAAATGTGTCATTTTCAGTTTATACAAAAAGGAAAATGACAATATGTCTTTTTACTCTTCTTGTTTTAGGGTGACTTTTAACATCTGTTCAGACTGCAGATGGAAATAGCCTTTTAGATAACTCAGATTCACAGACACACAGAATAGTGGGGTGACTTCATACCACACAGACAAAATTTGTAAAAAAAAACAAAAAAAAAACACAATACTGAGATTTTTTTCTCTTTTGTTATTAGTGATGTCATTCATTCATTCATTTTCTACCGCTTATTCCTGTTAGGGGTTGCGGGTGACTGGAGCCTATCCCAGTAACTTTGGGCCGTAGGCGGGGTACACCCTGGACAGGGGCCAGCTTGTCACAGGGTGTCACAGAGACGAACACAACCATTCACTCGGGTCAATTTAGAGTCACCAATTCACCTAACACATGCATGTCTTTGGACGGTGGGAGGAAGCTGGAGAGTACCCGGAGAGAACCCACAGTAACATGGGGAGGAGATCTCCTTGCTGGGAGGCGAGAACACTAACCGCTCTGCCACCGTGCATAGATTCCGCTGTTATTATCCTGGAGCTGAAACTCTGGACTTTGTCTCTTATCTGAAATGCTGCTGACAGTTGGTCTGAACAGGCTGCATGTGTTTTGTTATTGGTGTCTCCTGTTGGGGGTGTTCTAATAGTATGGTTCTAGAGCAGAGGTCGTTAATAGGTGGACCGCGGTCCGAATCCGGACCCAGATGCCCTCCCATCCGGACCCGAACCTCTGTCCCACTCCGCGGACCCGAACCCGTTCAGCCTGTTTACTCCCCGGGAGCGGCGTGTCAACAGCATCGTATCCTGGTGCTTTAAAACTTTAACATGAACAGTGCGGGGGTTAAATCAGCTGTGTTTTCTGTTACTGTCCAACAAAATGAGAGGAGTAGGTCCAGACTGAGTGCGGAGGGACAGGACTGTTCCCTTTACAACAGACTTAAGTTTTGTTTTTACGGAGCGGCGAGAGAGGAGGCGACAGGCTGTGAGCAGCTCTGCCCTCTCGGTGTCTCTCTGTCCCACAGCTCACCCCTCTCCTCTCGGTGTCTCTCTGTCCCACAGCTCACCCCTCTCCTCTCGGTGTCCCTCTGTCCCACAGCTCACCCCTCTCCTCTCGGTGTCCCTCTGTCCCACAGCTCACCCCTCTCCTCTCGGTGTCCCTCTGTCCCACAGCTCACCCCTCTCCTCTCGGTGTCCCTCTGTCCCACAGCTCACCCCTCTCCTCTCGGTGTCCCTCTGTCCCACAGCTCACCCCTCTCCTCTCGGTGTCCCTCTGTCCCACAGCTCACCCCTCTCCTCTCGGTGTCCCTCTGTCCCACAGCTCACCCCTCTCCTCTCGGTGTCCCTCTGTCCCACAGCTCACCCCTCTCCTCTCGGTGTCCCTCTGTCCCACAGCTCACCCCTCTCCTCTCGGTGTCTGTCCCTCTGTTCCACAGAGGACAGAGCTGCCTCATATTCACCAGAGAATTAAGAGGAAACCTGTGTTTTGAGGCGCAGTATGTTCCACTTTAGTTTTAATGGGTGAATCGTCTCCTGCGTAAAAGCAGACAGAAAATCTTGCATGTGACGCTATCAACCAATCAGATCTGAGGATTTGGAAACATATGGAGCGGTGACTGTGAGACAGACAGCGGAGAAATGAGAGAGACAGATGTAGAAAGGAACAGAGGTCAGCTCTAAACTCCTGTGTCTCCTGTGTTCTGAGCCAAGGACCATTATAAAAGCATTTTGTTTGATTTTTTTTAACTGTATTTGATTAACATAAGAAAAAAAAAACTTTTTTATTTTATTATTTGATATCCCCTAGTTTTAAACTGATGCTTATGTTAGCAAAATGCTATTGCCATAATGTAGACACTGATGTGACTACAATGATTTTATTTATTTATTTTTGAGGTACAAATCAACACTGTGATGCTCCGGACCTTTGCACGAGAAAATTTTCACCAATTGGACCTCAGTGAATTTTATTTGGTGACCCTTGTTCTAGAGGCTAGGACTGTCCGGCCTGTGTAGGACCAGGGCAGGACCTGGGTGACTTCAGACATGTTCTTGGTTCAGTTCAGACTCTGTCAGAACTTTGTTTTTAGTGATTCTTATAATTATTTTTACTTTAAATAATAGTTTTCTGCCTCAGTCAGAGCTCAAAGGGAAGCCTGTATTGTGACCACAGGATCTGCTGTATGTGGGCTCCTGAGGGCCTCAGTAAACCTGGACAAACTTAAAAATGACAGACAATGAGCCCCTAACCTCCCTCTAGTGTGGTATATCAGATAATGATGCCTTGTAAAAAAAAAATAAAAAATAAAAATGAAGTGGTAAAAACAGTAAAAATACATAGGTGAAAATAGATACTTTTGACTGTGGTCATTAGTGACCCCGGTACATTTCTGTTTATAAAATTACATCAGAAACTAAAAACAACTGTATGAAGTCATAGACAACAAGGAACCCAACAATGTCATGAAAAATCAGAGCAATAAAATAAAGCATCTGACAAAAAATATATCCTGAGAAAGTTTTGCAAGATCCCGAGAAAGTAAGCTCGTTCGGGATGAACTGCCTCGCTTGGATTGTGGATGAGAAGTTGGCTGTTTGTGCCTCAGAACACGCAGCTTCACACATGAAATGCACGTCTAATGTGTGCGTTAAGGAGTTGTTCTGGAAATAAATGCTTTAAAATAATTTCTAACCACTTTCACCATGGACAGGTGGCCGTTTCCCCATCATGTGCTGAGCCATGCAGCCGCAGTAGCTTCTGGACCATGCGGCTGGGTGATGGTGTTTGGATCTCAAGAGCTTTGTTACTCGTGACATCAGGGCAAGCCATGAGCAAGTAGGACACAAATCCAACCAACCTGCGGTGAATGGACAGGTGACGGTGACTGAATCTAAAACATAAGGCGCACCCTACTCCTCCACCCCCGCCCTGTTCTATGCAACAGTTTTGACCTTTTCGATTTGGAATTGGGAGACTGTATTAATAATAACTCACTCATAATAACAACTTTCCTGTTTATGACACAACCCCAGTCTGTTTTGATGCCCATAGCAGCAGTTCGTGGGTTTCATGTCCAAGTCCACATATCACAAAAGCTAAAAAGACCCCAAAATCAACAGATACTGTGAACAATCTCTTTCTTGATAATAATCCTCTTCACATCTGTAGCATAGCGCAGTGGGGCAAGGGCTAGAGGAGAAAAAGGCTGTGTGTCAGCGCCTTATGTTTGATCCAGCCACTGCCACCTGTCCGCTCACCATGGACGAGCAGCTTGTGTTTGCCCCAGTCCCCACACTGAGTGGTGCATTGTGGCAGATGGCTCCCCTGCTGAACCTGTTCGGATCTCATGAGCCTCTTTGACATGAGCCAGACCAGAGCAGAGCGCAGTTCCAGCTGTGATCAATGCACAGGACACGCCGGTTAGATTTGTGTCCAACTTGCTCCCGGCTTGCCCTGATGTCATGATTCAATTTCAATTCAATTCAGTTTTATTTGTATAGCCCAGTATCACAACAAAAGTTGCCTCAAAGGGCTTCACAACAGTTGATCAAACATAAACACACAATCAGACTTAACACACAATCAACACAAACAATAACTACACTAAACAGACCCAGGACACTCCTGTCCTTAGACCCTCCTTCTCGGTAAGGAATAACTCCTAAAAAACCCAGCTGTGGGAAAAAAGAAGAAACTTTATGGAGCCCAACTGAAGGAGAGATCCTTTCCCAGGACAGACAGGCAATGCGTCTAGGACTGTTAGTTCATTAGCTCATCTGTAAGATCATAGATCAGCTCTGTAAGGATTCATCCAGGGAGTGGGGTGAGGTAGGTTGAGGAAGTCCATAGGGTGCAGCAGGTGGGCCTCATCCAGACAGGTGAGTGGGGCGAGATAGGTCCGGGAAATCCAGGATGCAGCAGGGGCCTAATCCAGACAGGTGAGTGGGCGAGATAGGTCCACGAGTGCTTCTGTAACGGAAAGCTCCATCAGCTGTTGCTGTCTGACCCAGTCCCTGCAGTCCAGAAACTGTGGCTGCATGGTTGAATGCATGATGGGGAAACGCCCACTTGTCCGCGGTGAAAGTTGTTATAAATCATTTTAAAGCATTTATTTCCAAAACGACATCTTAAAGGTGTTATGGAGGATCTTTATTACTTAAAACTGCCTTCCCTGCCCGATAACTGACTATTAATTATGTCTGGAAAAAGAACAAAATGATCTGTGGACTCTATGGGGCCTAAAAAACATCAACCAATCATTTGGATATGGTGATGGTAAAGCATTGGCCCACAGGCCTGTCAGCCACTGCACCTATACATGAATGCGATCCTCTGGCTGCGCACATGTGCAGTGCTGCATTCTGCTGGTGTAGCAGCAGCGGCGTTAGCTGGAGGAGGTAGCACAATGGCTAAGAAGAAACGTGAACCAAACAGCTGCTGAAGAAAAACTGCTTATCTCCCACTTTCTCCCAGCTGGACAGGTAAATAAACTTGTGGTTTTGTTGTAATATAATTTTCTTGAGCTTGTTAGACTTATGATATGAACTAGAGTTCTGTCACTGTGCATGCTAATGGCTGCTAATGCTATGAGCTGTAATGACCAGCGGTGCTGCCTCACACAGAGACAGGACACAGGCCGAGCAGGCTGCGGGAGTGTTCTCAGCTAAAGTTTAGAAGTGATTGTTACATTTGTTGTAGGGCTGGGGCTTTAACGTGTTACTTACAATTAATTAATTACAGAATAATGCTTATAAAAAAATTACATATTTAATCACACTTGTCAAAGGCAACACAGTTCCTGATTTTCTGGTGTATGCTAACTAGAGCTGGACATCTGTGTCCAGTTGGACCAGTATAATGGACCTGGATGTACTGGTCTTTTATAATGTCATTTTGTCTTGTAATTTTACAGAGATGCTGATTTATCTGTGGGAGGTGTTGAGGACGTGAGGCAGGAGTAGCAGCAGAGAAAAGACCACTACGGTCACTTCTGATACTGCTGTAGGTACGCACACAGTTATGAGGACTCTGGTATAATATTTCTGTTCCCACTAATTCTAGATTTTGTCCATAAAACCAAACATTTTTGGAGGGGAATTTGCACATTTGTGTCAAAAATAACATGATTAATCCTAATATAGCATTATAGTATACATAGGGCCAGATTTATCAAGGCGTGTACGCTAACTGAATAATATGCACTAAAATTGGAGCAAACCCAGACGTGTCATGTCTCATGTCTCATGTCTTTGTCTCGTGTTCTGCGTTTGTTTCCTTTTATTTTGGATTCCCTGTTTCCTTTCCCGCCTCTTGTGTTTCCCGCTTGTTTGATTACCTGCCCCGCCCTGATGTTTTTCACCTGTGTCTCATTTCCTCATGTATTTATGTCCTGTGTCCTCCCCAGGTCTTTGTCGGTTCATTGTCATGTATGGTTGGTTTTGTCTCCTCGTGTTCTGTGTGAGTACCCATTCATTAAAGTTACCTTGAGTCTGCAATTTTGGGTCCGTTCCCTCCTGTGTTCCTCGACCGCGACAGAATGAACCGACCAAAACAGGACCCAGCGGACTGCATTACGGAGACAGAGTCCCCACTGTTATTTTTTTTGGAGCTGTGGGGGCAGGGACTGTCTCCGATGGCTGCCCTGCAGCGGGCCCAGGAGCAGGCCTACTTGCAGGCGGCCACCGCGGGAGCTTTTGGTGGTGGACGCGGGGCTGGTGCGCGACGGCAGAGCTCTAGGGCCAGCTCCTCTCGGCGGGATCCTCCACCTGCTCCCCGGGCTCCGCCCTTGCCAGCACCTTCTCCCCGGGCTCCGCTCGTGTCTGCCGCTTCTCCCCGGGCTCCGCTCGTGTCTGCGGCTTCTCCCCGGACTTTGCCAGTTCCTGTCTCGGAACCTCCGCCGGACACAGCTCTCCGTCCGGGGCGGTCTCCGTCTGTTCCCGCTCCTCGTCTTGTGCCGCTGCCGAAGACGCAGGAGCCGTCAGTTCCCGCTCCTCGTCTCGTGCCGCTGCCGAGGACGTCGCCAGTTCCCATTCCCAGCCTGGGGCTGCAGCAGTCGCCAGTTCCCGTTCCCGGCCTGGGGCCGCAGCAGTCGCCAGTTCCCGTCACATCTCTTGTCGCTGCCTAGGACGCCGCCAGTCCCCGCTCCACGTCTCTTGTCGCTGCCTAGGACGCCGCCAGTCTCCGCTCCACGTCTCTTGTCGCTGCCTAGGACGCCGCCAGTCCCCGCTCCACGTCTCTTGTCGCTGCCTAGGACGCCGCCAGTCCCCGCTCCACGTCTCTTGTCACTGCCTAGGACGCCGCCAGTCCCCGCTCCACGTCTCTTGTCGCTGCCTAGGACGCCGCCAGTCCCAGCTCCCCGCCTGGGGCCGCCAAAGATTCAGCGGTCGCCAGTTCCTGCTCCACGTCTCTTGTCACTGCCTAGGAAGCCGCCAGTCCCAGCTCCCCGCCTGGGGCCGCAGCAGCCGCCAGTTCCAGTGTCTCCTCCGGGGCCCTCGTCGCCGCCGGAGCCTCCAGTATCTCCTCCGGAGCCTCCAGTGTCTCCTCCGGAGCCTCCAGACTCCCCTCCGGGGCCCTCGTCGCCGCCGGAGCCTCCAGTGTCTCCTCCGGGGCCCTCGTCTCCGCCGGAGCCTCCAGTGTCTCCTCCGGAGCCTCCAGTGTCTCCTCTGGAGCCTCCAGACTCCCCTCCGGGGCCCTTGTCGCCGCCGGAGCCTCCACACTCCCCTCCGGGGCCCGCGCCGCCGCCGGAGCCTCCAGACTCCCCTCCGGGGCCCGCGCCGCCGCCGGAGCCTCCTGACTCTCCTCCGGGGCCCGCGCCGCCGCCGGAGCCTCCTGACTCTTCTCCGGGGCCCGCGCCGCCGCCGGAGCCTCCAGTATCTCCTCCGGAGCCTCCAGTGTCTCCTCCGGAGCCTCCAGACTCCCCTCCGGGGCCCTCGTCGCCGCCGGAGCCTCCAGTGTCTCCTCCGGGGCCCTCGTCTCCGCCGGAGCCTCCAGTGTCTCCTCCGGAGCCTCCAGTGTCTCCTCTGGAGCCTCCAGACTCCCCTCCGGGGCCCTTGTCGCCGCCGGAGCCTCCACACTCCCCTCCGGGGCCCGCGCCGCCGCCGGAGCCTCCAGACTCCCCTCCGGGGCCCGCGCCGCCGCCGGAGCCTCCTGACTCTCCTCCGGGGCCCGCGCCGCCGCCGGAGCCTCCTGACTCTTCTCCGGGGCCCGCGCCGCCACCGGAGCCTCCTGACTCTCCTCCGGGGGCCCGCGCCGCCGCCGGAGCCTCCTGACTCTCCTCCGGGGCCCTGTTTTTGCCCCCGGAGCCTCCTGACTCTCCCCCTGGGCCCTGTTTTTGCCCCCGGAGCCTCCTGACTCTCCCCGGACGTTCTAGTTTGGTCCCTCCTCCGGGCCCCCTCCTCCCACCCGGGTTCTGTTTTTTGTTTTTTAGGACGTCTGGGAGCCGTCCCTTAGGAGGGGGGTACTGTCATGTCTCATGTCTTTGTCTCGTGTTCTGCGTTTGTTTCCTTTTATTTTGGATTCCCTGTTTCCTTTCCTGCCTCTTGTGTTTCCCGCTTGTTTGATTACCTGTCCCGCCCTGATGTTTTTCACCTGTGTCTCATTTCCTCATGTATTTATGTCCTGTGTCCTCCCCAGGTCTTTGTCGGTTCATTGTCATGTATGGTTGGTTTTGTCTCCTCGTGTTCTGTGTGAGTACCCATTCATTAAAGTTACCTTGAGTCTGCAATTTTGGGTCCGTTCCCTCCTGTGTTCCTCGACCGCGACAAGACGCAGTTGAGATTTGCGTGTCTTACAGGAGCAGAGCGAACACAATGCAGATTTTGCTCTTATGACCTAATGAATATGTAAACTGAGGCGTTCTTCCCAGAGTGCGCAAAATGGAAGGCGGAGAAAATGCAAATTCATTCATTTACCGCCCGCAATAATATTTATCAAGGCTCACCATGAATTTGTGTGCAAAAATAGCATATAAATTTAGCACGTTGGAGAAGGACGTGCTAATCTTTTGCACAGATATGGCTGCTGTGATTCATGTGAAATGAAGGAGAAGAAATTAACAAATACGTAGGGTTAGAGTGTTTGCCACGCGTGCAGATCTATTTGTCATGACGGATGAAAAAAATATTCACCAGCACTTTCAGCTCTTCTTGGTTAAATTTTTGCTTCCGTTTGTGTTCCTCTTCCGCACCTTCCATGACGCAAAACAATGCACACATGCACACACAATGATGCCGTTTAAATAGTTCCGCCCCATCTGTTTGCACCTGTCACCGGCCACGCAGTTTGTCTTAGTAATTCACGTGCAACACGCCCATTAATATTATTTCTCACATATTTTCTCACTGCACTTGCAGTTTAGCACCCGTCTTAGTAAATATGGCCCATAATGTAATAAAATAACAGATGCCTTTGGACAGAATGACCTTTTACTATTTATTATTGGCAAGGCCGGATTGATCCATATTTAGATGTGTGTTTTTAGTTGATATAAATTAATAATTTGAATTTGAATAATAATAAATTTAGAAAAAGATTTGAAAATATTCTTTATTTGTTTTTTTCTCAAGTGATGGCAAAGAGCCGTACTTCCAGACCTGATGATCCTCATACACTTGGCCTTTTGTTGGCTGCCCCAGCCTCAAAGACACAGGAGCTGCTGCAGAAACACCTCAGGTGAGTTAGCTGTTTGTACTGATGACTAAAAGTAGTGACATACTTCAAAGTTAGAAAATTCATCTAACATTTATGGACAGGAGTAGATACACACTAGTGCACATTTAGTTGAATCACAGACACTGTAGATAGATATTCTGGTATCAATACCACATTGTTTTAATGTACCTGTAGAATTTGGAGAATTACTGTTGATTATGCAACTGTTATCCTTTTGTTTCTATAGGGCCCTCATCAGAATGGTGTCCAGACAAGCTGCACCCCTGACCTGGCAGACCTCACCTAACCACTGTTCTCACATCATTGAACTGTTCCGATTATTTTTTTTATGTACAATATAAAATGAAAATACTCTACAATCTTGGGCAACTCATTTCTTGTTATGGTATTACTTCTAATGACAAGCATGAGAGGTACGAAACAGGTTGAGCAGTTATAATACCACCTATATATTTTATGATTTCCATAAATAATAAATCTCTAATCACACACAAATCTTTAGGATTATTGTCAAGATGTAACACAGATGTGAACTGTAATCTGGATAGTGTAAATAGTGTTCAGACAGAATCTGTATAATACAACAGGTTTAGTCTTTTTGTGTTTTCAAATATTTTGGAAGGATTCTAGCTTAGAAACATACTACGCTGTGTCACAATTTATATCCTGATGTACAGTCTTGTTGTCCATGGCATTTCTGTTCTAAAAGTGTGGGCATCTCCCTACAATTTCACACACCAGCTTAGAGCAAGAGGGGGGTCAGGAGAGAGGCTTGTTCACAGGTGAGTCACAGGTGAGGCAGCGCAGCAGTAAGTCAAGGTTCAGCCTCTGTGTCCTGGCCTGTAAAAAAACAAGCGCACAGACAGCCTCAGTAAGCAGCCCTGTGTCATGTACAGCAGTTCTTCATCAGTAAAAGGACAGTATAGCCTACACCTACCTCATCACTCTCAGTCCTTTCAGTTAGAAAACTGTAGACCCCTGTGATGTCCTGTAACAGAGCCGTGTGGACCAGATCCTCTGACTCTTGGTGAGCTGCTCTCTGACCAGACGCCTGCTTGTGATGTGGATAGTTGTGACTCTAACACAGGAAAAAACAGTGAGAACCAAGACTCATAAGAATAAGAATAAGAAAACCTTTATTAGTGCCTCAGTGGGGAAATTGCTTTGTTGCAACAGCATAAGTACAGTTAGCAGTAGCAAACAGTGGTATCACACAAGAGGACAAAGTGTATCAGAGACCAGTCTGGCCAAAGATAATTAACTAAAAAACTAAACTACAAGCAGAGCTAAATAAACTAAATTAGAATATAAGCAATTAAATACACTATAATAAATATGTACAGTATATAGTCTGACAGAGTATGGATATTCAAGTACCATAAGTAAAGAGTGTGCATTGTGAATAGGTGCTTCAAGTAAAATAAAATAGTTATGGCACATAAATAATATAAATATTGCACAGGTTTCCACAAGGTGCTGACAGTTAAAACAATATTGCACAGGTGAATGGATTACAGTCAGGAGTGTTCATTGTAGAGTCTGACAGCTGCAGGAAGGAAAGACCTGCGGTATCTCTCCTTCACACTGCGAGGGTGGACCAGTCTGTTACTGAAGCTGCTCTCCAGAGCAGACAAGACGTCCTGCAGGGGGTGTGACTCCTGGTCCAGCATGGATTTCAGTTTTGCCAGGACCCTTCTGACGCCCACCTCCCTAGCTAACTGTACTTATGCTGTTGCAACAATGCAATTTCCCCACTGAGGGACTAATAATGGTTTTCCTATTCTTATTCTTATTCTTAAAACAAACAAAGCTTAGCATAGAGCTAGGGCTGGGCAATTTGGCTAAACAATTAAATCTTAATTTTTTCCCTTTCTCAGCCAATTTATGAATGTCTCAAAATTAAGCGCAGAGGTAATGAATTTGCACATTGGAAGGGTTGAATGCACACACAGGGCAATCCACAAATGCATAATCAACTATTAACATGCAAAATGCTGATTTATGAATGAAAAACACAAATCATTTTGAAATAATTACAACTGATATATTTGCAAATTACAATATATAGCTGCATACCTCCAGTGGTTGTCATTGGAACAGGATTTCTTTTGTAAATAAATCTTGCTGTCTCAAAATGTGGGACAAATGTCTCAAAAAGATCCAAATATGCAGAGGTGATGAAATGGAGTGATCCACAAATGCAGATTGGACTATTCACATGCAAAACTGCAGATTTATAAATGACAAACATGATTGATTTGTGAAATAATTGCAAATAATATATTTGCAAATTAGAATTTATTTGCAAAAATCGCTGCATGCAAGTCACAAAGGCATTTTGAATAAATCATTCTGGTTGCATCAATACAGTTATTTTTGCCTCAATTCATTTTAATTTTTTATGAATTAATTTTATTGAGACAAATATAGCTCCATATAAATGCGGTAGGATTTATTTTGTCATTACCTTCTTTACTTGAGCTTTCGTTTTTGCAACGCTGTTTTGTAAGACCAACCATGTTTATCCTGAACAGCCTAGCATACTCGGGGTCACGCAACTTTCTCAGGATCTCGCAGTAGTTTCTCAGGATCTTGTTTTTGTTTTTTTTTGTTTTTTTTCACCATGTCCCCTAAAGGGCTCCTTATAGCTTTCATGTGTGGCATGGATAAACTTTGTTCAGAGAGCTGCTGTCAATGCATGAAAGGATAAATGTCCAGATACTTGTGATAAGCTCACTAGACACAGAAGGTTAGAGCCGGCTTATTAAGGTTGAGGACAAGGCTTAGCAGGAGGTTCACTGAGTGAGATGTGAGAAAGAAATGTGTTTCAGGACTAACCTCAGGAGACCAATTTTAAAAGCCAGATTCTTTTATATGTTTTTCATGTCATATTTTAATCCAAGGCCGATCACCTGTGGCCTGTCCATCAAGACTAACGTTTCCTGTTCTATACAAAGAAATGAGTCTGTATTATGAGCAGCTCAGTACTGTATTTGTGAACAGGCACAACAGCAGAAGCCAGTTATGGAAAAAGTTTGTTTGAATGTGGAAGTCCGACATCACTGGGACTTTACCGTTGTTAAAATGGAAACAGAACAATGAAACAAATTCCACAGAGGACTGAACTACATTGAGGACCTCAGTAGAACCAACAGGTGATGAAGGAAAGCACTAAACTCTGTTAATCAGGAGCTAAATAGGAGATAATTTTGGTTGAGAATATTGAGACAGGTGCAGAACAAAGATAAGAGCAGTAATTGACCCTGATCCTGAGGCCTGCCCCAGAGAGCATTTATATATTAATTTAAGTTTTGGTACTTCATAGTAATACAATCCCATTTGGTGTTTTGGTCACTGTGGACGTCCAGCTCTGGTTACCGTGTGCCAGAAATTAGGGAACTGAGAAAAGTTTTTTAATTTAATAAAAAAAAAATTTAACTTGTATAGTTTTTTGTAATGAATTAATTGTAATTAACCCATTGAAGTCCCAGCCCTAATTTTGATTGATACTTTCAGCTACTGTATATGTATCAGTATGTCTTAGGCATAGGCTCTTTTTCATTATAGCTAAAGCAGGTTTTCTGAATCTAAGAGTCTGCTGTGTTAAGTGCTGTCTGACACTGATTAGGGCAAGTGGCTCATTGAACTCTTCACACAGAGCACTCACAGTGTGCGGAAGTTTGCCACACTTGCAGTCACTTATAAAATATGAAATATTGTGATCTTTTCATTTTTCTAAAACTGTTAAATGACAACAGCTGTTGCTTGTGCTTAGTGCTTAAAGGGACCCTATTATGCAAAATCGACTTTTCTGAGTTTTTTACCATGTTTTAATGTTCTTCCTGCATCAAAAACATACCGGGTGTTGTATTTTTTGTTTCATTCATGCATGTTTGAGTAATCCTCTATTTATTTACACTGACTTCCTAAAAGGACAAAAATGTCTTGTTTCACCAATGTCCACCATTTCCACCTGACCATGCCTCTCCACCCTCATGGCCCACTCCCGTTCAGCTCACACCTGCCCCACAGTAACCAAACAAACCCACTGCAGTTGCAGCAGCACATGTTGTGAGCCTGAAGGGGCGTGACAGCAGCTGGGCCGCGAGAAGGGAGGGGCTCTTAAAAGGACAGGGACCTAATCTGAGCATTTCTCATAGAGTCAAATGAATATGGCCCCTTTAACCTCTGTAATTGGATGTTCCTGGCTCCATCAGGATGAGGTGCACTATCCACACTCTAGTCAATCTCCACATCTGCTATCTTTCATCTGCTCCCTTTTGCGTTAGTGGTCGCCACAGTGAACCAGTTGCACACTGATTTGGCAGGTTTTTACATCAGATGCCCTTTCTTTCACAACCAGCCACATAGTGTGACTGGAGTGGGCAATATAAAGTATGCTCTTGGAGCGAAAGGGATAGGGCACTGGACCTCAAATCACATATTTTGTCAGAGGCCAGGAAAATAGAGATATTTTAGGAATAGGAAGTAGGGTAACAATTCAACACCATACTGTCAGAAAATCCATTCTGTTTTTTAGAGAGATGTTTTTGCTGAAAATCCATACAGTGCACTTTACTGTTTATGTTTATCTATTATTGCAAATCACAAGTCACTAACCTGCTAACAAGGTTAGGAGATGTGGCTCAATGGTGATCCTCTAGGAGAGGAGTAAACTAAAGTAGGTTTGAGAGTAATGTTTGATACAGGTCACTTTACTTTATATGCTTGTTGGAAACAACCAACTCATAAAACAGTTCACACAGAGCAGTCTTGTTTTCAACTCTCAGACCTCCACTCCCCCGTCCTTTTACACACACCACTCAGACCTGAACTGCCCCCTCCCTTTACATACACACCACTCAGTGTGTTTAGAAGATCTTTTTCAGGTTAGAAGTCATGCTAACAGCACAGCATTGGCGTGCCGTGATAGCAAGCAAGACAAGCAGTGCTTGACCAATTAAATCTAAAAAACATATGGATTAAAACAAAATTAAATTGATATCTCTCCAAAGATTTCATTTTGCCATTCACTTCCATAGTGAATTGGTCTGTTACCTACCTTCCGGTCACTGTGTACTTTTCTGCGCCCTGCTGGCCACTCCATGTACTGTCGAGGCAAGCTAGGTTGCCTCTCTGTCATTCATTTCTGTCATTTTCACCTCCGTGTAGGCGGAGTCATGGTGTACTGTTTCTGCCTGGTGCTTGTCAAGCAGAGGGCCAAGCAGTTTGTTTTGGAGGGTGTGCTGTGGTCAATCTCAGGCTCAGTGACAGAGATTGCGAGCTGATAGCAGCAGAAAATACAGGCAGTATAAGCAGTGTACTGTACTGCTTACAGCCCTGTACATTACACAGTGGAGAGGAGCCAGCGGCAATCAATGTGAATATTACAGAACTGTGAATGAACTAGGCACTGATTATTCTGGACAAACTCAGCTGTAGGAAATACAGGCCGTTTCTTCAAAAAAGTAACATGGAGTGGATTTGCAGCTTGAGTAGAGAGGTGGGTGTCAGTGAGGCGGTGTTTTTAAACGGAGGTTTGTGGTGTGATGTGTAAGGCTGTTTTTGAGGTTTTATTATAGTGAAGCAGCATTAACAGTGCACTGGTCTAGTGTCAATCTCAGTGTGTGTCCTGATGAACAGGCCTTCCTCATCTGTGAGGCTGGAACCTCACTCATCATCTATCCATCCTCATTTTAGTGCTTATGAATTAAAGTTAAAACAAAAACTGAGGGCACATTCTTTGATAAGGCGACAGAGAAGGCCAGCTTTGTGATGACATTGTTTTGTATACAAACAGCGTTACTAGTAGCAGTTCTATAGGAGTGTGAGATAGTTTGAAACAGCCTACTACACAAATACTGATAGGATTGCAGTTACCTAAGTGGCTTTTAATTAAATTTAAATTAAAATAGAATTATGAACTTAATGAAGTCAAGGTGTCTGCTTGTCCGCTTGAAAAATTCACCGCATGCTACTGCAGCACAGGGAAATCATTAATTAATATCTTGCAGTAATGTACACTTTGTTTTAAACCGATTGAATATTTAAAATGTTTAAATGAGTCTGCCTGTGGTGAGAAATCCTGCACACACGTAGGCTGAAACAAGTACGCTACCTCACATTTGCTGAAAATCTGGTAGTTCAACAAGTACTTAATATGTTATGATTTTAATGAATACAATATTATATTACACTGTTACTTATTCTAATAGGCCAATATTTCTCTCCCTATGGTCCGATCACCAGATATCTCGCTACAGGGGATTCTTTTTGTACTATAGTATACAGTGTCCACCAACAGTGTGTGGCAGAGGTGCCTTGGGCCATATGGGAGTCTCTGAGTGAATATATGCCTGTCCCTACCACGGAGGACTGGATGACCATTTCCTAAGATTCTGCAACACACTGGAATTTCAATTACAAGAAAACACATTTCATTTTAGCTGTTATGGATGCCAATGCCAGATACAACTTTTGTGTTGTAGATGTTGGGGGTTATGGCAGATCCAGTGATGAGGGTTATGCCAGTTCCATCTTTAGCAGAGCTCTCCTTAAAGGCACCCTTCAGATATCTGAAGATGCTCCACTTCCCCAGGCAGAGGATCCCAACCATATGTCTTTATGGCCAATGAAGCCTTTCTCCAAAAGACACCCGATGAGGCCATATCCAAGTTCTGATCTGACTTTGAGGATGAGGGTATTTGATTACAGGCAGGCCACCTGAGCCAGGCTGATGGTCGAGAAGGTGTTTGGTATCCTCTCCTCCCAGTGAGAGAGGTGCGAGAGGGTAACTACATTAACCCCTGAAAATGTGGAGGCCTGTGTAAAAGCCACCTGTGTCCTGCACAATTTTTATTTTATTGTTTATTTGAATAGGGACAGTACACATTAATAAAAACTTATGTAGATGTGCCAGTGTTAGCTACAGAGCTAGTTTTCAACTGTAGTCCCTGGGCAAGGTGTAAAATGCCAGCAAAGGAGAAAACAACCACCACAACATCAAAGGTTAGTACATACAATTAGAAGTACTAAATTACTAAAAGTTAGTAGGCTACATAAAAGTGCACACATACGTTAACATTTAACATACAGCAAAGCAACATTCAGCATAAGCAGACAGACATGCATTGCATATGCAACATCTAAGCATCAGTGACATAACATGAGACAAAAGACATAAGCAGTCTCCCTTTTGAATGGGTGGAAGAAACCATTTACTAATTAGAGGGGAGTTTGGGTATTGGTTATACTCTCATTGTTCTTATTTTGATTATTGATTTGCTTAAGGATTATGTTTACCTATGTTTTATGTAAATACTTTTTGTATTTTTTGTTGGGGTTTAAAGGGCTTGTTTTTTTAAATATGTATAGGTTTTGTTTGTGATGTTTCTCCTATTGTTGGTTGAGTCCTTCTGCTAACCCTACCAGCTGAGGGTGCAGTCCCTTGGCAACCAAGAGCCTAATGCAATTCTGTTATTCTCTGTTATCAAGTATGAGTTTGGGGTATCACAAATTTCACATTATCTTGTGTTCATAAAAAAATTTCAGATTTTCTGTGACCAAAAAAAAAAAAAAAAAAACTAATAAATTGTATATTGACAAACATGTTTATTGCTTGCTTGAATATGTTTTGCACACATTTGATGTAAGCATTGATTTATGTCATGGGATTAAATAAGAATGGGGAAAAGGGACCCAAAATGCAGGACTGCAGTGGTAAAACTTTAATAAACTTTAAAAAAATTAAAACTCCACAAAGGAAAAAACACAAGTCCAAAATTCAACACAAAAATCCAAACACCAAAAACAGAGGGATCACAAAAGTACCAAAAAAAGAATCAAAAGGCAGATCAAAAATACAAGCTTACATTAACTACGTAGGGAAACACAGAACAGGCACAGACAATGACGCAACGAAGAACAGGGAACAACACAGGGACTAAATACACCAGGAGAATGAGACACAGAAGGCAGTGGCTGCGGCAGTGGCTGCGGCAGTGGCTGCGGGGACCCCAGAGGAAGGTCAGGAGGTTTGGCAACCTCAGCCGAGGGTCAGGAACTAGCGGCAGCCCCAGAGGAAGGACAGGAACTGGTGGCAGCGCTTCTGCAGCGACCCTGGAGTAGGGACAGGAACTGGCGGCAGAGGCTTCTGTGGTGGCCCCAGTCAAAGGACAAGAACTGGTGGTGGCATCTTTGGTGGCCTCAGTCGAGGGACAGCAACCATGGTTGGTGCTCGGTAGGGAGCAAGTGGAGGATGAGGAGCTGGTGTACAAGTAAAAATGGTTACATTTATACAGCACTTTTCTACCTCCATGGGTACTTAAAGCGCTGTAGGTCTGGGTCTTCAGGTCTGGAAGCAGAATCTCCAGATCAGGATTTGTGAATGCTACTGGGCTTTGATGGACTTTGTTTGACAGCATCAATTACTGGTGCTGCACAAATTTTGAGATGGTGGAGGTACTTTCCCTTCATCTTTTTGGGGCCCAGTATGGGGTGGGTGCAGGATGAGAGGATGAAGGCGCGGGTGAGGATGTAGGTGTGCGCATAGTAAAAGATGGAATATGTCTTTACTGTCCTTCTCCTCCATTGGGACAAGCACAGCTGCTGACAGGGCATGCTCAATAGTTACAGATAGACAAATGTGATGTAGTGTTTTACCTCGTTACCACACCTGTGGCGGCCTGTGCTCCCCATGCCCTCGCCGTCTCTCTCCCCTGCACGCTTGTCCCAGTCCTGTAGTTGCCAGGTGTGGGTCATTTTCCTAAAAATGCCACGCAGCCGCTCAGACTCCTCTGCCCCTCCCTGCCCTCTCACAGTGGGAGCTGAGTCAAGAACACCAGATTGACTCTGCTCTCTTACTCGGTCCATGGAGGGAAAAAATTATGAGAACGTGTCTCCTCCAAAATAAAGAGTTGAAACAACAGTCTGACAGAAGGCTACAGAATGAAGTCCCAAAAGGATTTAGTCTCCACATCCACATGACTAGTGATCATTAGGTTTAGACACAAACACAAGTAGCCTACACATTTACGCAAATGTGGCCACTTTTTTTCCCCAGTGGCATGGGTTTGGAATTGTACTGTATTTTTTTTTTGTTTTGTTTGTCTGGGACTTTGTGACCCTGCTTGGAGGACGTCCATGATGGTGCTCTAACAGCTGTCACTCACAGGTCCAGCCTTTGCTCCACCCTCAGTTCTCCTTTGTGTTTGCCTGGTTTCTGCTCACACCTCTGCACAGAAACCCAGGGTCAACTCAGAGAGTTGATAACCTGTGTTGTTGTGCTGCTTATCCAGAGGCGCTCATGTTTGTCTTTGTCTATCCAGGTAAGAGAGACATATCTGGGATAAGTTCAGCCAGCTTCGTAGAACAGGCCACAGCTCTCCCTGGCTGGCAACACAGAGCATCACGTCAGAAATTCACATGACTTTGCTAATAAAGTCAAACATCTTCAGCTGGATTCTGATGAGATTATTGTGTCTTACGATGTTACATCCCTGTTCACCTGCACCCCCACCACAGAGGCAGTAACCATAGTGAGGAAGAGACTTGCTTCAAGATTCTACGTTGCATTCTACGTTCCCCAATGTG
Organism: Bostrychus sinensis; assembly: GCA_020698575.1. Taxonomy (NCBI): domain Eukaryota; kingdom Metazoa; phylum Chordata; class Actinopteri; order Gobiiformes; family Eleotridae; genus Bostrychus; species Bostrychus sinensis. The sequence goes on from CM036256.1 coordinate 35,285,783, forward strand.
GTTAATTTGTACATGTAGGAAGTTGAGAGAAGCTACTACTCCCAACCACTTCAGATATGTGGATGACACCTGGGTTGAGATTAAAAAGTGGAAGCATTGACAGGGCATATGTGGACCAAAACATCAAGTTCACCCATGGGGAGAATAGCCTAGCCTTCTTAGACTGTGCAGTTATCATCGAAGAAGACAGGCTCCATGTGGAAGTGTGCAGGAAACCCATTCACACAGATTAATACCTCTTATCTGACTCAAACCACCCGCAGGATGAACTGTGATCAGGGGCCTCACTTATAAAACTGTGGAATCCTCACTAAAGGCTCACATACACCAGAAAGCCAAGTACACAATAAAATGTTCATATTTTAAAACCCTGTGTATGCACATCTTCACCAGTTTTCCCTTTATCCCACCTGGAAAAGAAAGGTGTGCACATGACCTTAACTCAATTCAAACAGACTTAAGAAAGAGATTTGCCTAAATGTGAACCGCTAATGAGAGGAAGTGGGAGGCATGAGATGGTCCATGCAGCATTACGAACTCACGTGGATTTGTATTAGAAATTGAACACTGCTTCTTGACCAAGATTTTTACAATGGCTCAGTGAATTCACTGCTCTTATTGTTTAAACAGATGAAAATAATAGTTTAAAATGTAAAAGGAAATGCATTAAAACAATCTACAGTAGTTTTATAAATGTCAGGCATAATCTGATCCAATTCAAAGTTGTGTATAGGTTACATTTTTCTCCCACCAAATTGAAAAAATTGGAATTTGGAATCAATTGTTTGATTTCCTCACCAAAGCTATAGAGAAGGGGATCGTGAAGTCACATCGGGTGGTCATGCAAGATATTTATATCTAATATATATAACAGTAAAACAATGAAGCAAATTAGGATGTAAATTAGTTAGTGTTAACACAAAAGTATTCTGATACTTTAATGTGTGATAAATATTCACCAAGAGTGACAAAGCAGTTAAAGGAGTTGTTTCAAGGCTTGTTTGTTTACTTTTTTATGCCGCTGTTTATAATGCAACTCTATGGCATTTCTCTGTCTGTGACCACTAACATTATCTCTATTGGCAGAAATGTGCCATGTATTATTCTTTTGTTAAATTTAGTATATTTAGTTATTATTATCATCAATAATAATACTTTTTCTGAACAATAGATAATAAGTTGGCTGTAAGATGAGTAAAAATGTGATTGAGAGTATCCTTTGGCTTTCTGACAAATATAAAGTGAAGGCATAAACTGTATTAAACACACCAATCATGAAACTTGCTTCACTTCTCTCCTCTCTTTTGTGCCGTGTCTCTGAAAGGTGTGTGCACTGTATGACGGTTATATGTTTGCATGGAACTACACAAGGTTTTTTAAGGTTGTTCCTTCTTAAGCTGGATTTTCTGAAACACTTGAACTACTAACTTCACGGCCTGTGACAGAGACTTGACTAAGGAGAAACAGGACTCTCACAAACAGAGCAGAGTGGTCTATGTCCAGTACAGTGAAGAAAGCAGTGATCCTTGCATTGGGGAAACGATGCTCAGAAATAGAAATTCAAGCAGTACATTTGGGCTCTGTTGTTTAACCTGTTGAGTAAAACACCAGCGTGACATTTTCTGACTGTATGTGTGTTTTTGGACAGGTAGAGGGACGACACCCCACCTGTAACTTCCTGCTGGAGCTGGAGCAGGACCAGACGGACTGTTTGAACCGGCTGAGGGAGCAGGGCAGTGCAAGGGTCAAAGGTAAGAACTAATAACATAGCCTTTTCAGGAATAAAGTTCATCTTTTTGATATTAACTAACAGGACTGTGTTCAGTCTTGTCTTAAACTGAAACTGTTGTTAGAGTGACCATCCTCACTACTTCAGGGTTGCCCTTCCCCCATTAAAAAGTCATTAAATTGATTTTGAAAAAAAAAAAAAAAGGCCTTAAATAGCATTAAAAATCAATAAATTTTATCCCAAAAGGCATTAAAATTTTAAAGTAGTTTTGAAGTAAAATTGCTGACATTAGCTTTATTTGTGCATATAACTATGTACTGTATCGATAAATAATAAATTACCATTTTCGTAGCCTACACTAGTGTGATAGACAGGCAAATATGGCTACAGAAGTAGCTCACCACCACCAAGTGTGACTGTAGGAGTAAAGGAAGAATGCAATTTAAAGCGCTTTGAGTATCTAGTAAAGTGCTATATAAATAAATGAGTTATTATTATTATTATTATTATTTATTTAATTTTTTTTTTTTTATTAAAAATAATTAAATTAGACTTGCTGATGCCTGCAGAAACCCTGTACTTGGTGAGTGCTTTTACTGCTATGTGCAGGAAAATGTCCTTAGCCCTTGAAGGCAAAATGTGTCAAATTAGCATTAATTACCTGTCTTTTAAATATCTGTCTTTTGTCATTCAAGGCCATTTAAATAGCCAATTAACTCATTTGCTAGAATGAGCAGCTTCCACTCTATTCATGAAGTGTGACAGGGTTCTTATTCTGTGAAAGGAAAGGCCTTGTGACCTCTCTGGCCTTACACAGTGTATGCTCTGTTTAATAGTCATTTTTATTTAAATAAGGCATTCAGAAATGACTAACTTCATGCCAGTGACCTGAAGTCATTATAAGAACTTTTAGACAGTTGAACTGACCACTGACGGTTTGAGTTTATGACGCATTAGTTCTACAGTTACACCCCTGCAGAAACGTTTTCCATTTAAACTAGGACAAATGTGTCTTTTTTAGGAAGCACTCACCTTGGCTTGGATTAGTTTGGAGAAGGAGAAGGAAAGGGAAGCAGCATTAGTAAGATACTCATATTTGAACAGAATTATAAGCTAAAAAGTATGACCAAAGGCCTCAAAAACAAATAATAATAATACAGTCCCCTACTGTACTGTACTTTCCTCTCTTGGTTCAGCGCAGAATCTTCTTATTGGTGTTTGGTTCATGGGGAGGCTTTTTAGGGTTCCAGGGTTAGGGTTAGGGAGAGTAAAGGGCATGAGAGTAACAACTAAAAACAATACCTGGAGGGTCTAATTTAGGTGTCCCCTCAAAGAGTAGTCCTCTGCCCACAGGTCACAGGTTTAAAAAATGAGGACACAAACATTTGGATTGGTCTATGAAATTAAGTCTTGTGTTTAAGTGAAATTTTAAAAACCGCCTGGCGCTGTCTTGTACTTATGGTGCCTCTTCTATAGTAAATGTTTGTATGTCTGCTGATGTGTGGGTGTGTTTAGTTTTGGTAAATGAATGTTATTTTAACATGGAATAAATCAACATTTTTAGATTAATTAAACAGTTTCTGAGTCAATGCGTTGACTAAAGAAGTTGTTGCAGGGTGAATAAAGCCCTCTACAGCTCCCCCCTGGGTATCTTGGTGAAAAAACTGCTTTGCGAGTCTCAGGTCTTGAGAAAAAGCAGCACGTCCCGGTCAGCCATAACAACAAACCAGCAGTGACTTTATTTCTTAAAGTGCATATGACAGGTTTTAAATTTTTTCTGCTTCGTTATTACTCGTGTAAACAATTAATGTAATCTCAGTATTATACAGAAAAGGTCCAAATTTGAACTTTCTCTCTGGAAACTGCATCTTTCTCTAAATCACCAGATATGATGTAGACAGAGAGAGGAGAAGAACTCCAGCTCCAGTTTAGAACTGGACTCTGGACATGGATCGGGACAGTGCCAGTGGTCTTTGCTTTCCCAGGAGCTGACGGGGGCTCCAAGGGGACTGCTTTGTCTCCTCACTTCTCCCCTTTGTGTCCAAAATGGCTACAGACTCACCGAAACAATTCAGACCCAAAAACAAGCAGCGCGTTAGTTCTATGCATATGCAAGACATAATAACTATTTACAACAGCAGGTGGTGCAGTCACTAAACTCTCTGGGTATATGTGGCTCCAGTAAACAAAACTCTGCAAGTGTTTAAGTCAAGTATTTATTGGTGAATAATAATCATACCCTCTAAATTAAACTGGTCTGATCACAGTAATGAAAAAAAGGGACTGGATTATTGCAGCTGTTTGCCTCAGAGGAGGATTATATTTTCATCTGCACGAGGTTAATGCACCAAACAGACTCATGTCACTGACTGAGCCAAAGTGTCAGCCAAGTGTGTCCCAGCCTTAAGATGTTTGTCATTGCAGATTGGCCAAAAAACCCAGAGCGAAGGGACACACTGGAGTTAAAAGGACTTGTGAATTTTTACAATAGTGCTTTACTCCTAAATATAGGGGGCGCTACATGGAGAAAAATGCAACCAAAACAGCAAAGATAGCCTGGGCTGCCAGATAAACTCTTTTCCTGTTCTATACAAAGAAGTTAGTCTGGTACCCCTTCAGTAACGAAAGGCGGGACATAAGCAGCGCACCACTGACCCAAACAAACATGGATTCCTGCTGTTTGTTTTTTTTCATAAAACACCAGAATACGACGTCTTATGAGCAGCTCTGCATTTCTGAATGGGGACAGCAGCAGAAGCCAACTGTACAAATTCTTGAGGAATAAGTCATTTTTTAAAATGCATTCATTACATTGCATGTCATCTGGACTTAACTGTTGTTAAAATTCATTCATTCATTTTCTACCGCTTATTCCCATTAGGGGTCGCGGGTGACTGGAGCCTATCCCAGTAACTTTGGGCCGTAGGCGGGGTACACCCTGGACAGGGGCCAGCTTGTCACAGGGCTGACACAGAAACAAACACAGACAGACAACCATTCACTCGGGTCAATTTAGAGTCACCAATTCACCTAACACATGCATGTCTTTGGACGGTGGGAGGAAGCCGGAGAGAGCCGTAGAGAACCCACGGTAACACAGGGAGGACATGCAGACTCCACCCAGAGAGATTGTGTGATGGTGTGTTGGTCAGCCCGGGGCTCGAACCCACGACCTCCTTGCTGGGAGGCGAGAACGCTAACTGCTCTGCCACCGTGCACCCGTGTTAAAATTCAACAAAATGAAAAAAAAATCACAGAGGACTGGACAATAACGCAAACTTCATCAGAACCAAAAGATGATGAAGAAAAGTAAGCTCAGTAGCTAGTGCTACCTTAGTTAGCTCTTACACTTTTGTAAGACGCACTGCAGAGTAACAGCTGTGATAGGCCAATTCCAAATCGAACCAAAGAAATGCTTCGCTCCGAGAGGGGAACCAGACTGTCTGGCTCACCAGGCTAGCAAAATGCATGGTTCCCCTTTAAATCTGGTAATAAGCAAAGTGTAATATACACTGATCAGGCATGACATGACATCTGAATTAGAGGACCTCCTGCCTAATATTCATCTGATGCCTTCTTAACAGAACCAGCATTAACTACTTATTTAAATCATTAAGCTTGCAAGTATAATGGTTTAGGGGGCTTGACAAGGGCCATATAGTGATAGCTATGCATGACTGGGCCAGAGCATCTCCAAAACTACAGCTCTTGTGGGGTGTCTGTAGTTTTCAGAATTTATCAGAAGAGATAAAATAGCTAGGGCTGTAAAGATATGCTTTTGCAGTGATACGATTCATATTGATTAGAATTGTTTTGATGCGATTCAAAAATTATATTAGCTAATTTGGAACAATACGATTCAATACGATTTAACACCTTCTTGTTGATACAGCAACATTTTGCCAAAAATCATAAAATTTTACTCTCAAATGTAGCACTGCAGCCAAGGTTGATGTCCAGCAGACAGAGAGCAAAGCACCGTTGAATATACAATTTTATTTAATTAAATAAACACAAAAATTACATCCAAAAAAACAAATCTGGTTTTATTTTAACATGCAAATTTCTAATATCAATATTTCCGATATCATAGATTTTTTTTCCATGTAAATCGATATACACTACCTTCAAAATGGTACAATTTGATTGTGTATCAATATAGTTGTATTCTAAGAATTAAAAAAATCGATACATCGATATAATTACTGTATCAATACACCCTAAAAACAGCCTTTTTTAAATCTTTTTTTATCCTTTTCTTTTTTTCGGGACCACAACAGCAAACCATGGTGATTTGGAAATGTTTTATTCCAGATGCCCTTCCTGTTGCAACCACCCACATACAGTGAATGGAGTACACAATGTGCTTAAAGTGTCATGCTCAGGGACACAATGACCATATCTACTTTGGGCAAGATTCAAACCAGCTAGCCTCCGGTATAAGAAATATCTATAGTTTACATATTGCAGGTAGTCTGGCATATGTGCTTTGTAAAGGCATAATAGGCAGTCTGTCATTTTGAAGTGCAAGTGCAAGTACTGAGAATTTAGAAACATTCATTGTTTGAGAGACGGTCTTCAGGCGTCAGAACCGGAGCTGCAGGTGGTTGCGACTGATCCCCCTGCTGCACCAGGTCATGCCTGAAGGCACACTTCCGCATCCCCCTCTCCGAGCCCCAGAGCTGCGAAAAAGGAATCGATCGCACGGACTACTGGGACCATCATGGACTCCCCTGTTTACCTTCGCAGACCAACGCCTGACTGGCCGGCACAGCTGGATGTCATGTGACCGTGGGAGGTGGTTGCGACAAATCCCGCCGCACGCTGCGGATCTGAACGGGACTATGTCATCATCCAGTCGTATTGGATTGCTAAATGCTCGCTCTATCGCAAACAAATCTTTCGCTCTCAACGAGTTGTTCACTGGAAAGAAACTAGACTTTTTATTCCTCACGGAAACGTGGCAGGACTGAGAGTTCATTCATTTAAATGAGCTTTGCCCTGTCGGCTGCTCCGCTGTTGGAAAGCCCCGCCCCTATAAACCAGCTCTCTCACCAGTTCAATTTCAGAATTGCGAAAACCTCTTGGATAAAAGGTGAAAAGTCTTCAACTTTAAAAATCAAGTCCAGATGACTGTGTTTGAACCTTTTGTTGCGATAATGATGTTACCTCAGCTTGATCTCCAGCGATGAAGCAGTCTAACGTTACAGATGGTTTTATAGAGGGCTCCATTTTTACAGCTTTAGCTTGCTCTGAGCTGATCGTAGGGAGAATTTAATTTAATTTGTCTCTAATACTTGTGATTTTGTTGTTAAAAAATGTAAGAAAGTTTTCACAGCTGAGAGTAACAAGGTTCTACTGAGCTGTGACTGGTGGTCAGCCTGGCTACAGTGCTGAACAGAAACCTAGGGTTGTTCTTGTTTTCTTCTTTTAAAGTTGAATAGTATCCGGTTTTGGCCTCACACAGAGATTTTTTATAATTTAAAAGACTATTTTGAGGCATTGAGAGACTGCTCTGAGCTGGAGTGATGCCATAGCCTTTCTAATTTATGGGTTGCTTTTTTAAGGGAACCAGTTTCATCATTAAACCATGGTGCTACTTGATTCGGCCTAACAACCTTTTGTTTTAATGGAGCTACGTTATCTAGAGCTGTCTTTAATGAGTGCATGGCACTGTCAACAAACCGATCATTTTTACTGGGACTTGAGCTATGGGAGCTCTTTTCAACATACTCACTCAACATTGTACTAAATATTGGCTTTATTATGTGTTTAAACTCTGACACAGATTGGTCAGATAATGTTCTTCTAATCTGGGTTTTATTCATTGGAACAGTAAAGTCTAAACTGAAAGGTAATTAGAAAGTGATCTGAGAGTATGGGGTTATGAGGAAGGACAGTGAGCTCACTAATCTCTATACCATAGGTTAAAACAAGGTCCAGGATGTGACAATGAGTGGGTTCATTTATGTTTTGAGTGAAACCTACGCTATGTAATAAGGCTGCACATGCATTTCCTAGTCGCTGCTGTCATCAACATGAATATTAAAATCCCCTACTATTACAGTTTTATCTCAGTCTAACACTATACTGCACAGAAAGCCAGAGAACGCAATTAAAAATTCAGAATAGGGATCAAGAGGCTGGTTTCTTCCAGTTTGGGTGATTTATAGTATATATATATATATATATATATATATCTCATCGTCATATCATCGTTGGAGTAGCTTCATTAAGCCTCACATAATTATCCTGTTGTAGCCAGGTTTCTGTTAAGGCCAGTAGGTTAAGTTTATTATCATTAATTAATTCATTAACTAACAGGGATTTAGAGGAAATGGAGGTAATGTTTAGTAATCCACATTTAATTATGTAATTGTTTTGATTATTATTAATATTAATAGGGCTAGTTATTTGTATTAAATTTGTGGCTCTCACTCCTCTTATTTGTCTTTTGGTGTTGGAGTTAGTGTTAAAGTTTAGGCGGGGGACAGACACAGTCTCTATTTGCTCTGCTAAAGAACCTTTATACTGGGTTTGTACCAGCTCGTAAGGAAGCTCAGAGAAGTGTTTTAAACTACTGCTCTGTGCCCGGGTCCCACCTCTGGCTCGTCAGGTTGGACGACTAATGCTATCAGCCATATTTCTAGACAGCAGTGCGGCACCATCCAACGTGGAATGAATGCCATCTCTTCGTAAGAGACCAGGCTTTCCCCACAAAGCTCACCAATTATTGATAAAGCCTATGCCGTTTTCTGGGCACCATCTAGATAACCAGTGGTTGAATGATGAAAAGCGGCTGTACATTTCATGATTGGTCAAATTTGGCAGGGGACCAGAGAATATTACGGTGTCCGACATCAACTTAGCAAGTTTGCACAACGACCTTACCTTCAATGCGAGCACCTCTGATTGTCTCCGCTGGGTGTCGTTACCGCCAACGTGAATCACAAGTTGACGGAACCTGGTCCTACTCTGGGCTAAAATCCTAAGGTTTCCTTCGATGTCACCCACTCTGGCCCCTGGGAAACACCTAACCACAGCCGCTGGCAGCTTCACGTCTCTGGTTCAGCGGGTGTGTCACCTAGGGGGGAAAACCTATTCCAGACAGGAAGCTTTGGGTGGGCTAAGTGTTTGCATATAGCATTATGCTTCCTTCTTACTGTTACAAAGCCGTCTTGCTTTTCCCCCCGCTGCTGGGGGGCTAGTCTGGCTAGTGCTCTTGCTACTCTTAGCACAGGCCACGGTCCCTGTAGCTACCTGGCTTAGCCTCAGCCTCCACTGTGCAGAGCCGCGCTTCTAAGTGCTCTTGGGCTGGCCTCCAAAACTAAAAACAAACTACACTTCTACACTTATCTCGTCCACTCACCTGTCTGGATGAGGCCCCTGCAGCATTCCTGGATTTCCCGGACCAATCTCGCCACACTCACCTGTCTAGATGAGGCCCACCTGCTGCATCCTATGGACTTTCTCAACCTACCTCACCCCATTCCCGTCTGGATGAACCTTTACAGAGCTGATCTATGATCCTATAGATGAGCTAATGAATTAACAATCCTAGATGCATTGCCTGTCCGTCCTGGGAGAGGATCTTTCCTTCAGTTGGGCTCCATAAGGTTTCTTCTTTTTTCCTACAGCTGGGTTTTTTTAGGAGTTTTTCCTTACTGAGAAGGAGGGTCTAAGGACAGGAGTGTCCTGGGTCTGTTTAGTGTAGTTATTGTTTGTGTTGATTGTGTGTTAAGTCTGATTGTGTGTTTATGTTTGATCAACTATTGAATTGAATATGAAGCCCTTTGAGACGACTTTTGTTGTGATACTGGGCTATACAAATAAAATTGAATTGAACTGAATTGAACTTCACACACCTGCTGCTATCATCACTAAAGGAGGCAGGATTCTCACTGAACATATGGCACATTGAGCAGAACAAAGTGGTGAAAGCGGAGGATGTAGACACCATGCTAATGCTAAGCTAAGCTACGATAAGCTAAAGGCTAACAGAAGTTAGTAACAAACTATTACTGAGTCGCGAGCTGAAAGTGGCTTGGACACAAAGCGTTTATATACAATATACTCACAGAGTAACTAAACTGCTTCAAGATATAAAATAATAATTCTTAAATAATTCAATTTAGTCAAATGACGAAGAGCAGTTGTGTATGCTACCAAGAACACCACTGGAATGCACTCACCGGGAAGTGACGTACACTGTAGTACTCATATACTACCAGCCGCGATGCTAGATTTGAGAGTAATTTTTTATAATTTTTGGGTAAAAAGTTGCTGTTTCAATTGTATTGATATGAAGGTGTTCAAATCATATTGTTCCAAATTATCCAATGTCTCTGTGGAATCATATCAAAAATGTGTATAATGTGTAAATATGTATACGACATTGTTGCAAAAATGTATCGATACACTCCTAGAGCATATCCATATGATGATATGATAGATTGAAGATGTTTGTTGGGGCTTTCATAAACAGAACATCACCATAGTCCTGCAGTGATAAAAAGATGCAGATATCAGAAGGTTACAAGCAGGATTTATTTCAATAATAGAACCCGTGTGTCACCCTCACTTTATGGACCCAATTTGCATTATGTGCCTTGAAAGCTCCTGATCTAACAGAAAGCGAGAGCAGTCAGTCCATAATGACTGAAGTTAGTTGGCTGACCTGAAGACTTTGTGTCTGTCATCAACACAGCTCATACAAAACCGGGCCTACTTAGACAAAGATGATGATGATGAATATGCTAAAGCCCTCTTTGTTTGTGGCAGGTGCTGGCTGTAAAGGCGTGTGGGACAGTATTGCCTGCTGGGAGCGAGCCGAGGTGGGGCAGACTGTTGTGATCCCCTGTCCGCGTGTGCTCAGGACCTTGTTTGGCAGAAACGGTACGGGTCACGTCTAATTTCCACTGGTGTGGTAGGGTGAAGGTGGGTCTAGGGGCCAATTTGGTTCAGTAAACTAAAGAGGCTTATGTTTCACTGAGATGTCCGTTACAGACACAGGGTCATCCCAAAAGATGTAGTTTTATATTAGTCAGTAATTATATTTAGAGTTCTGCTCTTATAAAATGTAATCAAAACAATAAATGCAATTTTTACTTAACCCTCCCCTAAGACATTTTTTTTATGTTTTGCAACAGTTTTTTATGGATAACTTTGAAAAAATACAAACTCAGGTTTGTATTTTGAGATGAATTTCTAGATTTTCTTTTTTTTTTTTTTTTTTTTTATTCTCTTAAAGTGCTCTTCTCTAAAATGCTCTGTACCCCTATGACATTTTTTGTGTCATTGACTCCCATTCAAACATTTTTTTTTTTTAAATAAAACACTGTCTTTGCAACATAATTTCACATTTTTATCAAGTGTTTCATGGATTCATGATAGTGAGGGATTGGAATTTTAGTTTTTATTGTTTTCTACTAGGTAGCGCCATTTCCCCAAATATGGTAGACACAGGTATACATGGGGAAATGGCCCCATTAGTGTTGGTATAAATTATCTGCCTGCAAAGCAAAAATAAAATAAAATCTAAATTAAAATGAGTTTATTTGTGTTTGTATGAGCACACATCCAAAATGTAGTCTTTTAATCTGCATCAGTGCACTGTAGAAACTGTGCCCAGACTGGGCAGAGGCCTCTGTGTGAGCTGGATGTGTTGTATGTGCCACAGAAACTGGAATTTAAGGAGTTCAATTTTATGAACAGAATGAAATTGTTTATCTGCCATTACACAACAATTTAAATCTAATAAAATCAATTATGATGCCAATTTTTGACTCTCCCAAGCTCTGATAATCCACCACAAAAAAAAACAAAAAAAAAAAGAAAAAAGCATTTACCAAAAGGATTTTTTTTTTTTGTGATTTTTGCCATAATTTAATTTATTAATTTTAAAACTTTTAATCACAAAAACTGGATTTTAAGAGGTTAAATTGCATAAACAGAAAGAAATGTTGCTATGTATGGTGAGGACTGAAGTTAATCATTGTAACCATGTAAAAAAAAAAAAAAAAGAAAAATCATCTATTAGATTATTTTTCTATGGCACTCTTTATTGGTGTGTGTTTTGTGCCATAAGGCGAGAGGTGTACCTTAAAAGTTAGGGGTGCCGAAGGGATAAGAAATGAGATTCAAGTGTTGCAGACTCTATCTAAAACCAGAATCAGTGTTTCAATGGAAATGAGGCTTATCTCTTACTATAAATAATGGATGCTTATTCAGACCCTTAATGCATTTGTGCAGAATTCTCTGTGGACTGGTGCTGTATACTGTGTAGCGGCAGTCTCTGCTCAATCTCTTCCAGTGGCTGAGCAGGTTTCCTCTCTGTGCATGCCCTGGTTTACATCCATGACTAAATGTTACATAAGCAGCCTGCGGATCAGTCTGATGCCTCGCACTCTGGAGCTGTGCCAAGCCCCACACTCAGGAAACACTAAAGGTTCATGATGTAAAGTAAACATGGGGTTGGTACCTCCAAAATGAATTGAGTTTATATTAGGTTTGTTGTTTAATTTCATGTTTGTGTGTAGCTAGGCGGAGGGTCTCCTGTTGCCCTTATCTTCTCTGATTTAGTAAACTCTTTTCTACCTAAATATTTTTTCTCAGTTCAGAAATCAATTCAAAGGGTCACAAAAAAACATTTTAAACACTAAAAGGACATTTTTGCTTTACTGTCTATATCTGTCAGAGTGGAGATTATGTGTGAATTGCTTAGATTTAAAATTTTTGGTTTCAGGAAATATCAGCCGGAACTGCACTTCAGCAGGATGGTCAGAGGTGTTCCCAAACATTTCCATTGTGTGTGGGGCGGACACCAGTCAGGACAAGGTACAGTCAACTCCACTGCCATTTCAGAACAATATTAATTACAATATATGTTAAAACATACTGTTGCAATCAGAAATGTTCAACCCCCTCACCTCGAAAGACATTACAAGGGCGTAAATGAAAGATACATAGTGGTTACTGGCTGTAACTCCAGTTCTCAGAGTTTGTGCCTGAGGTATCGCCTCTCACCTGAGACGGATCAAAGAATCTCCTGTTCCAATCTGAAAGGCGGATGTAGTGTTGGTCTAAATGAGCCAAGGCATCGAAACACGCATCATGCGCTGAAAGCAATGCCTCAGCCGAGTTGTGTCACTGAGCGTATCACTTTAAGAAAAGTCACATGACCGACACAGTGAATGTGTCGTATTGTATCACATTGTATCACGTGTCATTAAGCTCATTCGAGATCAACTGCGCCTCGCCTGGATTGTGTGGTCACGGTGTGAGTGCACGGTCACAACAGGAGGAGGGAAAATACACCTGTAATGAACTCGGACAGTTTGTGGCTCAGATCATGCACCATCACAGCCGAAATCCACTTCTCGCGTGTGTTGGATGTGATTTTGAAAATAAATGCATTAAACTGAACTGTAAGAATTTTTCTGTCTATGGCATGACCACAGTCTGTGTAAATGAGGCACACAACATGAGGCACATTCAGCTGTGATTCTCAGCTTTTATGTCTAAATTTACACATTATAAAAGTTAAATAGCCTGCTATAGCAGCAAATATTATGCACAATCTCTTTAACACTTTGGGCACCCGATTTTTTTCTCTAAAATACAGTTTTTTGACATCCAAAATTCAAAAGACTGTGGCTTAAAATAATTAGAGATAGAGTCTAACTGTAAATGAGAAAAATGTCAGTTATGAATCAAAGTTTATGAATGTAGTAATTATAGGCATCTAATCTGCATATATTTTGCATATTGTGACGTCATTATCAGGCGGACATGCTGATTTGATGAATACAAGATGAACATGTTTGAACTTTTTTAAGTCTTTTTCTCCAATTAATAAATGAGTAGAAACAAGGTAAACTCTAAACCAACATTAGTAAACTATAACTATAACCTCTAATGTCCCATATCTAGTCAAATGTGAAGAAATAGAAATGCAGAATGTAAACATATAGGGGGCACATTGCAAAGTCTGTCATGACCTAACCAGCAGACTCATCAAACTGCTGTATCCACTCTTGACAAACTTCCTCCTCTCTCAGGTGATCCCAGCCTCATCATTGCTGTTGCTAGTCCTGTTTATACTAGCCATGTTGCTCCCACCGCGCCCTCAGCAACACGTGCCTCTCCCCACGCCTTTCTCTCCTCCCTCCTCTGTCTGGAAAAGTGCGAGAATGAACGGGGGGTGCTTGGTGTACATTTATTTCACTCAAAACCACACTGGTCCCAAGTTCACTCTCAGTATAGCGGCTGCGGAGACTGCATGCTGCCCTGCCTCTGTGGGAGCACCGTTTCCAGAAAGCCAGAAAGCTTATGTCCTCCACTAAGACACTCCCTCTTACAGGGCCGCCAAAGCAAACACCCTAAGTCCACAGTATCATTCTCTCTTATATTATCTTGTTGTGTTTTATAGTTGGCTGTTTACTTTAACTTTAGGTTACAGAAACAATGGCAGATGTAGTTAAACTTTTATCACACAGCTTTATCATGCCCAACTATCCCATTGGAGAGGAAAACCCCATGTAAACAGCTTCCCTCTCTTAAAAGAACTCTGCAGAACACGTGAAAGACCTAAGAAGCAGACAGTGAACACCTTGGCAGAAGACGAATGCCCCTTTGGACGTCACAGCATGAGGGTGGCCCAAACCAGTCTCTCTACCAGTCTTGAGATCACGAGACATTTCCACAGCACCAGGCAGTCCATGGAGCCAACAGTACTCCACCACCACCCAAACAAGGTCCAGGTACCGCCCGGGCCACCTGCTAGCTACAGCAACAAATGTTTCATGGGAGGAAGATTCAAAATTCTTGTGCAAAAGACATTAGACAAAGAAAGGTGTGTCAACAGACAAAAATACACAAAATGTCAAAACAAAAGAAATTAATTCAAAATGGTAAAGATCTAGTGCCCAGACCTGAGCTAAACTCTTGCATGACTTTTGTAGCCTGGCAAGCCAGACTCTCTTACTTGATTTTTGCAAGCAGAACAGTCTGGATCTTCTCTCAGAGCGAAGCATTTTTCCAGTCCGATTTGGAACTGGCCTGTCACAGCCGTTATCTGCATCAAATCTTATGAAAGCGGAAGAACTACCGAGCTAATTTAATAACTTCTCTGACTTGATTAACGGTGTTTAGTGCTTTCCTTCATCACCTATTGGTTCTGCTAAAGTCTGCTTTATTGTCCAGTCCTCTGTGGGATTTTTTTTCTTCGTTTTGTTGCCATATTCACAACAGTTACGTTTCTTTTTACATCCGGTGATTAATGAACCCATAAAAAAATTACTTCTTCCACAAGTCTTTGTACAACTGGCCCTTGCTGCTTTCCCCATTCAGAAATAAATACAGCAAGAATTCATGTTTGTTTGGGTCTGCAGGGCACTGCTTATGTCCCGCCCTTCGTATGTCTGATTGGTTACATGGGCTGTTCCTCCACAGAAAGGAAATGTTATTGAAGGGGTATCAGTCTAACTTCTTTGTATAGGCTACGACTTTTGCAACTAAATTCATCTCAGTTTTATTTGTATAGCCCAGTATCACAGCAAAAGTCGCCTCAAAGGGCTTCACAAACAGTTGATCAAACCTAAACACACAATCAGACTTAACAATAACTACACTAAACTAAACAGACCCAGGACACTCCTGTCCTTAGACCCTCCTTCTCAGTAAGGAAAAACTCCTAAAAAAAACCCAGCTGTGGGATAAAAAGAAGAAACCTTATGGAGCCCATATTGAAGGAGAGATCCTCTCCCAGGACAGACAGGCAACATGTGTCTAGGCCTGTTAGTCCATTAGCTCATCTATAGGATCATAGATCAGCTCTGTAAGGATTCATCCAGACGGGAGTGGGCTGAGGTAGATCCGGGAAATCCATAGAGGTGAGGCTGAGGGCCCACAGTTTAGAACAGGAGCACAGTTGGGTTCAGCTAAGATCCAATTGTCACTGGGACTTCTGCCAGCAGCCAGGCATCTGAAACAGTCCCCACTCCACCGGAGGGGAGCGGGAGAGAGGAACAACTTGTGAATAGCAATGAACTGATTGGAGATATAGAATATTTGATCATATTAATGACAGTGATAGAAGAGGAGCAGCAGATGAAACCAGAGGACAGAGGCTCAGTGCAACATACTTCCCCCAGCTTCTAGCTCATAGAGCAGCCTAGCTGCAAATGTGGAATTAACCCTGTTCCTGCTCCTAAGCTGGCCTGACCATAAGCTTTCTCGAAGAGGAACGTTTTAAGCCTAACCTTAAATGTAGAGACTGTGTCTGCCTCTCTAACATGAGCTGGAAGCTGATTCCGATTCCATAAAACAGGAGCTTGGTGACTAAAGGCTCTACCTCCAGCTGTACATTTAGAAACCCTGGGAACCACTAATAGCCCTGCATTTTGTGAGCGCAGTACTCTGCTTGGTTGGTATGGCACTATAACATCATTAATGTAGGATGGGGCCGTACCATTTACGGCCTTGTAAGTCAGGAGAAGGTTTTTAAACCTAATTCTGAATTCAACTGGAAGCCAGTGAAGCTAGCACAGGAGTAATAAGTTCTCTCCTGTTAGTTCCTTTTAATAATCTTGCTGCTGCGTTTTGAACAAGCTGAAAACATTTTAACGAGCTTTTAGGGCACGCTGCCAGCAGAGAGTTACGGTACTGCTTGCACAGTACTGTAGATGAAGAGTTGTCACTGTACCTTCTGTCGATAGGAGGCCTGTGTGTGGCTGACACCTGTGTGAGCTCAGGAGCCCCCGTGGGTGGTTCCAGGAGGGTGACTGTCCGACCTGCTGGGACAGAGGTTCATTAGCAGGTGTTAGCGAGGAAATCAGGTTTTTAAAGGTCACTGTGTCCCACAGCGGAGTGACCCCAATTGCACTGCATTACTCCAACCAGCAACTTAATATCTAACTACCTTTGTTTGTATTATTACATAAGATTAGTGATTATAACAATGGTATTGTGCAGCAATAACCTGCCAGTAACAAAGACAGGAAATCATAATGGGCAGATGCCTTGAACAAACAAATTACACCATTTTTGTTACTAACTTGTCCTGACCTGTCCTGACCTGTGGGCCCTCAACCTCACCTCTTATGGACTTGCTGGGGTTTTTTTAATAAGTTTTTCCTTACAAAGAAGAAGGGTCTAAGGACAGGGATATCCTGGGTTTTTTAGTGTAGTTATTGTTTGTGTCTGTGTGTTTATCTTTGATTAACTGTTTGTGAAGCTTTTTGAGGTGACTGTTGTTGTGATATTGGGCTATATAAATACATTTTAATTTAATTTGAATTGGATTAACCACTCCCAGATATAGTATTTAAAACCACTTTCTCACAATAGTTAGGACAGGGGCAACAAATGGCTGTAAGAAATTTTAAAAAGATTCAGCTGGGAGAACATCTAGCAACCAATGAGTCTCTCTGAAGTAAAGATGGGCAGAAATTAGCACATTTTGTGCATAAAAGTGTATCATTTCTCAATGTAAACATTTGTTATGTTATCTATGTTCTGTTGTGAATAAAATATTGGCTCATGTGATTTGAAAGTTTTTCAGTTTTCATTCTTTTTCAAATTTTAAAAATGTCCCAACATTTCCAGAATCCTGGTTGTAATCCCCTGACCAAATGGAGGAGGCAGACTTGGCTCTGATTGCTCCATCTTTAGGGACAGTGGCAGGGGGACACTTCAGTGATTGGTGCGCTCTGTTGGTTGTTGTTTGCTGCTAATTGTGGCTCCACTCTGTGAACTGAGGGTGAGCTTGGGTCAGGCCTTTGTCCATGTTCAACTCCCTGACTGACTCCATATTAATCACTCAATCAACTCAACTCACAGTAGTAGTACAGGAGTATACCAGCTGGTTCAGCCTAAAGCCTTTTTGTGACTAAAGCCTAGTTTGTGTGATGTATGTAGTAAAAATGTGATGCAGTAAAAACATCCCAGGGAGCTGTCCAGATAAACTCTTGCACCAGACACATGGTGAGCTAATGAAGTAGGTCACAGAGAGCGTTGTTAGGCTCCTGTTTCAGAGCACATGGCCAGCCTCCACTGTATTCACAGGCATTTCATAAACACCACGACAATAGTGATGTCCCTGAACTTTGACACCATCTTTTATTTGATCTATAACTGACCAAACAAGTCCACATTGTTTATTCAGTTTTCAATCCGTGTTTTTGTCTCTGGACAGAAATTTGATTTTCATCCGCATAACATCTGATGCCACAAATGTTTTTTCTCACAAACAGATGCCATTGAGAAGAGATGGGGTTCATTAGAATATTTCTTAATAATCTCCAATTCTGCTAAATTGAATTTATTGAGCTTTTAACCATGTTATAATGATGTCTCCTCCTCATAAACATATCTGGAGTAGCATTTTGTTACATTCACTCATGTTTGAGTAATCCTGTACGCTGAGGCGCTGTCCTTCTTCAGAGCTGAAAACGCTTGGCCTCACAGCTCTACGTAGACAAACCAGGAAGTGCTCCTGCGTGTTTCTAAAGCTCATACACCATTACTGGACTCATTCTGATCATTTCAGCCTTAAACCACCGTCAGTACGAAGCACTCAGCTCATTTATGTATCTGTTAGCCTCATGTTGCTAATAGCCATGCTAAATAGGCATTTTATGCTCTGTCAATTCCCCACCGTTGCCAGTAGGGGACGACAGGCACCTAATCCAAGTGCTCTCTGCAAAGTCACTGTAACAGCTCCCCCAAGAGATTTTCCACAGATACATTAGTTTAGGTTATAAAACCTCAAATACTAATACAAAAGCGTTCAACACTATTTCTGAAAAAACAATATGGAATGTTTTTTTTTTTTTTTTTTTTTTTTTTTGGGGGGGGGGGGGGGGGGGGGGGGGGGGGGAATGCAAACCTGACACTGGGTTGGATTTCCTCACTAACCTAATGTACAAATATTCATGGAGATCAATGCTATACATCCCATTCTCTTTATTAGTTGGTTTAAAATGTAAAAGTGATTCCCAACCAAGGGGTCACCAAAGTTCACAGTGGGTCACAGGGTCCTCTTAAAAAAAGGTCAAAAGTACATAAAATTATATTTCTTTATGTACTTAAGTTTTTAGTGCTGAAGGAAGACCACTGCCTGCTCACTGTGTAAGGTTCATTAAAAGTCATATGGTTTTAGTTTTCTTCAGTGTTAGTGTATTTCAGGGAGGAGAGACATGGGGGTTGTCGACATATGCACTTGTAAAAAAGGGGTCACTAAGAGAAAAGGATTGAGAACTACTGGTTTAATTGATGCTACACTGCCTTCAAATCAAGCCAGACGTATTATATAAACATTGTAGCAAGTGTTTGAAAATATAACTTAAAAGATAAAACCAGTGACGTGCGTTGAGGAGAGTCATCATGAGAAGTAAAAAATAAAAATAAAAAATTATATCATTAAATAAATAAAGGAGCATAATACTCAACCTTCTGACCAGGTGTATGATCACAAACAGACACATTTTACTATTTCTTGTTGTTAGAACAGAAGCCACCGGGGTGAGCCTCATGCAACAAGTTTCCACAGACAAAGGCCAAAAGCAGGACAGTGCTGCGCTTTCTGACCAT
Source organism: Bostrychus sinensis (assembly GCA_020698575.1). Taxonomy (NCBI): domain Eukaryota; kingdom Metazoa; phylum Chordata; class Actinopteri; order Gobiiformes; family Eleotridae; genus Bostrychus; species Bostrychus sinensis. The sequence continues at coordinate 35,305,104 of CM036256.1, forward strand.
AGGACACATGGTCAGAGGGCGCAGTGGCTCTGTTGGTACCAATGCTCGCCCACTAACCTGAAAGTTGAAGGACTGATCCCTGCTTAAATTTGTCATATACATTTTTTATGGCACAATTGTTGTGACATAAAATATTGCAATTATACAATTTCTATGGTTATTGATAAAAAAATTTAGTCAGTGCTGCTAAACCTTTCGAACCCTTTTTTTTTAGATATCTCTTTTCTTTTTATTTTCTTTCTTTTAATTAGCTACAAGGACCAGATAAACATGTACCAACTGTGGGCATGCATTTATATAGCTATTACTATAACTAATAGCCTATTTAGCAGATTATTAATTTTACTGACTATAACTGGCATCAAACAGTAGTGAAATAACAGCACATGCGCAGCTGCAACCATACTATACTCACAGCCTCACCAGGAATCATAAGGCCCTCCCCTCTACAGCCTCTTTGCTAACTTTGCTAACTTTACTGGCCAGACTGGTGTCCGCACATGCTGTGTCCCTGCAGTGTAGGAGTTTAGCTCAGAGTTTGCCTGTATATTTAGCACTTAACGGGGTGGTCGAGAGGTTCAAGGCGAGAGAGGGAGAAAAAAGGAAGGGGCAGCAGCATGAACGAGTGCAGATTTAGACATGAGTCTCACTCATGAAGTGGGGGGAGCGTACAGCGCTCTGAGATACGGAGGAGCCGCTGCATTTGCTTAAAGCACCAGATAGAATTTACTGGGGACTCCAAGAAGTGACCCACGAAAGCTCCCTGCGAGATACCGTAGCCTTTAAAATTCTTACAGTTATCCTTCCGTGACATCTATAATCACGAATAATAGTATAATCAGTTAATCCTGACATTCTTAAATTGTAAAATTGGTGGTGGTCAGAGGGGCCATAGGCACGAAATGACAGCCATGCTTCTGTCAAGTGTGACTGAGGAATGAATGATTAATGTACCAAACAGTAAAGTTGCTTTGAGTGACTAGACAAGCACCATATAAGACTAGTGCATTAATATTATAAGACATGGGGTTGTCCGCCCTATCAGCACTTCTGGATCATCGGGAACTGTGAAAACAGCACTGGCTGTGGGAGTGGGGCCAAGACAGCAACGGAAGCCCTACCAAGCAAGAGGAATGAGTTTTTTGCAGGAACGGCTTCCCTACTGCAGTCAAGAAGCAAAGGACACTTCCGCACCATAGAAGCTGCCACATTTGTAGCAGCTTAACCAAGATCGAGCGAGGGGTCTGTACAATAATAATAATAATAATAATAATAATAATAATAATAATAATAATAATAATAATAATAATAGATATTTACTGTTTATTGTGCTTTACAACCTTCTGAAGCGCTTTACAATTTGGTCCAGTATTCATTCACTCCTCAATCACACTTGGTGGTGGTGAGATACTTCTGTAGCCACAGCTGCCCTGGGGCAGACTGCCGGAAGCGTGGCTGCCATTTTGTGCCTATGGCCTCTCCAACCATCACAAAACACAGTCACAATGATACATTCATACAGGCAAGTTGGGTGAAGTGGGTGAAGTGTCTTGCCCAAGGACACAACAACAGTATGCAATGCTGTGACGGGAAACACCAACCAACCACCAATCAGGTTAGTGGGCAAGGGTCTCTACCAACTGAGTGTAGCAAATATGTGCTTTAGTGTAGCTCCAAGAAAAGGCCTACAGCTGGCAGATTGACAGACGGCTACTGGGGTAAACCTGTCCTGGGTTCCTGTATTACGCACTATCAATGATTTTGCTCTTTTTTTTCACTTGGGTTTTAACACCTGAGGTTGAAAAAACTTAATTTATGTCTGTATGTTATGTATTTTATCTTATTTGCCTTTATTCATATTTTAATTATTGTTTTTTCACTGATTTTGTTTGGGTTCTTTTAACTTCTGTAAAGCACTTTGATCATTGCTAAAATGTTGTAAAGCACTCTACAAATAAAGTTTGATTTGATTTAGACCAGAAGTTAGGTGCGGCTCTTGGAGGTACAGGAACAGTAAATAACAATACAGAGGCAGAAGAACCTTAGGTGGCTGGTACCATATATTGATAGTGCTGAACAAACAAACATACAATTTAACCCCAGAATTATTTACAGTCTGCAAAATAGAATTCTAAGTTGAAGTATACTTCATAATGTTCAGAATTTATCATAAATAGCGCAACAACAATATACAACCCATGGAGTTTAAACACTCCCACAACATAGGCACCAAGTTGATAACAATGCACAAGCTCACACAATCAAATACACCACAATAAGAACATTAAAAAGAAGCATCAAAATGTGGGCAGATTGTTCGCAGTATTGTCCAGAGAATCGTCCATAAGGCAAAGGGGCTTGTGTGACTGTGAGTGTGGGGGACTGGACTGCAAAGAAGGTGCTGTTGCTGTGACTGGAGAAGATTCCTGAGGCTCCTAGCTGTCGGTTAGCTCGCCATCAGGGTGGCACTCTACCTGAGCGCACCTGGCTTGTATTAGGTAGACAGGACCACTGACTGTCAAATATTCAACCATTCATTTAACTAGCTAGTTCTGTTTAGTTAATCATATACAAAATCCATTTACATTAATGTGACAATTTCATGAATCATATGAGGTTACATAATTCTTATCTGCATTAAAATGCATTGAATACATACATTAGAAGTTCAACCAAGACTCATACTGTCATACTTCATTAACATGGCTCTTAAAACTGAGCAGTACAAATGTATGATAATACATTGCATTAGCATAACAAAGAACCGTAAACACACACTGTCGTATTGGTATGCTAATGCCAATAGCAATAACCAAAACAAACACACAGGGTTGGAAGAGGTGGGCCATGGCCTGACGCGGTTGCTCATGCATGTGCGCACGCACGCCCTGCCATGTACGCAACTGTTCTTCTCTCTGTAAAAAGTGAATAAACTCCATTATCAACACTCATAACAATGCCTCTGACTTGTGGTCACCTTTCTGAAGAAGAGAGCAGACAGCGGCAGTAGTTTTGAAGCCTCGCTCATCATTTGCGGATGCCTTCGCTGCTCCTCGTATGTGGCTTATTCCAAAACGTGTGACAGAAGAACACGTCTCATGAATGAGACTCAACAAAATAATACAGATACTTCATGCTGCTGGTCTCATGTTTTCCACTACACTGGTTTTAAAAGTGTTAGCAGCTCGCTCGACTTGTAAACAAACTGCGCACCACAAACACGTAGCAGTCTGTCATCCTCAGAGGTGATGACATAACCGGGCCACGGCACGGATTGTTTGTGCAGGTGTGAGTGGGCCTGTGGGGGACTCAGACCCCTCCCCAATCGTACTTAGGCACAGCACGGTTCAAATAGCCCTAGTGTGAGTGTGCCCTAAGCCTCGACTTGCTGTGTCTATATTGTAGAATACAGAAAGCAAACAAAATCCCAGTACAAAAATAGTGGTGTAAATTTTTCTTGAAGAGCAAAAGGGTGACACTAAGGGTCTCTGTGAAATGAGCTGAACTTACAACATAGTCCTTAAGTCTTTAGACCTCCTCTTCATGGATAACGACGAGGGTTTTCAGGACCGATTCTCCCTTGAGGTTTATGCCTTCAGCCTAGAACATGTACAAAGATTAGTAAGATGTCATAACAAGCAACAAAATGCACATTGTCAGTTTCATTTGTCCCACCCATCTGTTTTTTTTTTTTTAAATCAGACTAAACTACAAAGTTACATCAAAATGTATAAGTCAATTTTAAATACAGTTGCAAGCAAAAGTATGTGCAGCAGAGAGGTCGAGAAGAATGAGGAGGGATGTGGAACCGGAGTCAGAAGTCATCAGCAGGTTGCTGGTGACTCTGATAAGAGCTGTTTCTGTGCTGTGGGATGGGCGAAAACCAGATTGGAATTTTTCATACAGACTGTTTGATTTGAGATGAATGCGGAGCTGAGATGAAACGACTTTTTCGAGGATTTTGGATATGAATGGGAGGTTTGAGATGGGGCGATAGTTTGACAGCGGTTCGGGGTCCAGAGTGGGTTTTTTGAGAAGAGGTTTGATGAGAGCTGTTTTAAGGGGGGTTGGAATGTTTCCTGCTTCAAGAGATAAGTTTATTATTTTGGTTATAAGGAGACTAATTGATTTGGCATGATTTTTAAGCAGAGGAGAGGGAAGGGGGTCCAGGGAGCAAGTAGAAGTTTTTGAAGTGCGGATAATCTTCTCGACCTCTTGCTGCGTGGTGAGGGAAAAGTTTAAGCGTTGTTGTGTGATAGGTGTTTTTGGGATATCATAAATGGAGATGTGTGGAAGTGAGAGAGAAGAACGGATATTGTCAATTTTGGATGTGAAAAAATCAAGAAACAGGTTGCAGTTTCCAACTGTTGGGGTGTAGTATGAGGAGATCTGTGGTGAAAGGAGATGTTTAATGGTGGAGAAGAGTTTTTTTGAGTTACCTGGGTTATTATTGATGATTGTGGAGTAGTGTTCTGACCTAGCTGCAGTGAGAGCTTTTGCATAAGACCGCTGATGTTCCCGGTAGGCCAACTTATGCACCGTCAGGCCAGATGTTTTGCAGACACGCTCCAGGACACGGCCAGACCTTTTCATGTCCCTGAGGTTCTTAGTATACCAGGGGGCTGAACGGGTAAAAGTAACAGTCCGGGTTTTTAATGGGGCATGAGTGTCCAGAATGAAACTGAGGCTATTGTTGTAGTAGTCCACGAGGTCCGAAACTGATGAGTGTGGAGGGTTTGAAAGAGACTGAAGGTCCTGAATGAAGGCAATAGAGTCAATGTTCTTGATATTCCTGAAAGTCATGTGTCGTTTTGGTTTGGTGAAATGAGAGGACAGGGGTATTTTGATTGTGATTGCCTGGTGGTCAGAGGCACCAATGTCATAAATATGAAGATCTGTGATGGAGAGGGAATCAGTGATGACTAAGTCCAGTGTGTGACCTTTAATGTGTGTGGGACCATGAACAAGCTGCTGTAGGTTGAGGCAGTCCAGGACCTGTTTGAAAGCAGAGGTGAGTTTGTTTTTGGGAGAGTCCATGTGGATGTTGAAGTCACCAATGATCAGGATGTTTGTGTATGATGTGCAGAGTGAAAAGAGAAAATCATGTATGTCAGAGATGAATGTTGGCTGTGGTTTTGGGGGTCGATAAATGAGTGCTATTGTTGCAGAAAATGGGTGTTTGCATTTAAAAACCAAGCTTTCAAAGGAACAAAAATGTGGGACAGACAAAGGGGACAGATCTATATTGCTGCGGTGTAAAACAGCAAGCCCCCCACCTCGGCCAGTTGTACGGGCCTTATCCAGGTACAAGTACCCTGGGGGGCAGGCCTCATTGAGGACTGAGAAAACCTCAGGCTGTTGCCATGTCTCTGTGAGGCACAGAAGATCTATCTCCTTTTCCAAAATGTGGTCATGAATAAGTCCGGATTTATTGGAGAGTGACTGAACATTTAGTTGTTCAAGGGTGAGGTGTGTTTTAGAATCCAGTTTATTTAGACGGCGGAGAACGCTGTAATCCACTCCGGGTTTTCCGATAGGCCGGGGATTCCCAGGTGTATCTGTGTCCGAAGTGGCGGTGCTCTGATGACGTCGCAGTTGATGACGCAGCTGTTGTGTGACAGGACGCGCTGCGGACCAGTGTGATGTTATGGAGGAGCCGCGATCGCTGAGTTTAGGCAAAACAAACCAGCGACCCGATCCCCTGTGGATGTAACGTGGTCGGCGCGGTAGGTCCAGTTGTTTTAACGGAGAGCTGTTGTCATAGGGCCTCCGGAGCTGCGTCGAGGTGGTGTCGGTCAACATGATGCATGGGAGAGCACCGGTGCTAGCGGTTAGCCACAATCCTGGAGAGCTACGGTGGATGACAGCTACACACGTCAGGATAATCCACAGCTTCCACGGAGATGGTAATCCACGGGCAGACATCCGCTTGAATGTAGAGCCAACACAGAAGCTGAGGATGTTGATGGGACTCTGAGTGGCCGGAGAAGCAGCTAGCAGTAGCGTTGGCTCGGCCGATCCAGACCAGGGGCCATCAGGTGTAGTAGCCCCTGTGTAGAGGCTCTTCCAAGTCATATAGCAACAGAACATTTGAGGAAAATCCGTCTGTGCCCGACGATGGCACCAGGCTTAAGGAGAAGTCCTTGGAATAAAGGGCGGAGGCCGCTCGAGCTGTACCTGGTACAGGCTAGTGACAGGTAAGTGTCGGCTATACCCAAGGAAAGTGTAACAATCTGTCACTTGTTGAAAAACTGCAGTGTTAGCTGGAACTACAGTATATTTTTTACGGGTTGGACGGATTTGCAGAGAAGCGGCGAACATTCAACGCCAGCGTCCTCTCCGCTCCCGCAGGAAGAGAGTGCGTTGCTTTATCCGTGCACGTCTTGCTTCTGTCTTAACCGTGGCCTCAGTGAATTTAACAGAGCATGAGGGAAACGGTGAAAAGTAATGCGAGCTAACTTATGGTGTACAAAAGCACACGACATGAGAAACAACAGCAATCAACAGGAGGCGCTGCATGGAGTCCCAGCCATGCATTAAGGGACTTGCAGTCCGAGTAGTAAACGCTATAGATGTAAGAAAATTTAAAAAGTAAACGATAAAAACTGTTTTGTAGGCTGAAAAACCCAAGTTGCAGGTCAAATGTGGCTCGCAAGACTATATCTTTGACACCCCTGTTTTAGTTTGTTTGCTAGAACATTCTGCTAATAATATTGCAGACTTTTGACGTGTTATTTTTCTTGTTAATAAAGACTCCAATCAGCTTTTTTGTCTTTTTGTCTTTTTATTCGCATAAGCCAAATTACAGAGCTCTGGGTTGGATCTGTCCCTACCGCCTATGTCTTACTCAGGGCTTACGCTGGGCGTCCAACAACGACTGTCCCTATCACACTGAATATATACCCAGGCTCAACTTCATACCACCCACTCCAGATATGGGCAGAGTCCAGGATCTGAACCAGTTCTCAGGCAGAGCAGTGCGTGTTGTAAGGGAGGGGCTGTTTTCTCTAGCAGAGAAGTGCGAGTTGTAAGGGAGGGGCTGTTATCACTTCTGCACTCCCATGAAGGCCACATTTCCAGACTCACAGTTTGTTCCCTTGCACTTCATGCAGCGTGTTGAGTCTGGGTCAGGTCCTGGTCAAATGATTAGATACATTTCTTTACATTCCATTATATACTTGATCATGTTCAAATCACATACAACACTTTTCAAAATGGTTAACTGGAAAAACTTAATTTTGAGGTTACTAAATCAAACGTAATATGCATATAATACTTAAATGACAATACTGTATCTAAGCTAATGTAATTGGTACCATAAATTCAGCCTTTCCTCTGTGCAAAGAAAAATGGCAGTTGCAGATTTGAACTCCAGGGGCAGCATGATCTCGCACATGTGATGTCACATGTGTAAACCTAATTTTAAGACTTAGCTCAAATTAGAAATCACATTATGATGTAAATGGTTCATTTCAAATTGGTCTGAGCCAATAACCCAAAACATACATTGGATTTACCGTATTTTCCGCACTATAGGGCACACTTAAAAGCCTTCAATCTTCTCAACAAACGACAGTGCGCCTTATAATCCAGAGCGCCTTATATATGTATTTATTTACGGCTATCGTAGTCAGGAGAATCACGGAGTAATACATACTGTGCTTCACCATAATATTGCTGTAATCGCCCAATTGTTTAACTCGGACACTGAAGATGAAGAATTTGAGGGCTTTGTGGACGAGGAATGAACTGAAAAAGTGAGTGTATTGTGTTGTATTTTGTTATAACGTTAACTGAACAGTTATGAGTTATTGTGAATACACTATTGTTTGATTTAGCGGTCTCAGATTGTGTTTTTTATTCATGCGTTACAACTGAACAAGTTTGGGAGTTATGGAGAACGCGTTGAATAAAGTTTGACTGATTTATCTGACTGTTTTGTTTTGCCTTTTAGTCCGGTGCACTTTATATGTGAAAAAAGTTCGAAAATAGACCATTCAATGACAGTGCGCCTTATCATCCGGAGCGCCCTATAGTGCGGAAAATACGGAAAGTAGAACGGTATATTACTTGGACTACGGCCTTGAAACACTTTTTAGAGTGTATTTAGATGAATGAAATTAAATGAAATATGAAAAAAATGTCTGTGCAAATATTTGGGCACAGTTTGCTGATTTGAATGCATGTAACTTCTCAAAATGGATTACTTGCAATACAAAACTTTTCACATTAGTTAGTTATGCCTTGAACTTCATAGACAGGTGCATTCAATAATGAGAAAAGGTATTTAAGGTGGTAATCAGGAAATGGAAGGACACAGGCAAAGTTGATGTTAAGGCCAGATGTGGCAGGCCAAAAAAATACCAGAGAGACATAGGAAAGGAATGGTGAGAATGGTTAAAGACAAGCCACAGATCACATCCAAAGACCTACAAGATCATCCTGCTGCGGATGTTTCTGTAAATGGTCACATTTATATAACACTTTTCTACCATGGGTACTCAAAGCACTTTACATCAAGGAACCATTCACCCATTCACACTCACAGTCATACACCAGTGTGCGCAGACACTGGAGGCAAGGTGGGTTAAGTGTGGGAGTGGTAGTGGGGTTTGAATCACCAACCTTCTGGTTAGTGGTCAAGCGGCTCTACCCTGCCACCCTGTACGTGGGTCAACAATTCAGTACACTTTCCACAAAGAACTGGAGAAGGGTCCCCGGGCGCTGCACCGTGGCAGCCCACTGCTCCTGACAGGTTGCCCCAGCGGCATTGAGGGATGGGTCAAATGTAGAGAACAAATTTCCCCATGGGAATCAATAAAGTATAATAAATAAATAAATAAAATAGCTGTATGAGAGGGTGATGCCATGCCACAGAGTCGCTTGAGGTAGGCAAAAGCTCATTTAGACAAGCCAGATTCATTTTGGAATAATGTGGTGTGGACTGATGAGACAATTGGCAATCACCTGATTCTTGCAGTTTAACGCAGATTTTTTTTAGTCAGGCAGGTGTCCGGGCAACCATGTGATTGAAGGACCCCAGCTTCCTCACCCATCTTGTAGCAGTCTGGGCTCTTACTCTGCAGTTCATCGGAAACATTCAAAATTTTGATCTGAAAAGCTCAAAACAGCAATAAAAAAGTTTTTGCTTGTTTCTCTGGCATAGAAACTCATAGAACAAAAATTCAAAATGCATTTTCTAACTCTCACACTCAAAATGCATTTTCTAACTCTCACACTCTACCTTCACAGCAAGTTTGAGTGAGATTGATTAAGTTAATTTTATACTCAATACTTTTTACTTTTACCGAAGTAAAATTTTTGTTGGGTACTTTCACTTCTACTTGAGTAATATTATGTTTGAAGTAACACTACTTTTACGTGAGTACAGCTTTTGAGTACTTTGTCTATTGCTGGTATTCTGTGGACATTGGAAAGTCAGACGTGAGCGGACTGTGCTGAATTCATCCACTTTGAATTGAACTGCTGTGGTAATCAGGCACATCACTTTCTAGCCTTGTTAATTATTTTTCTGATTATTTTTGACCGTTTGTTTATTCACATTATGTTGATTGGTCTGTTTTAATTGGATTATGGTTTAGACAGAGCAAGTGACGCTCAGCTCACTGGGAAACAACTCAGTCTCACTATTCAAGGGCCCCTATTCTGCTAAATTTTCTCACTACCTGCACAGCAAGTTTGAGTGAGATTACTTTATTGGTTTTCTCAAAAAACTCATCTTTAACACTTCTCACTTTCCTCACTCTAATTCCAACACATAGGAATGCATTTTTAATAAGCATTACTGAAACAAATAGCTATATCAAAAAAAAATCAGCAGTGTTTATCGGCCATTGGCTGCTCTGAACTTTTAAAAATTGGTATCAACCTCTGGTAGAAGTAGTTTAGTTGTGATTTCATCATTGTGTGTTTATGTTTGAATGTGTAACTGTTTGTGAAGCCCTTGGAGGTGACTGCTGTTGTGATACTGGGCTACAGAAATCAAACTGAATTGAACTGAATCATAACCCAGCCTTCACTGTTCTCCTGTTGCAGCTGGTGTTCTACATGGTGGTGCAGGCTCTCTACACGTTGGGCCACAGCCTGTCTCTGATTGCCTTGACCATGGGCAGCGCCATCCTCTGCCTTTTCAGGTCACAACTTTCTCCTCACACTATCATGGCCTTTCATAACAGGGAGCAATTTATAAATGACAGTTGATGGAAAACAGCATTCATTAATTTACTGCATTAACAACTAGCAGTAATTGGCTTTCCAACCTACATGAGGTATGAATAATTTAATCTTCAATCTTTCAACCAATAATAATAATAATAATAATAATAATAATAATAATAATAATAATAATAATAAAATACCATTTAATACATTGTGTGATTTCCCATTGTCTTAGTCGACTCTTTTATCTCATTGATCAACAAACTGGCATATACATATTGTACAGATAGTATTCTGCGGTGGTGGACAGTCTCTAGATACTTTTACTTAAGTAGAAGAAACATTCAAATGTACTTTCTACTTAACCCTCTGGGCACCTTAAAAATGTACATACACTCGTTAGGCACCCGTTTGGGACCTCTCATAAAATATGTCTGTGAAGACTCTCACTCGTCCAGGGTAATTGCATTGCAACAAAAAGTAAAAAAATCTGTCATCTGGATTGGATTTTTAAAGTTGGAAACGTTTCACCTCTTATCCAAGAGGCTTTCTCAATTCTGAAATTGAACTGGTAAGAGAGCTGGTTTATATTATATACCAGCTCTGAGCTGGTTTATAATCCTGTTATTTTAGATGACAAAAACACAAAATCTGCCATTTTATCCAAAAATGAGTTGCTGAGTGGATCACTTGGGGTGAAGTTATTAGAGCCTTGACTAAGTCAATAATTAATAACAACATTGGTTTTGATGCATTTTTAGTTTTGGAGCAAAGACAGATTATTGAAAAAACTTGCACTCGTTAACTTAGGGACCCGTTTGGGACCTCTCATAAAATAGCTACAAAAATGTCAAATTTTTATTTTTATTTTTATTTTTTTACTTTTTTCACATGAAATTCTTTCGACTACTTCAGCTCTAATCATAGATATGAAGTTTATTAACATTTATTTATATTTTCTATGTTTTTATGGCCTTTTTTGTCATCAAAACCCCATTTTTTTAGACAGCAAAATCACAAAATATCCCCTATTATCCAAAAATGAGTTGCAGAGTGGATCACTTGGGGTAAAGTTATTAGAGCCTTGACTAAGTCAATAATTAATAAAAACATTGGTTTTGATGATTAGGTTTTTGGTCAGATTGACCCCCTAAACCACCAGGGGCAGCAGAGCTTTATTTTATATGCTGACAGACAGACAGACAGACAGTCAGACAGACAGAGGCAGGACTGATGTTTCCTTCATCATTTATTTCCTTGTCATGTTTTGACTGACACCAGCAGTTTTCTTCAGAAGTGTCACTGACTGCTGCGACGTGTCTTTATCAGCTGTGGTCAGCCTGAAGGACCTGACCACGCCCCCTGCTGGTCTATCAGACTGATCCTGAGGCACTTGGGTTTATGGAGAAAAGTGTCCCAGGTCTGAGAGAGCATCAACCTCAGCTGGATCCTCTCAATGTAGAGGAGCAGGAGCTCTACTCCAAGCTTCTTCCAGGTGACCGAACTTCTCACCCTTTTTCATGGTTTCAGGGAGCACTCACCACCCTGCAGGGTCTCTTCAAAAGATCAAATATGGCCGAATTCATGTTTTCCTGCTCTGCCTTTTCTTTCTTTGTCCTTGTGAGTCTTCCCGTTTTACCCCTTTTGCATTACTTCTGGTGTTTAGTTTTTATTTTTTTATTTTTTTATTTTTATTTATTTATTTTTTTTTGCAAATATCGGAATTTCACCCGGTTTAACCTATATACTCTTTTTTGCATCGTTTTCATTGTATTTTTTGGATCAAGGAGGCAGCTGAAATCAGGAAGCAGGGATCAGACACCATCGACCAGGATGAGGGAGCGCTGATGCTCTCGCAGACCTGGGACACTCTTCAACAGAGACCAAACGGTGTCAGGGGGCGTGGTCAGTCTGATAGACCAGCAGGGGGCGTGGTCAGGTCCTTCAGGCTGATAATGTCACAGCAGTCAGGTGACACTTCTGAGGAAGACTGTTGGTGTCAGTCGAAGCATGACAAGGTAAAGGAAACATCACTCCTGCCTCTGTCTGAAAAGAAATCATTCCTTCTGACTGACAGACTTCAGCAGAAACCTGCTGTACCAAGGTCCAATGGGAGAGAGGAGGCTCTCTCTGGGTCAAGACCAAGAATGTCAACAGCCTGTTTTACTCTGATCACTTGAATCTCACACAGACACACACACACAGAAGGGTATTCTCAGGTACATTCACACCACTTGTTTATAAACAGAGCTCATTTGGCCTTTTTATACTTGAGTTTCACAGACTCCCTCATGACCGCACAAACAAAATATATTCTCAGCCACACTTCCACCGCTCTGCTACATCGATCCTAACACACCAAAACCAATTTATTGGTGTTCAGTGTTTTTATTCCCATGCATTTTGCAAGGTAGAAGAAAAACAGCCCTCCATTGAAACTGTCTGTAATAAAGCTCTGCTGCCCCTGGTGGTTTAGGGGGTCAATCTGACCAAAAACCTAATTTCCCTTTATTTTGAAGGTAATAGCTTAGATTTATTAGGTTTTCATGAAAAAAGTATTATATGTCAGGATTGCAGGATGTCAAAAATCGGTGGTTATAATGGAAGTCAATGGGCCCAGACGCGTACTTAAGGTGTATGTGCAACGAGTGTATGTAAAATGCATATCTCCTGTTCTATACACCTTAGAACAGAGGCATGGCATTTTAAACACCAACTTAAAAAAATTATTCTGGCCAAGTTTCACACCAGCAGCTTTTAAACTGACTGATTTATTGAGGATCAAAAAAGTAAAAACAGCAAAAAGTACGCGTTTGGACCCTAAGTTCATTTTATATTCAATACTTTTTACTTTTACAAAAGTACAATTTTTGTTGGGTACTTTCACTTCTACTTGAGTAAAATTATTTTTGAAGTAACACTACTTTTACGTGAGTACAGCTTTTGAGTACTTTGTCTATCGCTGGTATTCTGTGGACATTGGAAAGTCAGACGTGAGCGGACTGTACTAACCTTGTTAATTTTTTTTCTGATTAGTTTTGCCCATTTGTTTATTTGCATTATGTTGATTGGTCTGTTTTAATTGGATTATGGTTTAGACATAGCAAGTGACGCTCAGCTCACTGGGAAACAACTCAGTCTCACTATTAAATGGCCCCTATTCTGCTAAATTGACTTTTCCTCTCTTTTGTCTATATAATGTTGTTTCCACCTCAAAAACTGATTGCCTTTTGAACAATATTATATTTTGATCAGTTCATTATTTTTATGTAACAAATGGTATGTGATGTAGATTTTAAAACAAACATGCTGCCCCTTCAGCACTCAGACTATAACTGAGAGAAAATAGAGACAGGTCAATAATAATCTCCATCCATCCACACCACTTCGTCCACACATGTTTGAGTTATCCTGTATGCTGAGGCGCAGCTGTGCTAATTACCCATTTTATGCTCTGTCAATTTCCCACCATTGCCAGCATGGGGCGACAGACACCTAATCCAAGCATTCTCCCAAAAGAAGAGGCTTTTCATCATAAACAGTATTTTAAATTACTGTATAAAAAACATAAATACTAATGAAAAGGAGTAAAAGAATATTTCAAAAAAGCTGAAAAAAGCAGAATATGGGACCTTAACTTAAATTATGTAGCTGCAGCTTTTTTAAATGCATATTTTAATCTTAATTGCATGACCAAATCTCATTTAGATGCACTGATTAAACAGATCTCTCCCTGAAAAAAATAATGAATTTAGCTAAGCCCTTACCAAAGTCAAGAGAGTTGTGGCCCCCTTGGAAATCAGACAATCATGCGGACCCCCAACAATTAAACTTTTCTATATTCAAAAGTTTGTCATGTTTTTCCCCATATATTTCTATAAAAATAAAAAAAATAAAAAACACTGACTGTTGGCAAAAAAAATGCTTCAGTGATATTTTTAAATAAAAAAAAAAGTTGATTAAAATGTCAATAAATTATACCAAACATGCAAGTGATTTAGCTAAATTATTGGTTCCCAAAATGGGGCCTGGGGCCCCCTGGTGTACTTGTATGCAATCGTAATTCATTTAAAACTCAATTACTTTTTATGGGCCCCATTTTGGGAACCACTACTTTAGCTAAAGCGCTTGCAAGTTTGGTAAAATTTATTGACATTTTAATGAACTTTTTTTGCAAATGTTTGTAAACAGACAAAACAGTTTTGTGTTGTCAATAAAAAACTTACTGAAACATCAGAAGCTAGGTAATAGAGCAGATTATGAGTGAGTGACTTGGACAAACTGACCTGTGTTGTTTGTAGGAAGCTGCACTGCACCAGGAACTACATCCACCTGAACCTTTTCCTCAGTTTCATCTTCAGAGCTGTGGCTGTCCTGGTCAAGGACGACATCCTCTTCAACAAAAGCTCCCAGTGCTCGAAGCAGACCTCTCTGGTGAGATCCCTGACCATCACCATCATCACAGACGCACAGACGCACTACAGACACACAGACACACCACAGACACACCACAGACACACAGACACAGCGCAAACACACAGACATACCACAGACACATTCAGACACACCACAGACACATTCAGACACACCACAGACACACAGACACACCACAGACACATTCAGACACACCACAGACACACCACAGACACATTCAGACACACCACAGACACACAGACACACCACAGACACATTCAGACACACCACAGACACACCACAGACACATTCAGACACACCACAGACACACAGACACACCACAGACACATTCAGACACACCACAGACACACAGACACACCACAGACACATTCAGACACACCACAGACACATTCAGACACACCACAGACACACAGACACACCACAGACACATTCAGACACACCACAGACACATTCAGACACACCACAGACACACCACAGACACACAGACACAGCGCAAACACACAGACATACCACAGACACATTCAGACACACCACAGACACATTCAGACACACCACAGACACATTCAGACACACCACAGACACACAGACACAGCGCAAACACACAGACATACCACAGACACATTCAGACACACCACAGACACATTCAGACACACCACAGACACATTCAGACACACCACAGACACACAGACACACCACAGACACATTCAGACACACCACAGACACACCACAGACACACAGACACACCACAGACACACAGACACAGCGCAAACACACAGACATACCACAGACACATTCAGACACACCACAGACACACCACAGACACACAGACACAGCGCAAACACACAGACACACCACAGACACATTCAGACACACCACAGACACACAGACACACCACAGACACACAGACACACCACAGACACATTCAGACACACCACAGACACACCACATTATTATTATTATTATTATTATTATTATTATTATTATTATTATTATTATTATTATTATTATTATTATATCTTCTTGGCCTGTCAGTGGAAATTAATATACATATATATTTTTTTAATTTCCAACCTTGTGTTGATTGCAGGTGGGGTGTAAGGCCAGCCTGGTGGTCTTCCAGTATTTCATCATGGCTAACTTCTTCTGGCTGCTGGTGGAGGGGCTGTACCTCCACATGCTGCTCATTGTCATTTTCTCTGAAAACCGACACTTTGTTGTTTATCTTTTTATCGGCTGGGGTGAGTCATCCATTTGAGCTTTCACTTGGACATACAGATCCATACTTGCACAGCAAATTTTCAACTTTGGAATGTACATGTACCATTGATTCTACCCCAAAATTGAATATAAAGTTACTCTTTTTTTGGAGTAGATCATTGACCTCTTTTTAAGTGTTGGAATAAACCCCCTTCTGTGTTCTTATTTCTACACTTTTTCAGTGTTACCATTTAACACTACAGTGGTGTTTATTATAGAATTGTGTAAATTTATATGAATATACTACAAGGACACAGAGATATGACAAAAATAATTAGTTTTATTAAACAAAATACATTATTCAGTAAAAAATCTCCTAGATGCATAATCAAACACAATGTAGGCCTACTTGGTACAAACAAAACATTACACTTTTATAATACATCAAAATGTTATAAATTAACGGTGTACAGACTATACATACACACTTATTAGCACAAATGGAATGTTAAAATCTACTATTTTTTCCTCTCCACATTGAATCTTTATCAGTAGTGACATTGTCTCCAAGAAACAAAAGAAAATTAAATTTTTTTTTTTTTTTAAAGTTTATTAAGGCAAGTAAACACACACACAGTTTTATTCAGGACTATTCACAGACACCACAGGCTGAGCCTGCCTAAGTACTAAAGCAAACATGTGACATTGACTGTGTTATGTTCAATATCAAGTTTGGAAAAATTTACCTGTTATATTAATGATATATGATAAGATAGAGCAATGAAAATATTGTAATTATTTATAAATATGTAGTTTTACTTACCAAAACCAAAGTCCATGTTTAGTTGTCTGGGAGAAGTAAAATAAAAAAAGGAAAATGTAAAAGCTTCTTAACCCCCAGAAGGGTTAGGAGGGCACTCTTGAACTCCCACACAAGTAACCCCCAAATACAGTATTACCCCACTCCGGAGTAGTCTGTAACAGAATGCGCTGCAAAATGTATGAAATAAACTCCCAAAATATTTACACTTTTACACTTTTAACTTAACTCCAGTTTTTTCTAGCCCTCAAATTTGCAGTGTGAATTTCAACCAGAGCGCATGACAGTTTCCATAAGACTTGTTGACTTGAGACATGTCTTTTAAATGCACTAGCAAAAGAGACACCTGTGTTTTACCCCACTTGTCGGGATGAGGGATTTTCATTATGCAACAACACAATACAGCTAGGACAAAGAATGATTTCAGCTTTTCATTGCCCTCTCCTGTCATCTTCCAGGGATCCCGTTTGTGTTCGTGTTTGTGTGGGCCATGGCCAGGCTGTACTTGGAGGACACAGGGTGAGTGGGCCTCAGCCAATCAGGATTCAGACAATGTCATTTAACAGTGTGGAAGTACGAATCTTCATTATACTGTTACCTACACCAGAGATTCCCAACCTTTTTTTGTCTTGTGTTCTACCCTGGGCGTTTTGCCATACCTTTAGAACCCCCCTCCTCCTCATTCAAACATGTTGATGGTTCTATAAAAAGTAGTCATATGTTTTATATGTGTACTTTTTAAAGAAGCACTTATATATGGTTTGGAGTATACATATTTTAAAATAACACCTGAGTAAATTTTTGTGGGTGGAGCCTTGGAGCCTATAGCCCGGTAAGGCAGGCGAGGTCTTCTTCTGGGTTTTAAGTCTTTACCGACAGTGGTTTCTGGAAGTATTTCTGGGCTCATTTAGTAATGTCATTTGTAGCAGCCGATAAAATAATAACAGCCAATAATGTAATAATTTTGGTCCATTTTAAATGTAATAAAGTCAATAACGTAATAACTTGCCAATAATGTAATAAGTTATTACATTACTGGCTGGTTATTACATTATTGGCCAAGCAATAAAAAAAAATCCTCTGATAATGTGATAACTGCAGCCAATAATGTAAAAATACACCAAAAGGACTGTATTTCTTGGAAGTTTAGTGGATTAATAAATATATATATATATATATATATATATATATATATACACATGTATATATATATATTTTTTTTATGGGACAGCATGTATTAATGAACAGCAGCTAGTGCCGTAAATACACCGCATTATAGCTCAGAGCTAATTTCCATCCGTAGTCCACACTCACTCACATTCACACCGGCTTCCTGGTGTTCCCCAGCGGTCTCCCATCCAGGTACTGACCAGGCCCTACCCTGCTTAGCTTCCGAGGTCTGACAGGATCAGGCATCCACAAGGCGGTATGGCCACTGAATATCCCGGTGCGCCGCCGACCCAGGTTCAAGTCTTGTGCACATCACACTTTTTGTCCGACACCTACCACTATTAGAGACATCTGCTGCGACAGCTACTACTAGCCTACTACTACTATTATTACTACTACTACTACTACCACTACTACTATTACTATTACTATTATTACTATTACTACTACTGCATCTGCTACTGCTAATACTACTGTTACTTTTATTATTACTACTACTACCACTACTAATACTGCTAGTGCTACTACTACTGCTCCTAATATTGCTACTACTGTTACTTCTACTACTACTCCTACTACTGCCACGTGGGGTGTGTTAACACTTGCTGTGTTTTGTTTGCTTCAATCGAACCCTGGTCCGCTTCCTGGCTATGTCCGGTTCGTTTGAGCAGGTGTGAACGCACAATCAGACTCCAAACAGGTGAACTCTGGTCCACCTGAAATCAGAGGTCTCAGTGCAGTGCTCTTTGAGCCGTGGTGCACTTTTGGTCTAGGCCTGGTATAGTGCAAATGCAACGCGGATCAAACCACAGAGTAACGCTAGGGAGAGAACTACAGCATTGTTTACCAAGGGCAGAAAAACATATGTGCACCTAACGTGACTGTAAGAAAAAAAATGTAAATAATACAATACAATATAATACAATAATATATAAAATGTATTTAAAAGGTTGCTAACCTTAGCAAACATATTTGAAAACACTGCTAAAACAACACAGATTTCATATTAATCACTGGAGAGAATCCACAGCTGTATTCAGCTGATATCGCTGCTCTAAACTTAACACTTCATTAAATATTAATTAAAGTGTGCCGTATGATATTATTAGGATATATTCAGCTGAAGAGGCATTTTGACCAATAGATGAGCAGGGTTTCTTCTTTGCCAGTTTACCTCAGTAAATACTGACGTGCTGCCCTCTACAGGCAAGGTTTGTTACTGCTTCTTCAGTCAGTTCAGTTTGTTTGACAGAGCTCAATGTGAACTCCAACCAGACCAATGACATCACTGACACAAGTGCGAACTGTGTCAGCCCAAAGTGCACTGAGTCCTGCGAACCAGCGAGTGTGAACACACCCTAAGACAGGGGTCTCCAACCTTTTTTCCTCCGAGAGCTACTTTAACAAAATCAAAATGGCTGAAAGCTACTTGTGTTTTGTAACGTTTATTCTCAAAGCTTTTTTTTAAGCAAAACACAGTTTTGTATTGCCTGAACATTTACCTGAACGTTTACAAAATGTTACTGTCCAAAAGTCACATTTTGCATTAAAAACAAAACAAACTGTAATTAATTCAATTACATGTGCATTTTGTATGCATGAACTTGTCTAGTGTAGCTCACACTTTTCAATTTAAACATGAACACAAAACAATGCATTCACAAAAACACAGCTATTACTACTTCTCATTTGTCATTTTTTTATATTTGTCCACCTATTTTTTATTACAAAAATATTCATGTCCAGTTTTGTGTGTAATATGTATTCAGTGGGATAGCTGGAACTGCATGGGATCAAGTAGAGAGGAGTATTGTGGAGTGTAGCCACTTAGGTTCACTCTTATGGAGTCATTCAAGAGTTCATCTGTCAGTCTAGTTCTGAACTTTGATTTGATAACCTTCATGTCAGAAAAGGCTGACTCACACAGGTAAGTAGACCCAAACAAAGCAGCCATTTTCAGAGCTGTTAGGTGAAGATTTTTAAATTCATCTGGCTCTACAAAGCTCCAGAAATGGTGAGAATGCTGCTGAGACTTAAGTTGCACATTATTTGGAATGTTTATGATCTCCATTTCCATTTCTACTGGATCAACACAAAAAAAGTTCAGCTATCTTTTCTGAAAGCTCACTTACATCCACATCCATGAATTGATTGGCCATAAGTGTCACATGGCACTTTGGCAAGTTTTTTTTTTTTTTTTCTTATCAAATTTTTATTAAGATCAGAAACAAACATAAAATACAATTAAAACACTTCTTCTGATTTTAACATTTAAATATGGTATAAAATAAAATAAAAATAAAATAAAATATAACACCCCCCTTAACCCCTCCCGCCCCTACCCCTGCCACCAATCAGACCGATTACAATGACGTTATACAGGTACAAGTCTCACTAAGAAAGCAACCTCTCAAGATCATCTATCAATTGAGTCCATGTTGCAATAGTGTTTTGTGTTGCATTGTTCACTCTTGCTGAAGCCAACTCCAAATATGCAATATCCATAAAACAACGGAGCCAGTAAGTGAATGATAAGTCATTAGGTGGTTTTCATCTTTGAGCTATAATCTTTTTGACTGCTGTGAGGCCTGCCAGCCAAATCTTGCGAGTCCTTTCCTGAAGGGACAATTGTGAGTCGTCATTCAAAAGGTGTATAGCAGGTTGTAAAGGCAAAGTAACTCCAGTTAAGTTCAAGACAAACTACTTTCCTCCAGATCTCCTGAACCCCTGGACATTTCCAGACAACATGAATAAATGAGCCCAAAGTCCCCGGAGAGCAGAATAAGCAGTAAGGGTCAAATGCAGCCCCCATTTTATGCCTCACAATTGGTGTCAAATATGCTCTATGACAGAACTTCAAATGTATGTATCAGTGATTTGTGTTCTTAGAGGTTCTCTCAATATTACGCCAAATTGTTTCCCAATCAGACTTGGCTGTGTCAGCTAATAATTCTTCTTCCCACGCTTTCATACCCGATGAAGAAACAGCACCCTGAGTCAGAAGTTTATTATATAAATACATGACACTAATCTCTTGGGGGCATCCTGTAATCATTTAGAAACAGGGTGATCACTCAATCCCGCTCCCCAGGGGACCCCATAGGCTTTACAGGCAGATCTAATCCGGAAGTAGAAAAACAGAGAGTGTTTATCAATGTTATATTTTGATACCAGTTCCTGAAAGCTAAGGATAGATTCTTCCCCATTAATGTCCTTTAATACCTTTATACCTTTACTATCCCAGTCTTTATTAAGAAAGGGTTTTCCTCCAGACAAAAGATTACCTTTGTGCCACAGCGGTGAGGACTTATGCCACTGTTGTTTGTGCTTTAAGTGCCTTTCTACTGTTTTAAATACCTTTAACATATATGATATAATTGGGCCATAGTATAAATTACACTTTCTGGTTGGCATTGCTACAAAAAAGAAGTCCTTCAACCTCAAGGCAGAATGAGATCTTTTTCAATGCATTTCCAGGAAGCTTTTTTATTATCATCCAACCAATAAGCTAAACTTCTTACCACAAAGGCCCAATGATAAAGTTTAAAGTTTGGACATGCACACCCTCCATTAGTCCTTTTCATCTGTAGCACTGACCACTTAATGGCAGGGCACTTACCATTCCAAATATAGTTACGAAGGAAAGAGTCAAGTTTGCGCCAATAGCCTGCAGGTGGGGGAAGAGGAATCACAGAACTTATAAAATTTATTCTAGGCAAGCTATTCATCTTGATGATTGCTATTCTGGCTGGGACTGAAGCTGGTAGGTGTCTCCATCTATCAGGGGCGGACTGGGACTGAAAAACAGCCCTGGAGTCTGCCCAGCCCCCCCCCCCCCCAAAAAAAAAAAAAAAAAACAAACAACAAAAAAAAAACAAAAAAAACAAAACAAAACAAAAACAAACAACAAAACAACTTTACAAAGTTGTCTTGGATTGTATAAAGCAAAAAGCACAATTTCAATTAGAAGTTGTTTATGATAGTAAACTGAAAATCAAAAATCTTTAGATCTTCTAAAGTCATTTGTGATCGTATTAATTAAAAAAATATAATTTCAAGACTTTAGGAAATTGTTTATGGGTCTCAACCTGGGTAAACAATATAAAATGTAGGGTTGTATAAATGTCAGAGAGGTCAATATGTAATCTACTTCATCCCTTTTCCTATCAAAGCTTACCTTTAGATTCATACAGGGACATCACCAGGGTTTAGACCTGATTAGGTCCTGGTTTAGACCTGGTTTTGTACAGGTTTAGTCCCAGATTTGAATCTGATTTGATCCTGGCACAGACCTGACTAAGACCTGGTTTTGCCCCTGTTTAGACCTGGTTTAGACCTGGTTTAAACCTGGTTTAGCTTTAGTTTTGGACAGCGTATACCTATTTTAGTTAGGGTTTAGTCTTGGTTAGACCTGGTTGTGTCATGTTTTAGATATAGTTTAGTCCTGGATTACACTATGACTTATTATTGGAGGGCTTGGGAACATCCCTGGATTTAATTCACATTAGATATAGTTGCAATCGTAGGTTTAAAAGCTGTCATCTGGACTGGGTTTTACAGTTGAAGACATTTCATCTTTTATCCAAGAGGCTGGTAAGAGAGCTCTCTTTAAAACCAAGTCCAGATGACAGCTTTTAAACCTATGATTGCAATGGAATCAGCCTGGATGAATGAGTCTTCACAGCCATATTAGATATAATATTATTCTTATTATTCTTATTGTTACTGTTATGATAGTGTTTTAGAGCTATGTATAGGAAGTGGAATAAATATGTCATAGCCTAAATAGCTATGAAAGCCCTGTGTTTCAGACAGTAAGCTTTACTCACCACTTGCTCTGTACACAGCTCTAACTGAGGAAAAACTTCATCTGGTTCTGTGGGCCCCTGAGCCTGAGCAGGGCTGGGCCCCCACCACACTCAGTCTCTTCATTCTCATGTTGTGCTGTACTGGTGGATGTGGCTTTAGCACTGCTGCTGTCAAACAGTTCTGTTATATTTTTACACTTGGACACCTCACATGCAAGCGACTTAAGCTTCATTTCCCTGACTTTCTCTGCTCCGCCCTTTACCTTTCGTTTTATTAACCGTTTTTTATCCATGACGTAAACGCACGGCAGCCTCTGCTCACGCGCCACCGCCGTCTTCACGGCCGCCTGTCGGCGGACTGTGGACTTGTTCGAGAGCCTGACTGCATTGAGTGGCTGCAGCTGTTCTGCTTTCTTCTTCTACTCTGCTGTTGCGCATCAGCACAGCTGCGCCCTCTCTGGTCTGGTTGTGTTGTGTTTATGGAGTCTATGTAAAACGGCCCACCGGCCGCTCTGTGATCCTCCAGAATGCACAGATGTCCAGTCCGCCCCTGCCATCTATTAAAATCGTCCTCAATTTTCCTTAGAACAGCAAGATAATTATTTTTTGCAATCAGTGTCACATTAGGTCTAATCTGAATGCCCAGGTAGGTAACCTCGGTAACTGTCCTCACCTCTGGAGGTAATAATACACTCTCGACTCTCAGTGTTCACCAACATAAGGGCCGATTTTGAATAGTTTACCTTATATCCGGACATATTACCAAAATGTTTAAGCTTTTCTAACATGCAGGGAAGAGAATGTTGAATATCTGCCATATAAATTACAGTGTCATCAGCATAAAGTGATATAGAGTGTGAAGATGTTCCAATAGTGATAGGTGCTATTTGTGGACAATTCCTCATCATTTGTGCCAGTGGTTCAATAGATTAAAAATCAAAGGTGATAGGGGCTCACCTTGTCTAGTGCCTCTCTCTATTTTAAACAGATCAGAGAAGCCCCCTCCAATGCATACCCGTGCTGTAGGATTTGAGTATAATGTTTGGATCATATTAATAAATGTTTCTCCAAATCGGAATTCTTTTAACACTCTCCACAAATATGGCCATTCCAGGCGATCAAATGCCTTTTCAGCATCTAGAAACAGTAATCCACAGGCTGGGGGTATCTTGTGTGACGAGCTGAGAATATGCAGCAGGCGGCGAATATTGTCAGAGGGGTAACGGCCTTTAAGGAAACCTGTTTGATCAGTATTGATTATTTTCCCAACTACTAATTCCAATCTATTGACTAAGACTTTAGAAAAAATTTTTAAGTCAGCATTAATCAATGAGATCGGGCGATAATTTGCACATTCTAAAGTATCTTTCCTTGGTTTTGGTATAACGGTAATCAGGGCCGTGTTCAAGTCTCAGTGAAAAGAGCCTGTGCCAATTGCAAAATGTATTGCCTCAAGCCAAACTGGTCTGAGTATGTCCCAAAATTTAAGATATAGCTCTACAGGAATCCCTGCATACGACCCTTATTAGTGCCTTTAACGGCTTTCAATAATTCCTCCAGTGTTATTGGTGAATCCAAATTTCCTATTTCGTCTGTTGATAGAGTTGGGAGATTCAGGTCTGCAAAGAATCTATCAAAGACCTCCTCCAATTGTGTTCCGCCACTAGTATATAGCTTCTTAAAATATTCTTTAAACGTACTGTTTATGTCTTCCGTGGAGGTTAGCACCCCCCGTTGGGCACATCTAATAGCTGGAATAGCTCTCCTTGCTTCCTGTTGTTTTAATGTTAAAGCTAGAAGATGACTTGGTTTACTACCCTCTGAATAATATTTATGCTTAGTTGCCTGCATCATGAACTCAACTCTATATCTCAATAAATCATTCAACTCAGCTTGTTTAGACTTAAGTACATTTTCTTTAGCCAAATTATAGTCTTTTTTTAAGCTCCTTCACCTCCTACACTCCTTTTCTAAATTTGAAATCTTTTGTAATCTATGTCTATGAAGATTTGAACTAAATTGTATTGCCACATTACAGATACATCCCTTAACCGAAGCCCATACTACTGTCTTATCTGCAATACTATCTTTATTCAGACTAATAAACTCAGTCAATTGAGTTTGAATTAATTTTAGAAAATCATCACATTTTAAAAGGGTAGTGTTAAATCTCCATCTGCTATCTTTGTTCTTAACTGTGCTGTAATTAAAAGTTGATATTATTGGATTGTGGTCAGATATGTATCTAGGTAGAATTTCTATTGAACTAACCAAAGGAAGAAGACTAGTAGAAACAAGAATATAATCAATACGAGAGAATGTTTTATGTCTAGCTGAATAAAAGGTGTAATCCCTTGCTGATGGGTTATGAATTCTCCACACATCTCTTATGTTCAAGTCTGTCATAAAGACGTTTACTGCCCTAGAGGCCGCATCTTGAGAACTTGAGACTATTGAAGCAGATTTATCAAGATCAGCATTCACCTGGGCATTCATATCAGACCCTACATACAATTGATAATCTGTAAGTTTTAGTAGTTGTTTCGTAACTGCTGGAAAAAAGTCACTTTCAAAAGTATTTGGTGCATACAAACTAATGAATGCAATTTTTTTTTACCTTGAATAGACAAACAGCAAAATGCCATTCTGCCTGCCTCATCTGAACCAGTTTTTTCAATTGACACATTAAATTTTTCTTTCATAACAATCATTACACCTTTGGTGCGTGTACCATCAGATGACCATGCAACTGGCTTATACAACTGATTCTGCATTCTGAGTACATCAGTGGGTCGCAAATGAGTTTCCTGAAACAACGCTATATCCACTTTTTTCCTGTTAAGGAAATCTAAGATCTTAGATCGTTTGTAAGATGAGTTCAGACCTTTAACATTAAGAGACATTATATTAAAACTTTTTAGTTTAAAAGCACTAACATTACTTTTTTCATCATGTTTCTGGTTACTGGTTGTGGCAGCCACCTTTCCCCCGTCTACCCTCACAACCCCCTCTTCCTCATTCCCACCCCCCTCCCTGTTACATTGAGTAACCTGTTCCATCCGTGAGTGTCACTTGGCAATGTCACACGTCAACCTCTAACCAAACCCCCTTTGTCAATAATAAAATGAGGTAGAAAAACCCAAACAGACAACTCATGTAAACAGCTGGGCAGTGAAACTGCGCACCCTTAACAGGAACAGAACTTTCTCATACTGCTAGCACCTAATTACAAACACAAAAGCAACAGCATAACTTCAATAATTTCTGCTATAAACTTTATCAGACAGCCTGTGCCCAATACATTAAATTTAAAATGCTGTGTGTGACCTATATAAACAACAACAAAAGTCCAAATTCACTTGTTCACCAGGCATTAATCCTTGTAAAACAAAAACACTCTTTATAAAAGAAAATCAAATGCCTTACTTTAAAAAAAAAAAAGCATTCACATTAATCACTTATCAAACACCTAGTAGTTTATGTCCACAGTAAAATGTGTTCCAAACCTTACTTAAGAGCCTTACACCTAAGGTCTGCAGGTTAACCCTCGTTCTCATCCTTCAGCAGCGTTGTCAGCGTGCCTTTGTCTTCTTCGGGTGAATTAAATGTCCACTGCTTACCATCATGGGTCACCCTCAGGACAGCTGGGTAGATCAGGAAGTTTTTGACTCCTTTCTTGTGAAGCTTAGCCCGAATTTCGTTGTCTCCACGTCGCCTCTGACTAGTCGCAGTACTGTAGTCTGGGAAGAACCTCAGCGGGGTGCCGTCCAGGAGGGCCGGTCTTGCCTTTCTCACTCTATCCATACTGGAGGGAGCGAGGCCTGCCGGTCTGAAATCATGGAAAATCATGGTACGAGGCCCCTAAGTGTTGTTGGAGTCAATCCAATGTGCTCTATCAATTTCCACCGGAGTGCCACGGAAACCACCAAGTGACGGAATCCAGGTGGGCAGCATCTTCTGAACGTACCCCCTGGGGTCATCACCCTCGGCCCCAGTTGGTAAATTAACAAGCCGCACATTGTTTCTTCTGCTTCTGTCCTCCTGCGCATTCAGGTCTTCTCGTAGCTTTGTCATTTCCTTCAGGCAACGTGCCGTTTCATTTTCATTTGCCATTTCATTTTGCTTTAGGTTAGCTTGAATGCTATCCATTTTATTGAATACCGAGTTAAATTTCTTTGCGTGAGTGTCCAGCTGTTCGGTCAGCGACCGTAAAATGGTACTGTTTTCCGCCATATGTTTCTCGATGGGGGAGAGAGCCTTTTCGATTGAGTCCTTTAGCATTTTGGAGACCGACTCTTGAAAAGTTATCATCTCATCAGCCAGAGTTTGTTTAATTAGCATTGCTAGCTCCTCCGGAGGCTCGGTGGTTTGAAGCCATCTGCTCCCATCTTGTTTTTTAAGCAAACCTTGCGCCCTCTTTGAGGACATTTTGTTGTTAGTATTAAGGGCGCACTACCACGAAAACTAATCCATTTATAGGTTCCATACAACTCAAAATTACGGGGGTGTTTGTCGGAGCTCAGCGCCGCGCGTCCCTCTTGCCTCATGCCTCAGCGGAAGTCACGGCTCAAGTTTTTCAAAGTCAGTGAATCTGTCTGCAAATTCCTGTGCAAGCCTTGACAAAAGTTCACAATATTTGGAAACATTTAAAACACTGGCGGCACCTGAGTGACTTTCAAACATCTTTGAAAGTGAGGGGAAATGCTGAAACCTTTTGTTTTTCACTTGTTGAATGTACCATGACATACCAGTTTAGCACTGAATGCCCTGACAGCACTGATCATGTCAGATACATGTTTATCTTTGCCTTGTTTGGGTGGTTAATTTTCTCAGTTACATCAGTCAGAAAAGCAAGACCTAGAAGCCACTCTGCATCAGTTAATAGGGTGGTATCCTCCCCTCTCGTTTCCATAAAAGTCTTAATTTCTCCCAGCAAAGAAAAAAAGCCGACTTAGCCACCGGACTTCAGTGTGAAGGAGGAGATCCCCATTCTCTGCAGAGCATTCCTACAGGAACAACTTGAAACTCCAGTGTTGCTTTGCCTTTGCTCAAATGGAGTTAATAATCTTAACAACAGGCGTCATGTCATGGTCATATCCAGGGCTTAATTTGTAAATCAAACGATGCCGGAAAAAAATTGCACTTTGACACCGGAGTCCACAAGGCCAACACTGATACCGGAACGTACACACAACACAATACTTAGGCGCACGCACAAGCCAAGATACCAAACAACTGCTCATTTATTCTCAATTTTAAATTATATTTTAACATATTTGTTAACATTATTATACATTATATCGTTTCACTTCAGTGTAATGTGTCAGTGTACGTTTGTTTGATTGCTCAGCTGATCGAGAAATGAGCTGCTACGTATGATTACTGCGCTTTTGTAGACTCGCTCTGTCATAGACCTACTGTGGCCACCAGTCTGAAGCAAGAACACAGACTCATGCAGCTGTGGTCTGTATAAACACAGTCTAGACTAGGAAAGGGAGCACACAGCAGCAGTAAGCTTTCAGCCTATGTCTCTCCTTTTGCTTTCGCTTCTTTTTAGTGACTGCCGTGGAGCGCGCAGTCTTCTCTGAGTAATGGCGTTTCACAGCTCCAGGCTCTGTGACCCTCAGCGCATTAGCTCAAGCTTACAGATGCTTTTGAACAAACAAAAAAGAACAAACTGCTGTGCATCTATGTCCCGTGCACACAGGGGATGTAATGGAAGAATAAAAATCGCACATCGAGGGCACGTGGCGTAAGGTTTCTCTGCGTAACTATGGCTATGTAACAGTGACACTGGCGTTTAACTGGCCCCGGGTCTCATCCTGTGACCCACGATCAGCGCGTTAGCTTTAGCTTCCATATGAATTTGAGTAAAAGACTGAACTGACGTGGCACTGCCATGTCCCGTGCGCTTTCAGACACAGTGGGGAAATAACGCGACACATCCAAAATCAAATCAAATCAAAGTTTATTTCTATAGCACTTTACACAACACAAGGAAGACCAAAGTGCTTTACATAAAAAACATAATAAAATGACAAATGTTTAAGCAAAACTATAAAATTCATAAAACAATAAGACAAAACATACAGTAACAGAGTGAACCAAAGACTTGAAGCTTAAGTGTTAAAAGCAGTCTAAACAAGTGAGTCTTTAACCTGGACTTAAACAGGGACAGCTCAGTGATCACCCGCAGATCAAGAGGCAGTGTGTTCCAGAGTTTAGGAGCGGCAACTGCAAACGAACGATCACCCCACTGTTTGTACTGGGACCTGGAGACATCCAGAACCATCTGAGCAGACGACCGGAGGGCTCTGCTGGAGCGGTGGAGGGTTAAAAGCTCTGATAAATAGAGAGGGGCAAGACCATTAAGAGCTTTAAAAACAAAAATTAAAATTTTAAAATCAATGCGATAGCGGCCCGGGAGCCAATGGAGAGAAGAGAGAACCGGGGTGATGTGGGTGTGTCTGGATGAGTTTGTTAAAAGTTGGGCGGCTGCATTTTGTACCAGTTGCAAACGGTGGAGTGATGACTGTGTGATACAGAAATATAGTGCATTACAATAGTCAATACGTGAACTGATAAAAGCATGAATAGCTTTTTCCAGATCACTGCGAGACAGAAAGGGCTTCACCTTGGCTAGAAGACGGAGCTGGAAAAAGCTTGCTTTAACAACAGCACTAATCTGTTTATCAAACTTCAATTCGCTGTCAAAAATTACTCCTAAATTCTTAACGGCCTGACTGACATGAGACATGAGAAAATTAGAGCTGGACAGTACATTTCCGTGCCAATCAGAGGAACCAAAAAGAATACATTCAGTCTTACTTTCATTCAAATGAAGAAAGTTCTGGGCCAGCCACAGCTTTATATCTGAAAGGCAGCTTTGGAGAGAGTCCAGTGCAGATCTGTCATTAGGGAGCAGAGGAAGATAGACCTGAAGGTCATCTGCATAAAGGTGAAATGACAGATTGTATTTTTTAATGATGGACCCGAGAGGCTGTATGTACAGAGAAAACAGGACCGTACCAAGAATGGATCCTTGTGGCATTCCAGAGGACACGGAGGCAGGTGAAGATGAACAGTCATCAACCATAACGACAAAGGTCCTGTCGGTCAGGTAGGAGCTGAACCACTGCAGAACTGTGCCCCGGAGACCAACATGAGCCAGGCGAGAGATGAGGACAGAGTGGTCCACTGTGTCAAAAGCCGCTGTGAGGTCCAACATCAGCAGCAGCACTGGCTTTTTAGCATCCAGGGATAAAAGAATGTCATTGTGCACCTTAAGTAAAGCAGATTCTGTGCTGTGACATGACCTAAAACCAGTCATATCCCATAACTTCCGCGCATATAGCTTGTTGATGAATAATGCAATGATAGTTCACAAACTTGGGAAAGTCTGGGTCTGCGTTGCAGTGCGCAATAAATCCAGAGTGATGACCTGTCAGAGTAGGTGCTCCGTCAGTTGTTATAGACACCAGCTTTTCAACAGGGATCTTTTTTTCTACAAAATAGCCCTTTGCTGCATTGTAAATATCAATTCCTCTGGTTGTAGTTTTTAGGGGAAGTAAGGTCAAAAACTCCTCTTTGATGATCAAACACTATCTAAATGAAAACAGCCAGCTGGGCTGTGTCACTGGAGTCCACGGACTCATCGCATTGAATTGAAAACCTTTTGCACCACTTTATGTCTGAGTTCAGCTGTTTTACCACATTCTCGGACAGCGCAGTCACTCTCTTTGCCACAGTATTTGCATCAAGTTGTACGTCAGCAATAGCAGACAAAATTTCGGCCTTACTCTTATGGTCCCCAAATAACGTTTCAGCCACCACGGTCATAGCTTCCTTTACATTCCCACCATCGATGAAGGGCTTTTTGTGCTTTGTTAAAATGTGCTTTACCTTAAACGATCCCTCTGTTGCTGCATTGGCCTTCTTCGTAGGTTTGGTGAATAGTGACTGTTGTCTATGAAGCGTTATTTTTAACTCCTTAATCTTCTCTTTTTGTAGACCACTGCCCATGGGAAAATCCCATGAAAAGTTGCCATGGACCTTAGTGAAATGGTGCTCCACATTGCATCTTTTACCGACAGACACACCAGCACTGCAGATCAGACACACACACTTATTGTTTACATTTGTGAAAAAAAAACTCTGTTTCCCACTCTTCTTTAGCCTCTTAGGTGAGATCATGGTTGCTGCTGATCTCGCTTCACCATTCACCTCTTGGTCAAGCTTGACTGCAGCACAACAGTTTGATTGACAACTAATTGCCGAATAATAATTTTGTACATGAAGGGGGCGGAACACCAATGTCATGTAAGTTTGTTTACTGAGTGACAAATCAAATGTACCCGATAAAGTTATAGGATTCAGAAAGCTTTTGGCGAGCTACCGGTAGCTTACGAGTGACAGGTCGGAGACCCCGGTCCTAAGAGTACCTGCCGCAGCAGCTGTCACATACATGCCTGGCAGGACTACTTCCAGGGATTTATGTGACAGCCGCTGTGGCAGGTACTCTAAGTGGCAGTAGTAGGAGTAGTAGAAGTAACAGTAGTAGCAATATTAGGAGCAGTAGTAGTAGCTGTAGCAGTATTAGTAGTGGTAGTGGTAGTAGTAGCAATAATAGTAACAGTAGTATTAGCAGTAGCAGAAGCAGTAGTAGTAATAGTAATAGTAGTAGTAGTAGTACTAGTGGTAGTAGTAGTAGTAGTGGTAGTACTAGTAGTAGTAGTAGTAGTAGTAGTAGTAGTAGTAGGCTAGTAGTAGCTGTCGCAGCAGATGTTTCTAATAGTGATAGGTGTCGGTCAAAAAGTGCGGTGAGCACAAGACTTGAACCTGGGTCGGCGGGGCACCAGGATATTTATTAATCCATTAAACTTCCAAGAAATACAGTCCTTTTGGTGTATTATTACATTATTGGCTGCAGTTATCACATTATCAAAGGATTTTTTTATTGCTTGGCCAATAATGTAATAATCAGCCAATAACGTAATAACTTATTACATTATTGGCAAGTTATTATGTTATTGATGCAGGCTTATGTAGCATGGAATTTGAAATTTGCTAATTTTGTGCTTAACAATGTAAAGTGTGTATGTAAACATTTGTGAACTATTGTGAATAAAATATTGGCTCATGTGATTTGGAAGTCTTTTTCATTTTATTTAAATAAAAAAAAAAATGTCCCAACATTTCCAGAATTTGGGTTGTAATTGAGAGATACAGTATAGAGGGTGAGAGAGGGAGGAATGACACTGAGCACACTGACTTGAGTCAGATTCGTACCCGGGCCCCTCATGGATGTGGCATAGGCTCTACCAGATGAGCCTCCAGAGCCACACTCTTCTGTATTTTGACTTTGTGTTGAACTCTGTATATCCTTTCTTATACAAATTTAGAATTTATGGAACTACCCACCTTGAACGAGTCAGCGGCAGCAGTATAAAAGAGCTGCTACATTTACACTGTGCCAAGACCTTGAATTGATGGGTTTCTAAATGACATCGCAACATTCTGTAGGGCAGTAGTGTTTAATTGAGATGGGGAAGGCAAATGTTATGGCTGCTTGCAGTGTCTGTGTAATTTTTCATGAATGAAATTTTTAAGTTCACATTAGTTCCTGTCTGACAGAAAAGCCTTCACCTGCTCCTCTTTGATTTTCTCCTAATTGATTCAGCTGCTTTTCATATGTGTGTCCTCAGGTGCTGGGAGACAAATGACAACCCCGTTCCTAACTGGGTGATCAATGGACCAATCGGCTTCTCCATACTGGTGCGTAGCTCCGGGTCTCCGGGTTTTTAATAAAGAAAGATGCATTCATACTATTGACAAAATTACAAAATGTGATAGTGTCGTTATCTCAAACATGAGCCCTCAGGCCAGTTTTACACACACACTTATCTCTTTATTATGTTTAAACAGGTGCTGACCTATTGACCTCTTTCATTTCACCCTTCCCCCTTATTTTATGATGTTTACACAGGTGTTGAAAAGAATGTTAGGAATGTTTTTGATATCATGAAAAACAGAGAGGCAGGGAACACCAAGGCCATAGTGCAATGGTGGTCAGTAAGGTTGCTTTAATGGAACAGACATAGCAGACAGAGATGACATAGATCCCGCTACTACTGCTCACTCCTCGAGTGTCTGTGTTCCCCCCTCGAGTGTCTGTGTGTCCTCTCTTCCTAGTGTCTATGTCCCAACAGCTTATATAGGATACAGGAGATGTAAATGTTCCTGGGTTTACATATAGACTGGTCAAGGATGGACTAAGATTAGCTGGTTAGGGTTCACTTTTCATGCCTAGGAGACAGTGGACACATGTCAGCTAACATCTTATGTCCCAATATGGAAAAGGTCAAAACAACAGGTCACAGCTGCTACATACAAGTCAAGCGAGCAGGAGACATTCAAAAATTCATGTTATCAGTTTTCTCTTAATTATGTTTACACAGGTGCTTAACCTTAATGACCCCTTTCATTTCCCCCTTCCCCCTTTTTTTATAATATTTACACAGGTGTTGAAAAGAATGTTAGGAATGTTTATTCCTTTATTATGTTTAAACAGGTGTTTGACCTATTGACCCCTTTCATTCCCCCCTTACCCCTTCCCACTTATTTTATGATGGATAAATTAATGTAAACACTTAAATATAGAGCAGGATTAATGAAAATAAAATAAAGAAGAGAAAAACAAATTATTTCGTTTGTATAAGTTTAAAATCTAAACTTAGTAGTTAGTAGTGTAGTATGCCATAGTTTGTAAAGGTGTAGCAAGGTAAACAGGTATATATAACTAGATTTAAAGAAAAAAGCTGACCATATGGCTGATGTTGTAACAAAACAATACATTTGTTTGCAAGGTGTTGGGTAAGTTGATGTAAAGCGATATACAATCCTAGAATAAAAGAAAATTAAAAAAAATTAAAAAAAAATAGGTTATTTTTATAGTGTGTAACTGTTTGTAGTAGTGTTAACGACTATAGTTGTAAACAAAAATGCACTAGTTTGTAAGGCACTGAGTACATCAATGTAAAGAGATGTAGACCTAATTTTTAAAAAATAAAGAAAAATAAAGAGGGAAAACATATCATTTTGGTGGTGGCTCATTTGTTTTTTCAATCTAGACAAAATTGTTAGTGTTATAAGCTATAAGGGTATAAAGTATGCTACACTGAAAAAAGTCAAACCTCTGTGTCTTTTATATAAATTAGAAATGTACTTTGTTCCAAAGCAACAATATTGGTTTCCATTTTAAACCTACTCCACTCACTTTGTTTTGAGGCAGACTCAGGGCACTGTGTATCAAACTAAAAGGCTAAGTTTTACCTCATGCAGATTTTTGCTTTAAACCAATGATTTACTGGTCACGTGGTCACATGGCGTCAGAGCAGAGCCGTTGGTCTTCAGTTCTCACAGTCCGCCATTACCTCGCTTCCCTAGAGCGTGCTCTTCTCCAAACTTCATCTCTTCAGCAAGAACACATTAAACAAGGTAAGAAATTAAACTTAATGTCGTTTTTGCTGCAAAATCTGTAAAATATGCAGGCATTGTCAACATAGGTCTCTTTTTAGTCAGTCTGTGCAGTTTGTGGTCTTGTGCATATTTGTAATGTGAGGAGTCTACTTCTCTCAACTATTAAGTGTAATGCCTTTTTAAAAACATGTATTATGTGAAATATAATTTATATAACATATAATTTTAGTGTGTAAATTTAGTTAGCAATAATGACTTAAATTATACATCTTTTTAAAAAGGAGTGCAAATTCAGTTTTATTAAATCCTCGTGGAGTCCTAAATGTGGTCATACAGTCACTGATATTGCCCTTGTTTAAATTTGAATGAGTCGCAGTGTAACCGTGAGTTACAATACACTGAAGCCTTCTGAAGTGGAGAAAATATTTATGGACATTGAACAGAATTAAGAATTTCTAATAATTTATGATGGCAGTGTATGCTTCTGTTTGAAAGGAAATGAAACAGGCAATGTTTGTAAATTGAAAAAATATGAAATTTTATTTTGTGAAACTATACACTGAATTTCCATACTTTATATGCATCTCAAACTGGCTAGTGTGGGTTTGTGTTTATAAAACTGACACAGGCAGGAGCAATGAGGTTTTATGCATGTCTGCTAATGGACAAGTGAAAACACTTTGAACGACTGACTTAAGTTTCTATACCTTCCAAAACTCCTCAGTTCTTTAAATATACAGCATGCCTAAACCACTCAAATCTGTAAACGCCTCGATAAGGGTATTTCAGCAATAGTACCATGTACAGTATGTACAAACTAAGTGGACATTTGCATAGTTCCAAGTTTCAGTTTTAAAATATTTTATAAATAAATGTGTCAAAGACCCCGTTCACAGCAGCTCGTGGTCTTGTGTCATTGCTCGTCTGCTTCTCAAAACTGTAAGTGTGATTCTCTGCAAATGCCATTATGTTTTACTTGTGACCACATAAACCCAGAGAAAACAAAGTATGAAAAAATAGTCGTAGTACTGGAATTGTGCTGGAAAACTATTTTTGAAATTCCTAAATCCCTAAATGTTTCAACTTCAGTATATTAGCTGTCAGTTGTGTTGTATATGATGTTTGTTTTTAAAAGTGGTGTAAAACTTGTTGTCATTAACTTAATAAAATCACTTGTTACAGAAGTGATTACAGTGGTTCATTTTAATGGTAAAAATACTTTGAAATGAGGAACATTTTTAAATTCACCTAAAGCTATAATTAAATTTGTAATAATGCAAAAAAAGGCTTTGCTAATTTTAGATAAAATTATAATTTTACCTTGTACTTATGTAAGAATTTACATTAAGGAAAATTTATATTTTTAAATTATTATTTGTAGATTTTAAATTTAGATCAAAGTACAAAAATCATTTGACAAAAACTAATAATTTTATTTTTAATTTATAAATTTAATTTGAATAAATGTTATACTGTTGTTACACTTAAAAAGGGTTTATGATATGACAGTAGTATTTCTTAGCACCGTACTCACAGTAGTTTGTTGGTGCTGAATGAAAATAAACTGTAAAGTATTATATGAATCATTGAAACAGATATATAGGTTTACATTTAAAAAGAGGAAAGAAAGGTTATTTTGATTGTATGTCACTGTTTTTACATTTTACTACATGAGGACATAAACTGATCTTTTACTGAATAAATGTAATACCATTGTTACACTTTTCCTGTGATGTTTGTATAGTGCTGTGCAGCGGGAGTGTCTCTTACCGCTGTACTTTAACATGTCACTGTGTAGTGAGTAGTCTAACACTGTGTACACAGTGTATGAAGTACAACTTTTCCACTTATCTACAAAGTTTAGAGAAAGGTGTATTTTTTTCTCATCAAATGTTATGTGTATCAGTTCAGCGAGTGTGTGTCCAAGTGTAATTAGGATCATTTTGATAAGATATACGCTTAGTCAAGTTTAGTTACTTGTTTCAGTCACACTGCACAATATATCTGTCATAAATGCACATAAACACTTGATGTTAGACAATAACACACCATATGTGTGTTTATTAACAATTCACCTGTTTTTTCTTATTATTACTATTTTCTAATGTAAGTAGAATAATACAAGGTGTTCATACCATCACCAAGATCTTCATACCAAAGCATGTGGTTTATTCAGATCATATAACTGTTTAAAACAAGTTGTGACATTTTAGTTTTGTAAAATAAAATAAAATAAAAATACACATTTTTTATTTTGTAATAACATTATTCCATAAATGGTTTTACACCTTAAATATTCATCTCTATAGTACAGTGTTTTGTAATGTAAATGTAAATGTTCTGTTTACATCTGACAGTTATCACATGTAAGTCATTCATTCAACACTGACTGCACACCGCTAATGTGGCACAGTACCTCACACATTTATGTATAAAGTATATGCTTGTGCATCGTTTGCATCGTATTTGCATGCTATTTAAAAATGCCTTTTTGCCTATAGGTAAATTATTATTGTTTATTATACACCATATATTTATTTGGTATTCAGTGTGGACAGCAAAAAAATAATTTCACTGCACAGGAAAAACACTTCATATCAAAACTCTTAAAATATCTCTTCTTTTTGTTGCTTTCGTTACCAGAAACATAAATTATGGTTTATTCAGAGACAAATGTGTTAATATCAAGCCAGGTTTGAGCAGCTTTATGTTCCCTTTATCTGCCAACATTATAAATCTCAATCAAAGCAAAAACGTTACAAACATCATTAATGAAAATAATAAAAGAATTTTTGGAGCAATCACAGAACCTTGCGGTTCCTAATAATGTATTGTCTAATTGAATAGTTTATCTGACACAATTTCCAATGTAACTGGCTATGTTGACAGTATGAAAAGCTTTTTTTAAATTTAAATTAATGTATATACCTATTGAAAATTTGTCATCCAGAGCAGAGATAACCTCCACTAATGAGGGCATTAATGCAATATGTAGTGGTTTGATTTCCCCTAAATCTACATTGTTGTTCACAAAGCTTTTTGTGTGTGGGGGTACAAAAATATCGGTATAACTAAAAGATATATGGTGCTTGTCACAATTTTTTAATACTTGAGTGACATTAGCTATCTCCTTGTCACCTAAAAAGTGTGTTAGTTAAGTTACGCAGACGATACACAGTTGTATTTATCAATTAAACCTGATCAGAATGACCGCGTTGAGAAACTTAGCGCCTGTGTGAAGACATAAAGACCTGGATGACAATTAATTATCTCCTCCTAAACCCAGAAAAAACAGAGGTCATTATACTAGGCCCCAAAAAGCTGAGAGATGCTCTGTCTGACCACAGAGTCTCCCTGGACGGTGTCAGTGTAGCCTCAAGTTCTACTGTGAGAAACTTAGGAGTTTTATTTGACCAAGATTTATCATTTAAGGCTCATATAAACCAAGCCTGTAAATCAGCATACTTTCACTTACGTAACATAGCCAAAATCAGAAATATTTTATCTTCACGTCCATGCGTTTGTTACATCTAGGTTGGATTACTGTAACTCTCTGCTGGCAGCGTGCCCTAAAAACTCATTAAAATGTTTTCAGCTTGTTCAAAACGCAGCAGCAAGATTATTAACAGGAACTAACAGGAGAGAACATATTACTCCTGTGCTAGCTTCACTTCATTGGCTTCCAATTGAATTCAGAATTAGGTTTAAAATCCTTCTCCTGACTTACAAGGCCATAAATGGTACGGCACCATCCTACATTAATGATGTTATAGAGCCATACCAACCAAGCAGAGTACTGCGCTCACAAAATGCAGGGCTATTAGTGGTTCCCAGGGTTTCTAAAAGTACAGTTGGAGGTAGAGCCTTTAGTTACCAAGCTCCTGTTTTATGGAATCAGCTTCCAGCTCATGTTAGAGAGGCAGACACAGTCTCTACATTTAAGGTTAGGCTTAAAACGTTCCTCTTCGAGAAAGCTTATGGTCAGGGCAGCTAGGAACAGGGTCAATTCCACCGTTGAAGCTAGGCTGCTCTAGGAGCTAGAAGCTGGGGGAAGTATGGTGCACTGAGCCTCTGTCCTCTGGTTTCATCTGCTGCTCCTTTTCTATCACTGTGATTAATATAATGAAATACTATATCTCCAATCAGTTCATTGCTATTCACAAGTTGTCCCTCTCTCCCGCTCCCCTCTGGGGGAGTGGGGACTGTTTCAGATGCCTGGCTGCTGGCAGATGTCCCAGTGACGACTGGATAGCTGACCCCATCTGTGCTCCTGTCCCGACCTGTGTGCCCTCAACCTCACCTCTAAGGATTTCCCGAATCTCCCTCACCCCTCTCACCTGCCTGGATGAGGCCCACCTGCTGCATCCTGGATTTCCCGGACCTATCTCGCCCCACTCACCTGTCTGGATGAGGCCACCTGCTGCATCCTATGGACTTCCTCAACCTACCTCACCCACTCTCGTCTGGATGAATCCTTACCCTCCTTCTCGGTAAGGAAAAACTCCTAAAAAAAACCCAGCTACAGGAAAAATCGACTAACAGTCCTAGACGCATTGCCTGTCCGTCCTGGGAGAGGATCTCTCCTTCAATACGGGCTCCATAAGGTTTCTTCTTTTTTCCCGTAGCTGGGTTTTTTTTAGGAGTTTTTCCTTACCAAGAAGGAGGGTCTAAGGACAGGAGTGTCCTGGGTCTGTTTAGTTTAGTGTAGTTATTTTTTGTGCTGATTGTGTGTTAAGTCTGATTGTGTGTTTATGTTTGATCAACTGTTTGTGAAGCCCTTTGAGGCGACTTTTGTTGTGATACTGGGCTATAAA
This sequence comes from Bostrychus sinensis, assembly GCA_020698575.1. Lineage (NCBI taxonomy): Eukaryota > Metazoa > Chordata > Actinopteri > Gobiiformes > Eleotridae > Bostrychus > Bostrychus sinensis. Next base: position 35,344,004 of record CM036256.1, read on the forward strand.
AATAAACCTGAATTGAATTGAATTTAAATGTAAACCTATATATCTGTTTCAATGATTCATATAATACTTCACAAACAGTTTATTTTCATTCAACACCAACAAACCACTATCAGTACGGTGCTAAGAAATACTACTGCCATATCATAAACCCTTTTTAAGTGTAACAACAGTATAACATTTGTCCACTAAAATCTGATCAGTTTGTGTCCTCATCTAATACATTGTTCTCTTTTTTTCTTTCTTTTTTATTCTTATATATATATATATATATATATATATATATATATATATATATATATATATATATATATATATATATATCCCTTTACGTTGATCCACCTTTCAAATATATATATATATATATATATATATATATATATATATATATATATATATATATATATATATATCCCTTTACGTTGATCCACCTTTCAAACTAGCATACTTTATATCACTATAGCTTATAACACTAACAATCTTGTCTCGATTGAAAAACCAAATGGGCCACCACCAAAATGATATGTTTTCCCTCTTTATCTTTCTTTATTTTTTAAAAATTAGGTCTACATCTCTTTACATTGATGTACTCAGAGCCTTACAAACTAGTGCATTTTTTTTTACAACTATAGCCGTTAATAAACAGTGACACACTATAAAAAAACCTCTTTTTTCTTTCTTTTCTTTTCTTTTATTCTAGGTGTGTATATCTCTTTACATCGACTTACCCAGCACCTTACAAACTAATGTATTGTTTTGTTACAACATCAGCCATACGGTCAGCTTTTTTTTTTTTTATCTAGTTCTATATACCTGTTTACCTTGCTACACTTTTACAAACTATGGCATACTACACTACTACTAGGTTTAGATTTTAAACTGATACAAACAAAATAATTTGTTTTTCTCTTCTTTATTTTATTTTCATTAGTCCTGCTCTATATTTAAGTGTTTACATTAATTTATCCATCATAAAATAAGGGGGAAGGGGGGAATGAAAGGGGTCAATAGGTCAAACACCTGTTTAAACATAATAAAGGAATAAACATTCCTAACATTCTTTTCAACACCTGTGTAAATATTAAAAAAGGGGGAAATGAAAGGGGTCATTAAGGTCAAGCACCTGTGTAAACATAATTAAGAGATAACATTCCTAACATTCTTTTCAACACCTGTGTAAACATCATAAAATAAGGGGGGAAGGGTGAAATGAAAGAGGTCAATAGGTCAGCACCTGTTTAAACATAATTAAGAGATAACATTCCTAACATTCCTGGCATTTTTTATTACAATTTGATATCAAATTAGCATTTTAATTTGCCCCTCCCCCACACTTATTACTTTCAAGAGGTAATAAATGTGTTATATGTGAGGGATTTTGCTGTAAATCAATGGTTAACAGTGCAACAGAAGAGACTGAATCTGTCGGTGAGTTTTTTTCTGAGTACAACTTTACTGCATCTTTTATATTTATGTACTAGTAGTGAAGTAAAAAGTACAGATACTTGCTCTAAAATGTAGTGAAGTAAAAATAAAGTACCCCTTGTAAAATTTACTCAAGTAAAGTATAGATACATAAAAATTGTACTTAAGTAAAGTAACTAAGTACTTTTATACTTTGTTTCATTCCACCACTGAATATATATTTGGTTAATATAATTCTTTGTGTTAACTGTTTTCTTTGTTTATTGTTGGTTATGCAAGTTTGTAATTTAAGGGTATACATCTGGTACATACACACTGACCATAACCCCTACACAAAATACCGTATTTTCCAGACTATAAGTCGTACTAACCAAAAAATGCATAATGAATAAGAAAAAAAAAAACGTATATATGTCGCACTTGGACTATAAGTCGCATTTTTTGGGGGAAATTTATTTTACAAAATCTGACACCAAGAACAGACATTTCATCTTGAAAGGCAAGTTATAGTAATAATAGAATAGAGAACAACAGGCTGAATGGTGTGCGGTATGCTAACGTAATACATTGATGGTTATTCAGCTACATGAAGCATAAACAACGAACGGTATAGGTGTCTCGTATGTTAACGTAATATATTAACAGTTATTCACATAAAGCATAAAGCATACAGCATAAAGAACATAATATAACAAGTTCACCAAACTCATGATCTCACTCCTAATCACCAAATCCTTTAAATTCTTCACCCTCAGTGTTGCTTCTGAACAACTCCGCCAACTCCGGAGGTAGACAAAGCGCCGCTTCCTCCTCTGCGTGGCTGTCGTCAGACTCAGCATCAGTTCCATTTCCAATTATTCCGCTCTTTCTCAGTTGTCTTTATAGCCTAAGTTGTTAGTGGTAATGTTTACATTTTACATTGTCAGTGGTACAGGTGCAGCAGATGCTGGTACACAAGCCTAGAGTGCCCTCTAACCAACACGTGAAATATTTTAATATATAAGTCGCACCTGATTATACGTCGCACCCCTAGCCAGACTATGAAAAAAAGTGCGACTTATAGTCTGGAAAATACGGTAACCAACAAAACCAAAAATCAAGAAAGAAACCTGGCTGCCACTCCTAATAATAACAGGAACAATAACCATATTTCAATTAAAAAATGAAAGTACATCACTGCAAAAAAAGTCTACACTACAGTGTTTCCCAAACAGGGGTACGGGGTCCCCTAGGGGTACGTGAGTACATTGCAGGGGGTACCGGGAGTTATATGATCATTTGTATGAGCATTTATTATGCTTTATATGACTTTGAAAGAATAAAATTTACCCAAATCAAGGAAATGCAACACTAAAGAAGGACTAAACCAGAACTAAAGCAGGTTTAAACCGGGAATAAACCAGGACAAAACTATGGACACACCAGGTCTAAACCAGGACTAAACCAGGACAAAACCAGGACTAACCCAGGACTACACCAAAAGAATGCAACACTAAAGAAGTACCAGACAAGGTTAAAAACCAGGACTAAACCAGGTTTAAAACCAGAACTCAACCAAGAATAAACCAGCACAAATTAGGAACAAATCAGGTCTTTTAAACCAGGTCTAAACCAGGTCTAAACCCAGTCTAAACCAGAGCTAAACCAGGACTAAGCCACATCCAAACCAGTACTAAACCAGGATTAAGTCAGGTCTAAACCAAGACCAAAAAGGTTGGGAACCACTGATCTACTACACCACTAAAGACGAGCACCACACATTTCCTGTCTGAGAAATCTAAAATATCTCTTTACAAGACGAGAGCAGCTTCCAACAGAGAGCTACAGATACAGAATAAGAGATATGTCAGGGATGTGACCACAGCAGTGTCAGTGAGTTTCTCTTCACTGTGCTGCTCCGTGCGGCACTGGCCAAAACCATCCTGTCAGCTTCAAACCACGAGCGCAAAGAACAAAGTGTGTTTCACAAACACTCGTCATGCAAATCTACTGTCAGCTCAGCATTGAATCAGAAGGACAGCACGAGAACAGCAGTGCGCCGTACCAAAGCCCTCATGGGAAACAAATTACTGGATTTTAGGACGCACAGACACATCCAGCTCTAGACCTGCCCACTACAGAGAGACTGAAGTGTCAAATATATTTATCCCCATTAGCATTTTTTCCTTATTTTTGCCTTACAACCAGGAATTTAAATGGATCATTGAGAGTTTTATGTCAGTCACTTTACAACACATGACAACAACTATGAAGATGCAAACAATTTTTTTATTGTGAAGCAAATAAGAAATATGACAGAAAAAGGAAAAAACGTGATTGTGCAGTAGCTCAGTCAGTAGAGATGCTTGACCACTAACCCGAGGGTATTGTATACTGTTGTTGTGTCCTTGGGCAAGACACTTCCCCTACAATGCCTCTGTATGAATGTGTCAGTGTGACTGTGTTACATAGAAATGGCCTTGGGGGAAAAATATTTCTAGCAATATATTTTAAATGAAATATCTATTCATCCATCCATTTTCTTCCTTTTATCTGGGGCCTGGTGTCACAAGGGCAGCAGTCCAAGCAGAGATGCTAGAACTTCCCTCTCCCTATAAACTTCTTCTAGCTCCTCTTGGGGGATCCCAAGGTATTCCCGTGCCAGCTGAGAGACAGTCCCTCCAGTAGACAGATGCCCAAGCCACCTCAGCTGGCTCCTCTCGGTATGAAGAAGCAGCGGCTCTACTCCAAGCTCCCGGTAACCAAACTCCTCACTCTATCTCTAAGGGAGAGCCCAGTCATCCTGCGGAGGAAACTCTTTTTAGCCACTTGTATCTGAGATCTTGTTCTTTTGGTCATGACCCAAAGCATGACCATAGGTGAGAGCAGGAACGTGGATTGGAAAGCAAATTGAGAGCTTTGCCTTTCAGCTCAGCTCCTGTGTGACCATGTCAACGCCTGTCACCGCCTCACACTGACTGAAATAAATTGCTCACGTTTTTGATTGCTGAAGTGTGCTGTGTTTCTTCCTAAAAGATTAGTAAATCTGGCTCTGTGTGGATTAGCTGCCACAGATGAGACCTCATTGTGACGCTAGGAAACTATAAAATCATCAGCATTAAAGGACTGTTTGTGAACATCCAACTAAATAAATGGTTTATATAAATTTTGTGAACTGTAATATGAAGTTTGAACTATAATGAGGTAATATGTAACAGATCCTGTTTGCTGTTTCCTTTCTAAATGTAGAAGATAAATTGTATGCATGAGCTAGTATGTATAGTGATTATATTGGCATTAGTTAAGTGGTTCCCGCAGAGCAGCGTCTCACTAAAGCTTTCCAGCCCCTGGGAGCCGGCCTCAGCACGAGCCCAGCACTCAAAATGACACTTTAATTACTGCTGCACTTTCTCATGTGATCTGTGGGGATGGATGGCAGTGGCTGCTTCAAAAGCTTCCAAATGAAAGCTTGTCTTTTTCAGTTGTTCAATTTAAAAAGTGAAATGCATGCATTATACACAGTCAAATTATATAACACTTATAGAGCTAGATTCAACATTATTTGAGAGATATGTTCCAGCCTAACCAGGGTTCAACATTAACAGTAGCCAATCGGCCAAATGTGGGTGGATTTTAATTTTGGCTAGTAACAATTTGACTCCCACAAGCCACTTTGGCCAGTGGGATGATAACCTTTATATTTTACAATATTTGTAGAGGTTTAGACCAGAATTTTTTGTCACTATACTTAGTCTTCTTAATTTATAGTTTCTCTCTGTCATTCATCTTCTCCCGCTTTTCCTGTTAGGGGTCGTAGGTGACTGGATAGGCTCCAGTACACTTTGGGCCTTAAGCGGGGTACATCCTGGACAGGGGGCAGCGCGTTGCAGGGCTGACACAGAGACATACACAGACAGACAACCATTCTCTCTCACATTCGTTCATTAGGGGCAATTTAGAGTCACCAATTCACCTAACACATGCATGTCTTTGGACGGTGGACGGAAGCCGGAAACCCCAGAGACAACCCACGGTAACACGGGAGGGCATACAGACTCCACCCAGAGAGTTCGTGTGGTGGCTGGCTGAGGATCAAAAACATAATCTCCTGGCTGGGAGGCGAGAACACTAACCACTGAAGGACAAAAATGATTTTCCATGTACAGAGCCTTAGTTAACACATAGAAAAAAACAGTATCTTTTTGCATGTATTATTGAATTTTTTTTTTTTTTTTTTTTTTTTTTGAACTGTTTTTCAAAATATTTGATAAGTTGTTAAGTGTTGTTAAAACAATTGCTGGCATGTTTTTGTCAGCCTATCATATACTAACATATATATAGTATAATGTGTGCACATTTAAACAACTAAATGGTGTTTAGTGGAAACACTAACTGGCTGCAACTTGCCACAAGGACTTGTCACAGTGGCCCATGGACAAAAAAAATGAATGTCAAGCCCTGATCCTAACCAAGAAAGAGAAAAATTTACTTCTATGAAAAAATTAAATGTTCAGACTTAACCTAACACTGGCAAGAGTTAGTATTTTACACTACACTGACACTGGCTGTGTGTAACTGAGGTTTTTCACTTTGATATCACCAACTCTTTATCGTGTTACTCTGGGTTAAGTGTTAATCAGAAATAACTAGTTATTTATTATTAATAAATTACTTCCAAATAAATAAATAAATAAATAAAATAAACACCTAAAACTATTGCAGGGGATAAACAGGACCTAATATATATAACATTTGGTATCAAACACATGAACCATACATTTTTACATTCAACATTACATTCAAATTCCCCAAGACAGAACTTCTTTTTAGAGGGACCTGTTTATTTCTTCTCAGACAAGACTACAGCTGAATAACATTTTCAAAAAAAAAAAAGAAACACTGTATTACAAACCATGGCCTTGGTGTGTTCGCTTAGCATATGACAAATACGATGTGGAATTTTTTGTGAAGGTTCTTAAAAATTTACTTCTGCTAGTGTTTAATCAGACAGAAAATAAAATGTAGAATTTAGATCTCTAAATACTAGTAATGGGCTGATTAAAATGAGCTAATCACCAGCACAGTAGCAAGCACAGAGACATGAGATTTAAGATAAGATAAGATAAGATAAAACTTTATTGTCTGTAAAAAACAGAAATTTGGTTTACACATCCACCAGACAGCCCCAAGACACAAAAGGTATATAACAAGCATTCAACATTCGTTCAATCATCATAAATACAATATACAGTGTTTATGTGTTCTTCCTCTGGTTCAGGAGTGTGATGGAATATGGCACAAAGGAAGTTTTATATTTATTCCTTCTGCAGCAGGGCACTCGAAAATGCCTCCCAGAAGGCAAGAGTTCAAATTCACTGTTCAAAACATTTGAGATACAAAACACCATAAATCTATGAACAACAACAAAAATATAATGTTAAAGTCTATATGGTTTATGGCCTATAGATGTACTTACCACACTTCTTTTATCCCATGCAGAAGGAGAAAAACTTAGTGCGTTTGGTTTGAACTGGTTTAAACGTTGGGTGGAGCTACAGAGGATACACACTAAAAAATGCTGGGTTAAAATTAACCCATTTTTTTATTTATTTATTTATTTTTTTATTTTTTTAGAGTAGTTGTAAAATAAAAATTAAATAAAATTAGGCTACCAAAATAAAGAGGAGAAAAGAGGAAAAGAAAAAAAAATGGTCATGTTAAATATGATTGGAATAGTAGAGCAGAGCATTTCAGTTCTTAGGAGCAATAATGACTCTCTTGCTTGTGTTAGGCTCCGGTGCAGGGGAGCAGACTTTATTTGGGGGAAGTCCAGCTCCACAGATCCCTAAGTTGTTGTTTTTTTTTTTATATTGTTATTATTATTATTATTATTATTATTATTATTATTATTATTATTATTATTTATTTATTTATTTATTTATTTATTATTTTCTTTCTTGGTTTCCATCCATCCCGCCACTACATCTATCATACAGCTAATTCAAAATACAACATGCCTTTTTATTCGTATAAGCTAATATCAAATGGCTGGTACACCAGTATGTAAAACATTGGGGAAGGTATCCTTCATCAGTTGGAATGTTAGGGGGCTAAACAATATTGTTAAGCGAAGTAAAATATTTAATCATTTAAAATCTTTGAGGTCAGATATCATATACCTGCAGGAAACTCATCTGTATAAATCTGGTCAATCCAAATTTAAGGCTAATTGGATTGGCCAAGTTTTCCACTCCAGATTTAACTGTAAAACAAGAGGAACTGCAATCTTATTAAGAAGAAGTATCCCTTTTGAAATAATTAATTTAGAATCAGATATTAATGGGCGGTATGTCATTGTTACTGGTAAACTGTTTGGTAAACCTCTGACTCTGGCTAATATATATGGCCCTAACTGGGATGATTCCTCTTTTTTTTTTTCAAAATTTATTGCAAAACTTTACCGGATTTAAGCTGTAATATGTTAGTATTGGGTGGGGATTTTAATTGTGTTCACCAGGAGGATCTAGATCGCTCCAGACCCAAATAGTGCTTGTCGAAATCTGCAATAGTATTAAATTCTTTTTTAAATATGTATAAGCTGTCTGATCCTTGGAGAAGGACAAGTACATCACAGCTACTCCAGGATAGATTATTTTTTAATAGATGATAGATTTGTGATGCTCAGTACCATAGTATTGTCATTTCAGATCATTGTCCAGTTAGAATTGAGTTGTCTATGTCAAATTATAAAGTTAAGCAGCGTAATTGGCGCCTTGACCCAGCTCTGCTTTTAAACTCCGATTTCATCTCTTTCATCAACAAATGAATTGATGAGTTTTTGGATATTAACTGCACAAAAGGCATGTCGGCAAGCACAATTTGGGATGCCTGTAAGGCTTATTTGAGGGGTGAAATTATTTCATATACTGCTTTTATAAGGAAAAAACTGTTAAAAAGAGCCACAGAACTGTTAAAGCGCATTTCAGAAATAGATTATAAATATGCTGAAACACCTCGGGCCGGACCTATTCAAAGAAAAATTAAGTCTTCAAACCGAGTTTAATAACTTATTGACTGCAGAGGTTGAAAGTCTGCTATTTCGATCTAAACAGATGCTCTATGAGCATGGAGAAAAAGCAGGGAAATTAATGGCACACCAATTAAAACGTCAGGCTGCTAATCAAATTATATCAGAATTAAGACTTGGTTCAGATATTAAAATATGTGAACCCCAACTGATTAACAACCATTTAAAAAATTTCTATTACAATTTATATCTTTCAAATGATGAGGCAGACCTCCATCAAATAAAAGCATTTTTGGAGCCTTTAGATATCCCTACATTGAGTACAGATGATACAAATTTTTTAGATAGTCCTACTTCTGAAAATAATATTCTGAATGCAATTAAATCAATGCAAAAGGGTAAGGCTCCTGGTCTGGATGGGCTCCCTATAGAGTTTTACAGTGCCTTCTCATTAAAACTCGTTCCCATTTTAAAGCAAACATATGATGAGGCATTTTCTGAGGGAGGTCTGCCTCGGTCCCTTTCAGAAGCAACCATATCTGTATTATTAAGAAGGACAAAGATCCCCTGAATTGCAGTTTGTATAGACCAATTAGTCTCCTTGTTGTGATTATAAAATTTTGACAAAAATTCTTTCATTTCGATTGCAGAAAGTTATATCCTTTATAATCCATCATGATCACTCAGGATTTATCTCAGGGAGGCAGTCCTTCTTTAATATCAGACGACTTTTCAGCATTATTTATACTTCTAGTTCTGAAATTGAATCTGAAATAGTTCTATCATTAGTTGCCGAGAAGGCTTTTGATAGGACCGAATGGAAATATTTGTTTTGCGCTCTCGAAAGATTTGGATTTGGACAGACTTTCCTGAAGTGGATAAAAATGTTGTATTCTAATCCTAAAGCTGCTGTACGAACCAATGCAACAACTTCTGAATATTTTCCTCTACATAGAGGTACCTGTCAGGGATGCTGTCTGTCTCCATATCTGTTTAACATTGCTATTGAGCCACTAGCTGTTTCCATTCATTCCCATCAAGATATCCTAGGAATTGTTAGGCATGGCAGTACTCATAAAGTGTCATTATATGCAGATTATATGCAGATATGCAGCTTGTATATATAACTAATCCAACTAAAAGCATTCCCCATACTATTAGCCTTTTTGATTCGTTTAGGAAAATGTCAGGTTATAAATTAAATTATTCAAAAAGTCTTTTATTTCTTGTAAATAAATTAGCACGACAAAGTACTTATAACCAGTTTCCTTTTTAGGTAGAGTATGATAGTTTTTTATACCTTGGAGTTAGCGTAACCTACTCCTTTAAATCACTCTTTAAAAACAATTTCAAAACACTTCTGGATAATATTAATGTAGATTTGTCTCGTTGGTCAGGCCTACCTTTCACATTGGCAGGCCGGATAAACTGTATAAAAATGACAATATTACCTAGATGTCTATATTTGATGCAGATGGTTCCAATATAACTGTTCCAAACTTTTAAAGAATTAGATCGAATAGTGCTGTCATTTGTGTGGAACACAACTTCTCGAATTAAAAAAACAAGCTTAGAAAGATCCAAGGTAGAGGGTGGACTGGGTTTGCCCAATTTTTTATATTATTACTGGTCAGTCAATTTATTAGTTATCATTTTGGATGACATCTTTTTCAAATGGTACGGGCCCTTTGTGGTCACTTATGGAACTTCAGGCTAGCCTTCCAGTTTCTCCTATCTCCTTGTTGACTGCACCAATTAAAATAAATATTTATAATTTAAATCCTGTAGTTTTTAACTCAGTAAAAATTTGGATTCAATTCAGAAAACATTTTAAATTAACACAAATGTCAATTCTCTCTCCTTTAACTTTTAATGACCATTTTCCACCCTTGCAACTTGATCTTGCTTTCAAAGCTTGGCATGGCTGTGGACTGTTTTTTTTTTCTTGCAGATCTATACAATGATGAAACATTTCAGTCATTTGAATCTTTGTGCACAAGCTTTAATATTCCCAAATGTCATTATTTCCGTTACTTTCAGGCTCGTGCATTTGCTTCTAAACACTATTCATTGTATTTATGCCCCACCCAGACTGTACTTTGTGATGAAATTCTGAAACTTAATCCCATCAAAAAAAAGCTGCATGCTCTGCCATCTACAAAATGATACAGAGCATATGTCAAAGTTCATGGACGAACACCAAAGCTGGGAAATGGGAAAAGGATTTAGAGGTGGCAATTTCAGATAAAATCTGGAAAAAATGTATTTCATTGATTAATTCTTCATCATATTGTGTTAAAATAAATTTAATTGAGTTTAAATTTTTTCATAGACTGCACCTCTCTAATGACAAATTGGCAAAGATGTATCCATCAGTTTATCCTGAATGTCCAAGATGCCAAATGTCTGTATCATTAGGACATATGTTCTGGTCCTGCCATTGCCTGATTAATTTTTGGGCATTTATATTTAAATGTTTGTCATCCATCTGTGGCAGTGAGTTGGAAGCAAACCCTATTACAGCTATTTTCGGTGTTGTGCTGCTTGAGGAGGGTGTATCTAATTTACAAAAAAGTGCAGTTGCCTTTGCCACTTTGTTGGCACGGCGCTGTATTTTGCGCAACTGGAAAGTCAAAAATCTGCCCTCTGTCAAGCAGTGGCTTCTAGAAGTTTTTTCTCTGCTGAAAATGGAAAAAATTAAATACGATCTGCAGGGGTCTTCTAAAAAAATTGAGGTTTGGTGTCCATTTATGCAATATGTGGAGGGTCTTTCGCCCAACTTGATTTGATGGTATTTAGATTAATGTATATTTTGGGCTGTTTTTTGGAATCAAGTGCATGTATGATGGCATCTCCTGCAATGTATACATGCTCATATTTTTATGCATACTGATGAATATGATAAGATGTGGTAAACTTGTTTGTTTTAGATGGACTGTATATTTACTCGTGTGTATATATATATTAGGTCTGTCAATTTTAATGCGTTAATAACGCGTTAAAGCAAATTACTTTTAACGCCGCTATTTTTATTAATGCTAGTTAATCGCGCGTTAATAAAACAAACTTTTGCGGCTTTTATGTGGCAAGACAGTGGGATATTGAACATTAAGTCACTACACTGACCACTGATAGTGCGTCCAACATGATAGCAGCAGCCAGGCAGCTCCCATTCGAGCACATGCCGTGCATCGCTCATAGTATCCATCGAGCCATCACAGTTTCTCTACAGAACAGCCCTTTTGAAAGCACACTAGCAAAATGCAGAAAGTTAGTGGGCCATTTTAAACATAGCCCCGCTAATGCAGCAGAGTTGGAACAGAAACAGATTGCACACAATCAGAAGAAAGAGTCGCTCACACAGGATGTGTCTACCAGATGGAACAGTATCTTGGAAATGATCAAGCGTATACTAAGAAATAAAGAACCACTGAGAGATGCTCTGGCCCTACATCCAACCAACGTCACCATGCCAACCCCAGCTGAGCTGGATAAACTGAAGAAGCTGGAAGCAGTGTTAGAACATTGCAGGTAAGTTATTTATCTTTCACTTTCTTCTATAGGCCCTACAGTATAATCTTTTTATTAAAGGAGTAACCTTTAAGTAATCTCAATCTGTAAAATGCACTCTCCATGAAAAAGAAATACAGTTAATCTTTTTTTGTTGTTTTTTTAATATGAGAGTTTGCATGTGAACAAGTCCCTAACATATTTCTTATTTATTAAAGGTACATCAGTGAGCGTCTGGGAGGAGAGAAATTTGTGTCCTGCTCAGTGGCGCTGCCAGCATTGTGCCATCTATCTCGAGTGATGGAAGCCTCTGAGGATGACCCAGCTTACATGGTTAAATTCAAAGAGAACTTTACAACAGACATGGAAAACCGTAAGCAAAAAACTAACATCACATGGCTGAGGATTGCGACTGCCCTTGATCCTAGGTTCAAGGACCTTAAGTGTTTGAGTCGACATGAGAGGCCTCAGGTGTGGCTGTCAATCAGTACTTTACTTAGGGAGGAGGAGAGGAGAAGGCCTGTACAGCCAGAACAACCAGAGATGCCTGAGCCACCTAAAAAAAAGAGCAGCTCTCATGCTTATTCAAGAATCTTCATCTGATGAAGATGAGGACTGTATTGAGAACTATGTGGAGCGCTACAAGGCAAAGCCCACTATTAGCCTAGAGGACTGTCCCTTGCAGTGGTGGTCCAAACATCAAGGGGTACACAGCAAGTTGGCCTGCCTTGCACGCAAGTACTTGGCGACACCAGCTACATCGTACCGTGTTTGAGGTTATTCTCACTGTCGGGGCATGTTGTTAAGAAGAAGAGAGCTTCCCTCGCCCTCGAAAAAAATATTAACAGGCTTGTGTGCTTGAACAACTGGCTCAGTGCAAAGACCCAGAAATAAAGGGGCAGCCCATGTTTTTATTACTGTAGTTCTAATTCAGCAGAAATGCAAAAAAGTAAGAAGTATAGGAAATTGAAGTATTAGCTATAATCTTGTTGCACTATACAGGCTATTTTGTAGCTCCTGCACTGTTAACAATATTTTATTTACATGTTCAAATTTCTTACTTAATTTTTTACTTGTAAAAGGTTATTTTGATCACCTTTTATTTACACCACTGTGGGGTTAAACAATTGCGCTGTGAGTTAATTTAAGTTTAAAAGATTCAATAAATGAACTTTGACTGACCAATGTATTCATTGCACATAGGTCTGTGGTTTTCTGCTTTTTATTTTATCTTTCAGTTTGAAAGTTTGACACTACATTGTGTTGATTTAATGTTGCTTTCAATTCAATATGCCCATCTGTTTTTGCTCTTTGGGCTTGCGTTTGACAGTTTATGCTTTCAGTATATTTTTATTCAGAAAGCTTTTCTGGATAGTGTTACAAAACAGTATATGTCTACCCTCTTGTCTTAATAAATTTAATGCAAAATATTCTTTTAAATGGGCATTTTTAACAACAACAAAAAAAGATTCATTTGTGATTAATCGCGAGTTAACTATGGACAATCATGCGATTAATCGCGATTAAATATTTTAATCGTTTGACAGCCCTAATATAAAAAAAAAATTGTCCTCTCGCCCTCCGCGGGCGGTTTCATCCATCCAAGCTCGGGTCCTCTACCAGAGGCCTGGGAGCTTGAGGGTTCTGCGCAGTATCTTTGCTGTTCCTAGGACTGCGCTCTTCTGGACTGAGATGTCTGATGTTTTTCCTGGGATCTGCTGTAGCCACTCTTCCAGTTTGGGGGTTACTGCCCCGAGTGCTCCGATGACCACGGGCACCACTGTTGCCTTCACTTTCCAGGCCTTCTCAAGTTCTTCTTTGAGGCCTTGGTACTTCTCCAGTTTCTCGTGTTCCTTTTTCCTGATGTTACAATCGCTTGGTATTGCGATGTCAACCACAACGGCTTTCCTCTGCTGTTTGTCCATCACCACAATGTCCGGTTGGTTTGCCACTACCATTTTGTCTGTCTGGATCTGGAAGTCCCACAGGATCTTAGCTCGGTCATTCTCTATCACCTTTGGAGGTGTTTCCCATCTTGACCTCGGGACTTCCAGACTGTACTCTGCACAGATGTTCCTGTACACTATACCAGCCACTTGGTTATGACGCTCCATGTATGCTTTCCCTGCCAGCATCTTACAGCCTGCAGTTATGTGTTGGATTGTCTCAGGGGCCTCTTTGCACAGTCTGCACCTGGGGTCTTGTCTTGTATGGTAGATCTGGGCCTCTATTGCTCTGGTGCTCAAGGCCTGCTCCTGTGCAGCCATGATCAGTGCCTCTGTGCTGTCCTTCAGTCCAGCCCTTTCTAGCCATTGGTAGGATTTCTCGATGTCAGCCACTTCAGTTATCTGTCGATGGTACATCCCATGTAGGGGCTTTTCCTCCCATGATGGTTCCTCCAGCACCTCGTCCTCTGTTTTCCACTGCCTGAGACATTCACTGAGAACTTCATCTGTTGAGGCCTATGCCTCAGACCTCAGACCTATGCAGAACAACAGCAGGGACAGAGCATCTCCTTGGTATATCCCACATTTGATGGACACTTGTACAATTGGCTTGCAGTTGGCCTCAAGGGTGGTCTTCCACTGCCTCATCGAGTTTGCAATGAAGGCTCTTAGAGTCCTGTTGATGTTATACATCTCCAAGCATTCTATGATCCATGTGTGTGGCATTGAGTCATAGGCTTTCTTGTAATCAATCCAGGCGGTGCACAGATTAGTGTGTCTGGCTTTGCAATCCTGAGCGACTGTTCTATCTACGAGCAGCTGGTGTTTAGCTCCTCTGGTGTTTTTACCAATGCCCTTCTGTGCTGTGCTCATGTATTGATCCATGTGCCCACTTATCTTAGCTGCTATGATGCCTGACATGAGCTTCCATGTGGTGGGGAGACAGGTTATTGGTCGATAGTTGGATGGGGCTGTTCCCTTCAGGGGATCCTTCTGGATCAGGATTGTCCGGCCTTCAGTTAGCCATTCAGGGTGGGTCCCATCCTTTAGCAGCTGGTTCATTTGTGCTGCCAGGCGCTCATGGAGTGAAGTTAGCTTTTTCAGCCAGTAGGTGTGGATCATGTCAGGCCCAGGTGCTGTCCAGTTTTTCATACCTGAGACTCTTTGTTGGATGTCTGCCACTGTGATGGTTACTGGTTCTTGTTCAGGGAGGTTGCTGTGATCTGCTCTTAGATCCTCCAGCCACTGTGCACCGCTGTTGTGTGACGCCTCCTTCTCCCATATGCCTTTCCAGTATTGTTCAGTCTCCAGCCTTGGTGGGTCTGCTCTGTTGTTATTACCTTGCCACTGAGAGTACACTTTAGCTGGTTGAGTTGAGAACAGCCGGTTTATTCGCCTTGCTTCGATTTCTCTCGTGTACCTCTGTAGTCGGGTGGCCAAGGCTTGGAGTCTTTGCTTGGCAGTTTCCAATGCTTCAGGTATGGACATCTTGCTGTACCTCTTGGGTGCTTGTTGTTTCATTGCACCTTTCTGGAGCTCTGACAGTTGGCTCACTTCTCTCCGAGTTGCCTTGATTTTAGCTTCTAACCTTCTTTTCCATGGTGGATATGGATCTTTATGGTTGCTCTTTGGTTGATAGCCAAGCTCCTCAAGGATCACTGCTGCTGAAGTGTATATCAGCTCATTGGTTTCAGTGATGGTCATCGTAGGTATTGTTCCCAAAGCTGCATTCACATCTTCCAGGAGACTTTCTGAAGGTACTTCACTCAGCCTGTGTAACTGGTGTCGGGGTTGCCTGGTCTTCATTTTAGCCATGATCTTATCTCTCAGGTCAGTTGCTGCCTCGCTCAGCTCGATGGTGCTTATTGGGGCTTCGTACCCAAATTCTGGATGGGGAGTTGGTGTTAACTCCCCTCTGACCTTGCGTCCTGGCTCCCCCTTGCCGTAGCATATGTGTTGTATCTCATCAATCTCAAGTTGTGAAAGCAGGTGCCGCTTGTGGATGTTGGAACACTGAGCTACTAGTTGTTTAGCAGTGAGTGTTGATTGTGGGTTTCGAAGTTGCCATATTTCCCACATTCTCTTCATGTAACCCCTCTGACTAGGGTTACTGGAGTAGTAGCATTCCAACAGAGCCTTGTTCTCGCATCTCGTCCACTTCCGTCTTGTTCCAGTAGCCCACTTCTCATCAGGCTGCTCTGGTTCCCCAACACCTGACGCAGACCTTGTTTGACCGGGCGACGTCTGAGCCGGTATGTCTCGTAATTCATTGGCTCCGCAAGGCCTGGCAGAGGAAGGGATTCAAGTGGAAGGACAATCATATAAACTTGGACCATGATTATCCACCACGCATTATAGGTAATCGGAGGGAATACGCCGAGATTCGCAAGGTTCTGAAAGAGAATCAAGTTCAGTTCCAGACCTTGTTTCCTGCCAGGCTGCGTGTGAGACATGAGGACGGGACTAAAATATACGACTCAGCAGCAGATGCGGCCGAAGACCTCATGAAGAGAGGTTACGCTGTTAAATCGATCAAAACACCAGAATCACTTGTGGAGCAGATTAGGCAGCTGACATGGATGAGAGTGGACCGACGCAAAAGGAGGAACGCGCCCGAACCGAGCCTCGACACGACTTACAAAGAGAAGCTTCGCGCATTCAGGAGACCTTCACCAGGCGCAATTGTAGACTGATATTCCGGATTTGAGTTATTGCTTGTGGTATACACCCACCGTGTGAAATAGCGTAATATTGAGAGCTGACTGGGTGAGTAGACTGTGGACTATGTTAACCAAGTGGTTCGTTTGGGATAACTTTCATGATACTGTTGTAGCTTTAAGGATCCCCTTCACTGGTCACAGGAGAAGGGTTTTTTTCCTTATAGTGCCCCTCGGGGTGCACCAGGGTCTGCCGCGCAGACCCCCACATAGGGAGTCACATGTTGCTCTTTTTGTTAGATTTCATTTTGTTGGGTTTTTTCACGTTTTATATCTGTGTTTCATACAAGTTGTCCATCCTCTGCAGTTCTGTGCAGAGAAGGGGAAGAGTACCATGTTTGTTAGAGTTGTTAACCAGTGAAATGTTTAGATGTCAAGCCGACCTATAAGATTTGTCTCACTTAATATCAATGCTATACTCAATCCAGTTAAAAGATGGAAAATGTTGTCACAATTGAGAAGAGATAAAGTCCAGATAGCATTCATTCAGGAATCTCACCTTAGTGATACAGAACATGCTAAATTAAATAAAATGGGGTTCAACAAGGTGTATTTCAATTCTCATAGCTCAGGAAGGCGGAGAGGTGTAGCGGTTTTGTTGTCCAGTGCAGTAGACTTTGAATACATATCTGAACATAAGGATAAAGAAGGGAGATATATCATGGTAATAGGTAAAATAGGAGGTGTTCTTGTGAGTCTTTTTAATGTATACAACCCTCCCAATAGTGACTGGCCCTTTTACAAACATATACTAGAAACTATGGCAACAAAAAGTCAAGGCATTGTGATAAGTGGCGGTGACTTTAATATTCGATTGAATCCAAGAATCGATAGCTCAAATGGGAAACCTGATGCAAGAAATATTAGTAAAAAGATGATTAATTTTATGAAAGAACTAGGAATGGTGGATGTATGGAGGGAAAAAAAACCAACAGGTCGAGACTATACGCATTATTCTGCAGCTCACAATGTATATTCCCGAATTGATTTTTTCTTGATGTTTAAAAATGATATTTTTAGATCGGTTAGGTGTGAAATTGGGGTCAATACTCTTTCAGACCATAGTCCTGTTTTCCTAACACTTGAACTTAATGGCAAGATCAAGTCTACTCTTTGGAGGATAAACGCAAACATTTTAAATGATAAGGGAATCAAAGATAAACTGAAAACAGAAATTGAATCATATTTGAATTATAATGACAATGATGAGGTCTCTCCAGCGGTGTTATGGGACGCTTTAAAAGCAGTGATAAGGGGTAAAATAATAGCTATTTCCTCTACCGTAAAGAAATTAAAAAAGCAGAAATTGAAGGACTTAGAAGATAAGCTTGAGGAGCTACAGAAGGAGCATTCAAGCTCTTTACAAGAGACGATTAAATTAAAGATGATGGAAGTGAAGAATGAGATAGATGAAATAAATACATAGGATATACAAAAGAAACTCCTCTTTATGAAACAACAGTACCATGATACAGGGGGGAAAGCACTAAAACTTCTGTCATACAGATTAAGAAAACAACAAGCGGAGAGGACGATACATAAGATTAAAAATCCAATTCAATTCAATTCAATTCAAAATCCAGTGACAAATAAAATTGAAACCAGCCCTGAGAAAATACTGAAGAGTTTTGAGGATTACTACCAAAAACTATATTCTCAATCACAATTATGTGATAACGATCAAATTGATGCCTTTTTGTCTTCATTGAATTTACCAAAAGTCACGAATGATCAAAATGAGAAACTAATTTCAAAAATAACTAAAGAGGACGTTTTATTAGCTATTAAAAGATTGAAAAATGGGAAATCTCCTGGTGCTGATGGGTTTAATTCGGAATGGTATAAGATTATGCAAGATCAACTAGTGCCAACATTATTGAAAGCATTTAACTGGGTGCACGAGAAGAGAATAATTCCCTCTTCATGGAAAGAGGCCATAATTTCTATCATTCCTAAGGAGAATAAGGATAAACTGGATTGTGGAAATTACCGTCCTGTAAGTATATTGAATATTGATTACAAATTGTTCACCTCTATATTATCTAAGAGATTAGAAACAATCCTACCAGAACTCATTAATAAAGACCAGACAGGTTTTATTAGACAAAGGCAGACTCAGGACAACATCAGAAAGACACTACTTATTATGAAACATGCTTGTGAATACAACTTGGAAACTCTCATATTAAGTTTGGACGCAGAAAAGGCGTTTGATTCAGTTAGGTGAATATTTTTATATAAAGTAATGACCAAATTTGGTTTTCATTCAGGTGTGATTGAGGTGTTTGCTGCACTGTACAATAAACCAACTGCTAGGATAAGAATTAATGGGGATCTGTCAAAATCTCTCACTTTAGAGAGAGGGACGCGACAAGGGTGTTGTGCATCCCCACTTCTCTTTGCTTTGTTTATGGAACCCTTGAGTCAATGGATAAGGCAGAGAGCAGACATTAAAGGGGTTACAATGGCATCTGGGGAACAAAAATTGGCCCTATTTGCAGATGATGTGTTGATATTTTTGACGCAGCCCACTCAGACACTACCCAAATTGATGACAGTCCTTGAGGACTACGGGTCCCTTTCAGGGTACAAAATTAATATTAAGAAAACCCAGGTACTGAAACTCAATTATAACCCACCAATTATAATAAAAAACACATATAAATGGAAATGGGACATGAAGTACATTAAATATTTGGGTGTGGTTTTGACAAAGGATCCATCTGATATGTTTGATGCCAACTATGGGCCTTTAATCTCAAAGATGAAGTTAGACTTACAAAAGTGGAACACCGTCCCCTTCCTCAATCTATATTCTCGGGTAGAGTCAATTAAGATGAATATTCTTCCACGTATGCTCTACCTTTTCCAAAGTCTACCAATTCAAATACCACAGAAACACTTTCACAAATGGGACAGGTTATTGTCTAAATATATCTGGCAAGAGAAAAAGGCAAGAATTAAATATAAAACATTGCAATTAAGGAAAGAAAAAGGTGGAATGGGTCTACCAAGCCTTCAAGATTATTACTTCGCCGCTCAGCTTAGGCCGCTGATCTGTTTATGTGCACCAGCCTATTCTGCAGGGTGGAAGGATGTAGAGGGTACTACTATGAGAGGTATACCGGTTATGGCTCTTCTTGCAGATAAAAAATTGCAATACAGTATTAATATTACGGATGATTTTATGTATGCTTCTCTCTTCAAATCTTGGAATGACACCATTCAAACCTGTAAATTGGGTGAATTGTCAAAAATATTATGGTGGTGTGCCTATGATTCAGACTTTATACCAAATACATACGACAACAGATTTATCAAATGGACCTCACAAGGACTAACTAGCTACTATTCTTTTATCCACAAGGGGGCCTTTGTGAGTTTTGAGACTCTACAGAAAAAACATGGATTGGTTCAAGATGACTTCTATAAATATTTACAGGTTAGGAATTATTTTCATCAAAACCTGAAAGCAACGTGGGAAAAATGTGATTTAGGCTTCTTAGAGATATTTTTAACACTAATTAAATCCAGATCACAGAATAATATTATATCTAGGCTGTACAAATCTATTCGACAATGCAAGCTGGCTGACACAGGATACATTAAGAGGAGATGGGAAGGAGAAGGTACCATGTCTATTTCTAATGAGAGTTGGGAGAACATATGTCAACTACAGTGGAATACAACAGGGTCCAATACGTGGCGAGAGTTTGGTTGGAAGAATATAGTGAGGTATTTTATTACACCTATTCAGAAACGTCATCGGGGCAGTGGAGATTCGTGTTGGAGACTCTGTGGGGCTTCGGGGGCCAACCACTTTCATATTTTCTGGGACTGTAAGATTTTAAAACCTTTTTGGACACAGATATGTGAACATATAAATAATGTTTTTGGTACCGAAATATCCTGCAGATGTGAAAATGTTTATTTTGGTGATGTAGATGTAACAAATTGGAGAAATACAGATAAAAGGTTACTTTGGGTGTTACTGGTGGCAAGTAAGAAAGCCATCACAAGAAAATGGCTAAAGGCAGAACCCCCTACCATCAACGAATGGATCAATATAATATACGAAATTTACGTCATGGAAAAACTGTCGTTCTCCATCAGGATTCAAAAGGATAAATTTTACAAGATCTGGACAAAATGGACTGAGTATGTTAAGCCTATAAGGTCGGACTTTGTGTAAGATTGTGATGATTGTGGATATCTGCTTTCCATATTGAAAGAATGATACTCTTCCCATGTTTGTTGTTCTTACAGTTGAAAATGTTTTAAAAAAAATAAAAATTATAAAAATAAAAAAAAAGAAAAACTGGACAGCACCAGGGCCTGACATGATCCACACCTACTGGCTGAAAAAGCTAACTTCACTCCATGAGCGCCTGGCAGCACAAATGAACCAGCTGCTAAAGGATGGGACCCACCCTGAATGGCTAACTGAAGGCCGGACAATCCTGATCCAGAAGGATCCCCTGAAGGGAACAGCCCCATCCAACTATCGGCCAATAACCTGTCTCCCCACCACATGGAAGCTCATGTCAGGCATCATAGCGGCTAAGATAAGTGGGCACATGGATCAATACATGAGCACAGCACAGAAGGGCATTGGTAAAAACACCAGAGGAGCTAAACACCAGCTGCTCGTAGATAGAACAGTCGCTCAGGATTGCAAAGCCAGACACACTAATCTGTGCACCGCCTGGATTGATTACAAGAAAGCCTATGACTCAATGCCACACACATGGATCATGGAATGCTTGGAGATGTATAACATCAACAGGACTCTAAGAGCCTTCATTGGAAACTCGATGAGGCAGTGGAAGACCACCCTTGAGGCCAACTGCAAGCCAATTGCACAAGTGTCCATCAAATGTGGGATATACCAAGGAGATGCTCTGTCCCTGCTGTTGTTCTGCATAGGTCTGAACCCCCTCAGCCAGATAATCACCAAGACTGGCTATGGGTACCGACTCAGGAACGGGGCCACCATCAGTCACCTCCTCTACATGGATGATATCAAGCTGTATGCCAAGAGCGAGAGAGACATTGACTCACTGATCCACACAACCAGGATCTACAGCAATGACATCGGAATGTCATTCGGACTTGAGAAGTGTGGGCGGATGGTGACAAAGAGAAGGAAGGTAGTCCATACAGTAGGGGTCCCACTCCCAGACGGCAGAATAGCAGACATTGAGGACAGCTACAAGTACCTTGGAATCCAACAAGCAAATGGCAACCTGGACCAGGCCACAAGAAAAGCAGCCACAGCCAAATACCTCCAACGAGTAAGGCAAGTCCTAAGGAGTCAGCTCAATGGCAAGAACAAAGTCCGAGCAATCAACAGCTATGCCCTGCCAGTCATCAGATACCCTGCGGGAATAGTAAGCTGGCCAAAGGAAGAGATTCAGACCACAGATGTGAAAACACGAAAGCTCCTAACCATGCATGGAGGGTTCCACCCCAAATCCAGCACCCTGAGACTGTACACTAAGCACAAGGAAGGAGGCAGAGGACTGGTGAGTGTCAGAACCACTGTCCAGGATGAAACATCCAAGATCCTTGACTACATCAGGAAGATGGCCTCAACAGATGAAGTTCTCAGTGAATGTCTCAGGCAGTGGAAAACAGAGGACGAGGTGCTGGAGGAACCATCATGGGAGGAAAAGCCCCTACATGGGATGTACCATCGACAGATAACTGAAGTGGCTGACATCGAGAAATCCTACCAATAGCTAGAAAGGGCTGGACTGAAGGACAGCACAGAGGCACTGATCATGGCTGCACAGGAGCAGGCCTTGAGCACCAGAGCAATAGAGGTCCAGATCTACTATACAAGACAAGACCCCAGGTGCAGACTGTGCAAAGAGGCCTCTGAGACAATCCAGCACATAACTGCAGGCTGTAAGATGCTGGCAGGGAAAGCATACATGGAGCGTCATAACCAAGTGGCTGGTATAGTGTACAGGAACATCTGTGCAGAGTACAGTCTGGAAGTCCCGAGGTCAAGATGGGAAACACCTCCAAAGGTGATAGAGAATGACCGAGCTAAGATCCTGTGGGACTTCCAGATCCAGACAGACAAAATGGTAGTGGCGAACCAACCGGACATTGTGGTGATGGACAAACAGCAGAGGAAAGCCGTTGTGTTTGACATCGCAATACCAAGCGATTGTAACATCAGGAAAAAGGAACACGAGAAACTGGAGAAGTACTAAGGCCTCAAAGAAGAACTTGAGAAGGCCTGGAAAGTGAAGGCAATAGTGAAGCCCGTGGTCATCGGAGCACTCAGGGCAGTAACCCCCAAACTGGAAGAGTGGCTACAGCAGATCCCAGGAAAAACATCAGACATCTCAGTCCAGAAGAGTGCAGTCCTAGGAACAGCAAAGATACTGCGCAGAACCCTCAAGCTCCCAGGCCTCTGGTAGAGGACCCGAGCTTGGATGGATGAAACCGCCCGCGGAGGGCGAGAGGACAATTTATTATTTTTTTAAATATATTTCAGTAGTCAGTGTTATAATATTGCGTGTGCTTGTGCGCTACAGCTACTCTTTTTAGGAGAGCAACATAACAGTATTGAACAGTCTTCACAGTCAGGATCTTGCTCTGGTATGGACACTTCAGCCTGCTGGATATTCTGCTGTGGGGAAAAAGCGAAAAAGAATCACATTTACAGCTAAAATATGTACATTCTCTATCAGAGACACACATTTTTCATAAGGCTATAAAAACATTAAATACACAGTTTGTACTTACTTGTACTTTACATTTTGTAAAAGTCTGCTAGAGCTCAGATTGAGTGCATTTTTACCAAGGCACCTGTAGGAAAACCAATTATTAAATATTTGTCATTTAAGCTAAATATAAAGGTGGTTTTATTTATTTATTTATTTTTATTGTGAAAAATAGGTAAAATATTTTCTTGTAAAGCTACAGATATATCAGCTCAGAAGGATAAAGTCGACCTCAAACAGTGGCATTTTTAAAATTGAAAAGTAGCAGTTAGCTTGTTGACAGTTAGCCAAGTAACTGATGCTAAAGCTAGTAGAACTATTGCATTTTTTTACACCACAGTTCACCCCAAACATCCTGAAAATAATTATTAGAAAAGGTTCAACATTTTTGCTGACACTCCAGTGTTATTTTTGGCTAACATTAGGTTTCTATACATTTCTCAAGCTAAGCTACAGGCTACAAGCTAAGCTACAGGCTACCAGCTAAAAACTAATGTTAAAATAATAACAATGATAGTACATTCACTCACAGAAAGCTTTAAACTAAACCATAATGCTAGAATAATTAGATAAAAAATGTGTGTACATACATTTTATTTGAGGTTGCTCTCAGACTGAGTTTAACTCCTGCCTTTGGAGCTGAGGACAGTTAAAGTTTGACTCTGACAGACTGAATCCTGACCCAACTGGTTGGGTTATTATTTCTAACCTAACCTCTGACCCAACTGTGTCAACCCAGAAAATGGGTTATTGAAATAACCCAGCATTTTTTAGTGTATAGAGTAATTTCTGGAGTTCACTGTACTACTGAAACAGTAGTTTGACTCTTGTTACTGTAGTAGCTCTTACAGTTTACACCTGTTATTATCAGTAACTCTGAATATTTACAGCAACACTGAGGGGAATTTTACTGCAATCTCAGTTAGCTTCAGACTCAGACTATTGCCATTTTAAACTAACTATGACAAACTTTTTCACTGCATTTTTATTCTTGGGAATTTACTGTGTATATAGTCACTACATATAGAGTGAAATCTTAATTTATTTATAACTTAGAATTATTAATAATAATTCATGTTATTCAACATTTTCTTGTTTGGGGTTGCAGATAGCTAGAGCCTATCCCAGCAACTATGGGCCTTAGGCGGGGTGCACCCTGGACAGTGGCCTGTAAGTTGCCACTTGAACAAGGCCAAGTGTCCCTCCAGGACACACCTCAGCAGTGCCCTCCGGGACACACTGCAAAAAGTTCAAACCACGTCCTGAGTGCATATACTGTGTATGCAAACAAAACTGAAAATGGTCTTTTTATAAACTGTTAAAAAAAAAATCTAACTCAGAAACTACACAGACTTAAAACAGACTTAATCTAACCTGCTGAGAATGTTTTGTTTTCTCCCACCTGTCTATATGCCTCACTTTTTGCCTTTATAATCCCTGATGTGTCTTCTTCTGTAGGTGAACTTCATCCTTTTCATCAGCATTATCCGCATCCTGGTGCAGAAGCTCAGGTGTCCAGATGTAGGTGGGCATGACCAATCTCAATACAGGTATAAAACCCAAGTTCCCCCTTACAGTTAGTTATATAGTCTGAATAATGTGCCGTTGTGTTTCAGCTGGTTTCTTTTGTAACAACACCTGAATACTTGAAAATGAACTGTACACAAACACAGTGTCACCTCATCTGTGAGCCAGTGAGTTAGTGTATGTTTGAGTACTTGGATATGTTCCCTGTGGCTCTAATCTCTCTCTATTTCACCCTCCACTGATCTGAGCTTCATGTCACATTCATCTCATGCCCATCAGAAGCAAATTCACAACAGGCTTTATAAGAGCAGCGGAATGGTGAGAGCGTTTTAACTGGGATTATGGCTCCAATACAAAAGATGAGGAGGTTCAGAATAGTAATGCAGACCAAGTTACTCACAGTTAAAGCAACTCTATGTAGTTTTGGAACTTCAAATAATCTGTAAAACAAGATGACCAGACAAGTGTGGTACCTCGGCTCTAAACAGAAAGAAGTGTGTTTTTCAACCACGAGAGACAAACTTCATATTGTGTGGCTTTACTAACAGTAGACATGTCCTGTCCAAGTGAAAGAGGCGGTCTCCAGTCCGGACTGTGGTATGGAAAATGAGTAAGATTACTGCTCTCTCACAGTCATCATGTACATTTCTGCATCCTACTGGGCACTCATAGGTTAGCTAGGTGGACTTTCGTTGCAGCTAACAGTCCAGTCATTCGCGTTGATGTGGCTGTGTCCTGTTGCCTTCTTCTGGAGGTCCACACATGCGCTCTCTGCAAAAAAAAAAAAAAAAAAAGGCTCATTGACAGAAAATCACTTTGATAGCTGCAAGTAAACACATTTTATTTATTTATTTATTTATTTATTTATTTATTTATTTATTTATTTATTTATTTATTTATTTATTTATTTATTTATTTATTTATTTATCACAAGGACAGTGCATTAACCTGGTGTTTCTTTACAAGGGGTACGGGGGTGAGACAAAAGCCCAGGGGTACACAAGACAAAAAACTTTCTAATACGTAATTCTGTATAATACCCTGGAGTTAACCAAAAGGCTAGTTTTCATTTGTAGTCCTTGGCCAGATGTAGAAAGCATACACCTTATACAAGGTGATGATGCAGCTGTGTTCCAGAAGCTATTCACAGAAATCTTTGACAAAGTTGTGTCCCAGCTGCAAGAAAGAATTGGTTCACTTGAAAAATCTGCTGAATGTGGCTAAATTTACAAAGTATATCAGAGCAACATCTCTTAAGGAGACATGCAGCATTTCTTTGATAATCTCTGTACTAAACTCATACTTATGTACTCATTACCTAACTGACATCTTACATGAGTGACAGTGGGATCAGAGCACTAACACGTCCCCTGTCCTTTCAGGGTGTAAAAGGCATAAGGGGCCGTTTAGACGACAATGCATTTTGCAGAATTCACAAAGGTTTGATTGCAGTTTGTCCTTTTGTTTACACAAGGACTGGGTTTCTGTTTTCTGAAACTTTTGAAAAGGCTGGAAGAGTTTTGGTATCACAGCGGGAGCCGCTCAGAACTGCTCTGCACTCACGTAAACTGTGAAGACAGTGACTCACTGAAAACAATGACATAACAGTCCCAATTTGAACAGTGATTGGCTGTCTGCTGGGCAGGCATCAGCTGACCCACAATTGCAAAATACAAAGCTTTTATGTCTCATACGTTCATATTTATTCAGTAACTGTCAGTAATATATGTTTAAGTGCTTACTTTTACTGAAGACTTTATGAGAATGGCTCCAGAAAACTACAAGATCTTAAAGTTCTTAGAAAGTTGCAGACCAGAGCTATCATTTCCTCTGTTGTTTACTCACTGTGTAGTGCAGAGCATTTACCCACAGCGCCGTTTGCTGGACAAATACAGGTATTACTGTTTAGTTTTCTTTACAACTCAGCATTTTTGTGTAAATGCGAATCAGAAGTGGCATGACTGTTGCATTTTCTTGACCATTGTTGTTGTGTAACCAGGCCCTAAGTCTGGCACATACTGTGATAAAGTGACTGAGAACAAAGTAGTTCATGAGTGTATACAGAGACACACTAAGAAGAAGTGAGACACCCAGAGGACTGAAGAAAACAAACAGGAGTACAGAGAGGTGGTTTTGTTACAAACAATATGTGAGCGAGAAACTTGAGCTTGTCTTTTATAAGTTTTAATAGTCCTATATGAGATCGCAAATAATTTCTTATCATGTTGGAAAGAATTTATGTTATAATTTCATTGCCTCCTGTAAAATGCTTGTGTATTCCTTGGTTGGGAAACACTTAGAGACAGTTTCCCCTACAATCCTAAACATTACACCTCTGTGCTGTTTTTAGGAGGTTGGCCAAATCCACCCTGCTGCTCATTCCTCTGTTTGGGATCCATTACGTCATCTTCGTTTCTCTGAGTGAGTCCATCGCTGAGGATTCTAAAATCTTTTTTGACCTGGCCCTAGGATCGTTTCAGGTACTCACAGACTTAAAGAGTCTGATGGTTGATCTGGTTTGGTGACATCTCATTGGTGTTCTTTTCACAGGGTTTGGTGGTGGCCATCTTGTACTGCTTCCTAAACACAGAGGTCAGTGATAACACACTACATTGTGTAGCACTCCTTTACATTTGTCATGTTGAACTTCATACACCAGAGGTCTTTTTAGCATTAGAAATTTTGCAAATGACAAGATATTCACAACTTCCTGATGTATGATACAGTTATAGAGATAGCCTAGCTTAAAGTGACATCAGCAAGGTTAAGAGGATTTACATTTAAGGGTGGTAAAACTCAACCTAAAAATGGTCCAGCTATGCCTGTGCCATACACACAGAATACTTCCGTCTTTAGTCTGTAAATGGTCATGTGCATTGCACATTTAGAGATTTTGGGCCCGATCCTCTGCATGGATCTTCCACTAGGTCACTGCTAATGCTGGTGCAGGTGCAGCCCACTAACACAGGCATTATAAAATAGAAGGATTAGATAAAACTACATTATTGTGCCTCTAATGTGCACATGGTGCATGTCAGTCAGTGTGTTTCTGATTTTATTGTTTTATTATTTTATTAGTTTTCCTTGGGTCCTCATACAAAGTTTACAGTTACATAGAATACAATATAAAAATACACAATTAAATTAAAATACAAATAGTAAAAATAATACTAAAGTAATGAAAATGATACATGAATAAGGATAAAATAATAAATAATAACAGACACAAAATAAAAATCTAAATGTTTAATATTGTCTGCAGCAATTTAGCCGTTAATATCTTCTTCAACCTGTATTTGTTTTTTACTCTTTGTGTGGCTCCTGGCAGGGTGCAATTATCTTTTGTTTTTTCTGTCCCTGCCTCTGCTCCTGTTTGCTCCATGACTTCCTTTGCTTTAACTTCAGGGGGGGGGCAAAATAAGTTGACTTTGTGCATCACTGCAAATGACGCGTTCAGCAAATTAGCGCTGTGTCCCGCATTTTATCCCTTTACTCTGAGGTTTGCTTTGCAGTTTCTGTCATGTTGTCCCATCTCCTTCCCCTGCAGAGCAGGCTGTGACAGCCAATAGCACTGCACCCTCATAGACACAATCCTCTGTGATTGGATCCTCACCTGAAGCCCACCTCTCACTTGTAGATTCACATATGAGTGATGGGACAACGAGCCGTATGAAGAAGTCTCACTAACTGTCACTGCATGCAGAGCAAACTCTAACGTTTAATTCCTTTCTCTCTGTTTGAGTTCGAAAATGAGAAAAGAATTCCTTTGCCCTGTTTGTTTTCTGTAACTTGTGAATGAACTCATCCGGGCTGCGTCTCGCCCCCTGTCTCTCTGTCTCCTGTACGCAGCGACAGGGCAGAGAGCCCGAGCAGCAGAGGTCAGACAGAGCAGACATCCTTCCACTACGAGCTACATATTTGTTCATTTTAGGATGAAACGAGGTAAACAAACACTAATAGCACAGCCACAGTATTTATCGCCTAATCCATTACGCAAATTAACTGCGTGCATATTTGATGAGGCGCTAAGTTTTATGCAGGCATGCAAGTGACACTTTAAAATCTGTTCAAAAATAATAATGAGAATTTAATGGCACAGCCAATGATAATATATTTACCATGTATATAATGTAGTTTTATGATCTGAGAGACTGTCCATAATAAAATAAGTGGATTTATTATATTCATATACATGTTTTTGATTATAAATTTATACAAAATAAAACAGAAAGTTGTATTGCCTTTTATCTTTAAAATAAGAGATAAAAAACAATTTAATCATTTAAAAAGTAATGGATGTATAACAGATAATATAAAATACTAAAATACTGAACATGAGAAATTATTATCAACCATATCATATGATTTGCCCAGTAAGTTTAAGAATAACATTTCATTCTCATATTACTGATTCTCTCCTCATGTGCTGTGAGTGAAAGGAAAGAGCTCTGATTGGTCCAGAGCTGACACACCCCTGACACTAAAGCACAGCCTCTTTAGACCAGAGCCAGTCCATATCCAGCCTCTGTAGACTAATGTCTGCAATGATGGAAAAAAAAAAAATCATTCGGACACGCCTGGGTCGTGCAGAGAGCTATTGGGGGGCAGGGGCTCAGACTTCAAAAAGGGCACACAGGTGAAAATTTGTTTCCCAACGAATCATGCAGGCAGTAATCCATGACAAGTGACTCATGTCCTGAGCAATAAAACAAATGGATTCTCCAGGTTAGATGAAAAACTGGCACTATATCAGACTGGTGTGGCTCAGAATGGATATCCCATAATACATCTGTACTGTTTGCATTTTTATTGACTCAAAAGTGAGTGGGACTCTATGGCAGCGGGGTCTGGGGTAGGAAAATTTCAACAACATGTATGCAGTTTTCTGTATTCTGGGGCCATTTAGAAGAACTTGGTTTTGACTTTGGAATAAAAAAAATATGGGCACAATTTATGGTTTTACTGCAACAAAGATTGAGGACTTGTTACTGTGACATTATAACTAATTACTACATTTTTAACATGACCTGTCTAAAAATAGGGACTGGTAGACTGCATTGTTAAATAGGTCAATGCACTTTCAAAATAAAAAAAGACAATTCAAATCAATTAAAGAAATCATAATTTCTACAGTGCAGACTAATGACTGCACTAATGAATAAATCCCGGCTTATTTAATGGGCTATAGCCCTAACATAAGCTTCTTTTTTGGGCATTATAATTTGTTTTTTGTCTGAATGTCTGATCACATATTTATTTGTGGTGTCCACATTGTGCCCTGATCCCCTCAGCAGCTCAGCTCCACCCCTGCTCCAGGACAGATATCCTGTCACAGTCTGACCATCACTGTCATTCAACTGGGCTGTGGCTCCAGAGAAGATCAAAGACTTTTAACATAATGTCTGAACTTATGTTTAATGTTATTATGATGATCCAGTTCAGATACTGTGGAAATGCCTTGTACGTGTCCACCGCTTGTTGCAGATTGCATTGCGTAATTGGACCATAATATTTCAGTGAGCTGATTATATCTCTGCCAATATGAGGACAGTTTTCATTAAAAAAACAAACAAATTTGAAGCAGGAGATGAGAGTAGTGCATTTTTGTGAGCTGAAAGCAGTTCCTAGTGTCCATGATCTCATGAAACTTACTGTGATTGACCAGGCTCATTATGCAAGTTTACATTACTGCACACCACGAGGCAGTGGCTGGTGCGCCCCAGTCATTCAGCCCTCCACATCTACCTATTAGCCTCCCTATCCCAAGGGCCAGCCCTGGACCACAGGGTGACCACAGTGTGACCATAGACAGGCTCAGAACAGGAAGGGAATAATGACTGCTTGCCTGTGCGTAGTGGCTGGGACAACACACACATTCTCACAGCCAACCCAAAAGTGTACACCAGTCCACATGAAGCTCCCAGTGCTCCTGGTCACCAGTCCACCGCTGTTTTGGTTAGTTTAGTGTAGACTACTTGCTTAGGACCACGGCAACTACAGATCCCTCTCTGGGCTTCGCACTCTGCTCTCTGCTGCGCAGAAGCCAACTGAACAGGATGCAGTGGCAAATTTTCAATTTAAAGATCCTGAAGACACAGGATAAACTGACGGGTGGCAAATTATTATTTGTAAATTTTAGTAATACTCAGGGGTTAAAGTAGATTTTTGCTTATACCGGTACTATAACAAATTATGCCTTTATATATATTTTTAATGAATCTTGACTATAAATGAAAAATATAGACACGGCTTATACGGGGTTTAACAGGGTTTGAACAAATCAAACGCACCCTATAAAGGCCAACACACACCAGACACACGTCAAATAATACACCCCTATTGTTTTCTATGAGGCGCATGGCAGTGGATGAAAATGATCCCCGTACTTATGCAGTAACAAAGATGGTTCTTTGCTCCGTGTGACACAGTCACACAGCTGTAAACACTGAGGGACAGTAGCTGCTGCTCGGGGGGACACAGGCAGCAGCTCCCAACTCCTGCTGCAGTCAGAGCACAAGGAAACTCCTTTCTGTCGCTAACTTGCTAATAACCTGCTATAGACAGGGGCGGCTCCAGACAAATATCATTGAGGGGGCAATGGGGGTCCATATTAAATAAAGAGGGGGCAATGAAA
The DNA here is from genome assembly GCA_020698575.1 of Bostrychus sinensis. Classification (NCBI taxonomy): domain Eukaryota; kingdom Metazoa; phylum Chordata; class Actinopteri; order Gobiiformes; family Eleotridae; genus Bostrychus; species Bostrychus sinensis. The sequence continues at coordinate 35,375,506 of CM036256.1, forward strand.
TTCTGATGCAACAACATATACCAAAAACAATAGGCTAAAATCAATAAGCAAAATATAAATTACCATTAGTATTGAGCAACAGTTCTATCTAGACCAGTGATGCCCAACCTTCGATCTACTTTTAAAGTCATCAAGGCCTGGAGATCTACCTTTATTTTATTTTTTTTTACCCCTTATTTCTATTAAACATGGTGGGCATTTATCAGGGTTATAATTATTGCAGTGGTTAAACATGAAAATAAAAATAGAAATAACCACTTTAACAAAGTCACATTTTATTAAACTAAAATGATAAACGTTCATTATCAACTCAGGACAGGAATAACTGAATCTAATAAATGCAGCATATAAAGTTTTGTCAGTGATATTTACAACATTCCATCATTTCCTAAAACAGCTGTTTATTATGGATTATAATAGGCCTACTATATTTATAATTATGCCTCCAGTATCAATGCAGCTTATCATCAAAGCTCAGAGTGACAGGAGCTCCATGGTAACGCTCAGGGGAGGAGCTTGTGAGACTTCGACAAAGTCAGCTTTCCTCACGCACAGCAACAACAAACTACTGAAGGACAAAAACAAAGCAAACAGGTGACATACATCAGGCTCTGATACCTTCCTCACCTGTCTCCTCCCTGATACCGCTGCCTCTCCTCCTGTGTGCGTGTGTGTGTGTGTGTGTGTGTGTGTGTGTGTGTGTGTGCGCGTGTGTGTGTGCGTCAGCCCCATGGCAGTGTTCAGAGCAGCCGCGGAGCGCAAGCCGCCCACAGCCTCCACAACAGAAATGAAGTGAGCGGCCAGAACTCTGATTGTTATTAAGTTGCTTGTATTCAGTTTAGTTCATAGCTCGTGCGGTTTCCTCGCGCTTCCACGGTGTCTCGTGTTTTAGAAAGAATCTCAGACTGATCGATCTGCGTGTCATTCAAATGCCATAGGCATATGACTTTATTTGGAAAGATATGGCTCTGCGATCTACCCGCACTGCTTTTATGATCGACTGGTAGATCACGATCGACGAGTTGAGGACCACTGATTAAAGCCTTCTTAAGCGTTTGGTGTAATTTGAGGCGACAATCCAGGTGTGCTTTGGGCTTAAGACGCGCATGCTCAATGCGTTTGTTTAAGGAAGCGAGACAATCAGTGAATTATAAGAGGAAAGAGGGACATTCTGTGCATTAAATCACATCACGGAGAGATCATAGGCCACTAAAAACCACACAGACACATATATGATGAGATAAAGCACTGCCTGTTTCACATGCTTTAGTGTCAGATTTTATTTTATTTTTTCTCATAAAAGCTGCAAAGACCTGCCGGACAGCTGATCTCTTTCTACCCGGTACTGCGTACCCCCTCTAAATCTTATGCCGGTACGTAGTACCGGGCCGTACCGGCTTACTTTCACCCCTGGTAATACTGTATGGGCCAGATTTATCAAAGGTTTGCGTGCACGCTAAATGAAAAAGATGTGCTAAAAATGGAGCAAACCCAGGTGCAGCTGAGATTTGCGTCTCTCACAGGAGCAAATTCAGCGCGGCGCAGATTTTGCTCCTGTGATTCAATGAATATGTAAAACAAGGCGTTCTTGCCAAAACGCGCAAAATTCAAGGCGTGGAAAATGCAAATGAAGTCGCTTTGCAGTCGCTGTTTGACTTATCATGAGTACGGGAGCTAAATCTGTGTGAAAATTTAGTACGTTGGAGAAGCAGGTGCAAAAGTTTTGCGGAGGTAAGAGTGCAGCTTTTAGTGCACAGATGAGGCGTTGAAAATAACTTCTAATGCTTTAACAGGGCTCATTTACAAAGATACAACAGTAATGTGTTGATTTGAAGTCGAAGGAAACAAAGAAACAGACTTTACCCTTAATTGTTATTTTTATTCGATCACCATCAGCACGCCATATAGGCTACTGATACATTTTGTTTGTTACAATTGTTTGCGTTGCTACGCAAAATTCTCATTTACATATCAGATTTGCGGCAGCATTTACTTGCGCAGTTTCTCTTCGTACATCACACGCAACACGCCCAGAAATACCAGATGCTATTTTTTAAGTTACACTCGCAATTTTGCACTTGTCGTAGTAAATATGGCCCTATATGTTCTAATATACTGCATGTGTTTATGGAGGGCCACAGGAAGGCGTTTGCAAAAAAAAAAAAGACTTGACAAAAGGGGCAATGGGCAAAAGGGGCAGGTGGTCCAGCCCCCTCCGCCCCCCACCCCCTCTGCACGTGCCTGGGACACTAATGCACCTCTGCACTAAGATCTGTCTATGCACTGTGCTATATGCTTCAGACATGTGTAGAGCAGTTATGTGACCACATTCACCTCTCAGATAATTTCATATGGCATTGGTGTGTTGCCAGGTCCAGAGTGAGCTAAGGAGGAAATGGAGGAGCTTCTGTCTGAACTTTGATCTGAACAGAGAACTCCATCTGTCCAACGCATTTGTGTCCAGGAATGGCTCAGAGCACATGGTCCAGTTTCAGCAGGACTCACGGACACAGACACAGTCCATCCTCCAGTCCGAGACCACCCAGCTCTGATCAGCCAGCTGCACTACAAACGCTACATGAAGGTGGCAGTGATCCACTGGGTGAGGTATACTTGTGTGCAGTCTGGAGGAGTTTGAGGCTTTGAGTCCTGTTTGGTGTGGGTGACCTGAACTTGGTGCTTTTCTGAACCTGGAACAGCCCCATGCAGAGGAGGTACAGTCCTGGTCTCACCTGAACAAGTCGTAGATTGGAAACTAAACTTTACTTGAGCCTCTTTGTCTCCTACCCTGGCCATCCATCCTTTATTTTAATATTCCACACAAAGAGTGAGTCTGGTCCTTGAGGAGATGGCTTTCTAGAAGCCAGAACAGAATGCTTAAGTGGCTGGACAGCCACTTGTGATCACGTTTGTGATCATTTCTAACCTGAACTTAAAGATATGCTATAACACATATAAGATATGTGTTATAGCCAAATAAAATTTGATACACACATTCAGCAGGGGGCCTTGAGCAAAAAAGTCTATGGGCACCATGCCCCATCTCCAACAGGAAGGTAGTCATTTTGGGTCAGTTTTCAACTTTACATTCCCCTCCAAATGTATTGGAACAGGTATTATTATTATTTTAGCTGTAAACAGAAAACAGAGTTGACATCATGATGAATATGAGAAAAAAAATTCACATTTCAGCTTTATTTCCAGGTATTTACATCTGGGTCTGATACACAACTTGAGATAGCAGACAAACTGACTGAGAGATCATGCAATACACTGCCAAGATGTCACAGGAGTTCATCACATCTTAAAACAGAGCATGATCAGCTCCGGAGAAGGGCAAAACCTCCACATACAGAATTATGCAAACGTAAGAATAAAAAAAAAAAGACTTTTTGATAAGAAAACAGTATTAACATGATAGAAAGCCCAGAAAGAGTTAGCACAATTACTCCTTGTCCTTTCGTGTTCTTAACATTAACATGAAAAATATTAAAATATAAAAGATACTTCCTGACACAAAATGTTGAGAGCAGAGACATTAGATGACTAGAGACTAAGGTGGATGAGCCTTTTCAAATATTTTATGTTTTATTATGACTGCAGAGCTTAAGGCTGGATCCCATTTTTATCCCTTAGCCCTTTGCCTTTGCCCTAGCCCTTCATTTTGCGGGTTCACGAGAGATGAAGGGCTATCCCAATTCTCTTTTGCAGTAAGGGTGAGAGCTAAGGTGAAGGGCTGCACACCCCTCCAAACGGAGCTTTTCCAGATGCACACTTAAAACCACGGGGTAGGAGGAGTTTAGCACGATACGTTATGTTTGTGGGTAACATGGCAGCAACAAAGACATATTCTGCATTTATGACCATTTTAAGAGTTATGACAGATTTATTTTTATTATATAAGAGTTATTTTGTGTTTCGTTCACCTTGTGCTTGTTTAAAAATAATGTAGACTACATAAAATTAGCTTGTCTAATGGCAATGCCTTACGACATGTATCTGTTATTTTGTTGCTATTTCTTTTGTATTTATTTGTAACTAAATAGTCTCACCAATTTACACTGACAGAGAGGACCTTAAAGTTTATGCCAGTGTTCGTTTTATGTCGTTAGCCCCAGTAATCACTGAGATAATCAATGTTAAAGTTAGTGGAAAACATTGCTATGAAATACAGGCTTTAGACAAGGATTTAGCGCTTTATCAGCGGGACCTGCTGTGTTTTTAAATAATATAATTGATGTTTCAGTCAAAAAACAAACACAAAAAGCTATATAAGTCCCATAACATTGTTTTAATGTCATTAATTTGATGCAGAGAGAAGCACGGGCGCATGAGTCATGTGATGCACATGCAGCTGTATTTTACAGAGACAGGTGATCTTTACCTGAGCACAGTGAGCTCCTCCTGCTCCATGTGGTGTAAGGTGAAGATTAATCCCAGGACAGTTCTAGTTTTCAGCAGTTTGTTGCTTTCTCTGGTGTTACATTTGTGTTTGATCTGAATCTCATTCACCTACAGTTCTCCTGTTGTTCACATGCGCCCCCTTCAGGCTAATGTAGGCTTGTTTAAAAAAAGTATTTAAAGTATAAACTGAGCAAATGGTTTGTCCAATGATGTATAGCCTAATATAGCAGTGTAGGGGTGTCCCATTTCTTAGGGGTGTATTGTCAGCCCTACCTTTTACCCCTCTGTTTTAAGGTCTAAGAGGAACGCAAAAGGCGAGGGGTAGGGGAAGGGGTAGGGCTAAAAATGAGAAATGGGATTGGGCCTAAGTGAGTGTGTTTGCTTTTTTGTAATTTTTCTGTAAATGATGTAAATAAAACAAAAATGAAATGGTGCCTGTTTTTGTTTAAACAAATATACATTTTTAAATTGCTATTTGTTATTAAAGGTCCCATATTCTATTTTTTCAGGCTTTTGGAAATAGTGTTGGACTCCTTTGCATTAGTATTTCAGGTTTTATAACTTAAAATTATGAATATGTGGAAAACCTCTTCTTTTTGGAGCTGTTTCTTCTGTTGCCTCCTGCTGGCAATAGTGGAGACAGACAGAGCATGCAATGGCTGTTTAGCACGACTTATAACGACATGAGGCTAACAGATAGATGAATGAGCTGACAGCTTTGTAGTGACGGTGGTTTAAACTCTGAAATGATGAGAATGAGTCTGGTGACGGTGTATGGGCTTTAGAAACACGCAGGAGCACTTCCTGGTTTCACGTGTCTATGTAGAGTTGTGAGACTGAGCGTTTTCAACTCTTGCAAAAGAGATGGCCTCTTTACAGGATTTACAGGATTTACAGGATTACTCAAACTTGAATCAAACAAATTATGTTTTAGGGTAGGAACAACATTATAACATGGCTAAAAGCTCCAAAAAGTTGATTTAGCAGAATAGGGGACTTTTAAACAAATCTATTCTTGTTGGCACACCAAAGCCTTAAAAATGTACTAAGACAATGGGAATTTTTGCTCTATATTTTTACACAACATATTACATTTTTAATGCAATGACAATTAGCAAACAAATTCTTCAGAAATGGAACAAAATGTCCTGCAGCTGTAACAGCTCCTAAGTCAAACAATGACATTATTTTTAATTATTTTTTGTTGAGGGATGATAATAATAAAAGTATTCAACACATTTAAACCATTAAATTAACTTCAATTGTTTATTCATGAAAATTGTGATGGTGCCACTGGAATGAACCAGTCCAGTTTTCACTGGGAAATGAACAATTACCTAAATAGAAATGAACCATTCAAGCTAAAAGACCTCATTACATCAACGTAAATCTTTCATAGTCACATTTTCATGCAAAGTTGCTTTTCATTGATCCACCATTTTTTAAAGTTTTATAGTTGTGTTCTTGCTTTTTGTCAACTCTGTCAGATATTTATGAAAAATCCATGAAATCCTGTGATTTTAGTAAAAAGAGTATCTCAGCAGTAATATGCATGTATATTACATGTATCTAAATCAAACAAAGTAAAAGAAGTTTTACAGTATTTCAGTATGAATGTTGTTAATATTTCATATGTCACTGTCATGATTGTCAGCATATTCCTGAGAAAACACTTAAGATTATTTAGTTCATTTCAGTCTCCTAAAATAACTTCTGTTATTAGTGTATAGTGTATAGTTTAAAACAAAGTGACTGCTTACAGGTCCTCCATGTGTTGTTGGAACAGAATACCTTCCTTCCGTTCTTCTAACCATCCGTCAGTCGTTCCAATTTTTTTTGCTCTGGCGGAGTTGACTGGTGAATTAAGTTGTATAGTAGTTCTTTTTAGTACAACCAACTTTTTATTTTAAGTATTCAGCACTGTTTGCTAAAAACTATTTAGCAACTATTGTAAATATTCCAAGGTTAAGAGACCAGTAACTCTTAATTTCATCAACTTGAAAACTGAAAAAAAAAAAAGACGAATGTTGGGATTCACTGATAGACCTCATAAACTCCAGTGAGCTAAAAGATACTCTTAAAATGGATTCACATTTTTCAGTTTTCTTTACCCTGGTGTATGGGAATGGAACATACAGTACACTGTGGAGTTTTTTGTTGACTCAGCTTCAAAATGATTACAAAAGAATTTTGCAGAGAGATTTCAGCAAATATGTCATCATGGTTATGGTTCTGTGGTGGATGCCTATGATCTTTCTGTGTGGGGTTTGCTTGTTCTCCCTGTGTCTGCATAGGTTTCCTCTGGGTGCTCCGGTTTCCCCTACCACTAAAAACATGTACAATGGGTCCCCCATTGAGCCACGACTCCTCTGTAAATGAGATTCTTTCCTAGTTAAATAAAGGTAAAAAAAAAAAATTAAAAAATTAAAATAAAAACACATTCTCTCTTGGTTTGTCTATGTCCCCAAATACTTTTTATGTTGCTTTTGCATTTTATGATTGATGCATGAATGTCTTATTGCAGGTGGTCCATAAAGGTTTTCTTTGTAAATGTTTTCTCTGTGACATTGTGCTTTGAAAACAATTTATAAACTATATTAATGAAGGTGTAACACAGTGGCCTATGGGTATCTTTTAAAATTGCCATTGCTGGTATTATGTATTGTTTCATAGATTAGTTTGTTAAACGGGCTTCAGCCTATTTTGCTGCTCTTGGTCACTTATAGCGCAACAGTGTAAAATGTACAACAGCATTGCACATTTTACAACTTTTTAAAACATTATCTGACTAAAAGAGAACATTTTAATAAGTACTCTACTGGTGCCATAAAAAAAAAAAAAAAAAAAAAAAAAAAACAGGTGAAAAGACCAGCAGCGTGTGCTCTTTTGAACATAATCATTGGGGGGGGGAAGGCACTCGGATATTGCTAGGAAGGCGCGCTTCCTGAAAAAACAAAACAAAATCCAGGCTACATGGACGAGCAACTGTAAAGTGTTTATAAAACTCCTTGGAGAGAAAACAAAAGTGCTAGTTATCAGGGAGATGACTGAACTACATAAGTATCAGTAATGCTACCTGTGCCACACAGGTAATGCTGTTTCTTTTCAATATGAGTGGATGTCTAAACAGTGAATATAAAGCCGGGAGCCTGGATGCTCTTGTTTACGTTGACTATGTCATTTATGATGAATAAACATTTGTTTGAAACTGAGACACACATTAATCGTACTGCTGAGAATGATAATATACCACTTCCCGATGGCAATGCGGAGGACATTGACGTGGAGCACACAATAACATACAACAACTGCAGTGGAATGGAGGACTTGAATGCATGTATTGGCTTGTCTTTAAACTCATTCAGATACAAGGATCATAGTATGTTTGACCATGAGCAAAATATTTAAAATCACATTTTTAATAAGATAACTAATAATTGCAAGTACTACACAGATGAGGAATTTAAAAGGGCAGTAAATCAGAATAATGGGATGTCATTGATTCATTTCAATAGCAGAAGTTTTTACACAAATTTTGAATATATTAAGGAATATCTAGAACAGTTTAAGAGACCATTTAACATTATAGCTATGTCAGAGACATGGATAACCCCAGAAAAGCCTGCTGATTTTGAAGTAAATGGATATGATTTCCTACATATAGATTGAACTAATAAAAAAGGGGGAGGTGTTGCACTATTTGTAGATAAACACCTGAATTATAAAATCGTGGAAAATATGTCTATCACTGTTAATGATGTTATGGAGTGTTTTACTATTGAAATATGTATGAAAAAAAAAGAAAAACTTGTTAGTGCTGTCTAAAATTGAAACATAGAAAAGATGGAAGGACTGTTTGCTAAAATCAATCAAAAAATTGCATTAATATGCAGGGATTTTAATATAGATTTATTAAACCCCAATCAAAACAAAATGACTTAAGAATTTATTGAAGCCATGCATAGCATGTGTTTATACCCGAAGATCACGAAACCAAGTAGAATAATGTCATACAGCAAGACCTTAATAGATAATATATTCATGAATAACTTGGAGGACACTGCAACAAGTGGGTTATATTTGAATGATATAAGCGACCATCTGCCAGTTTTTGGAGTATTTGAGGACGATTAAAACGGACGAACAAGACTGTATATAAAAGAATAAGAACAAAGCAGGGGTTATGTAGTTTTAAAGAGGAACTGGCAAAGCAAAACTGGAGAATGATATATGAAGAAAATGATGTTAATAAAGCATATGAAATATTTTTAAATATATTCAAAACTTTGTATGATAAACAGTGTCCTATAAAACAGTATAGAGAAAAAAACAGAAAAACTAAAGGACTGATAAATGCATGTAAAAAGAAAAATGCATTATATAGAGAATAATAATAAGTATAGTACAAAAGGCTTATGGTCAGTGTTGAAGAGCATTATCAGAAATGGAGAGAAAGCATCTACATACCCTCAATATTTCACACACAATGACAAGTCATTTGAAGATATGAAGGATATAACCAATGAATTTAACAGTTTTTTTTTGTCAGTTTTTTTTGTCAGAGGCAATAAAAGAGGATGGGGCTGATGAGTTAAAAGCAATGGACAATGTGGAAATTAATACAACTTATATGTTTCTGAGAGCAATAACTGAAGAAGAGATCTTGAAAATTGTTAGTGTAAATCAAAAAAAAAAAAATCTACAGATTGGAATGAGATAGATAGTAATAGTTAAAAATGTTATTGAACTTATTGTAAAACCATTAAGCTTTATTTTTAATTTATCATTTTGAAGTGAAATATTTCCTGATGAAATGAAAATAGCCAAAGTGGTACCATTATATAAAGCTGGAGACAAACATTGTTTTACTAACTATGGGCCAGTCTCCATACTTTTGCAGTTTTCAAAAAATTTTGAAAAAATGATTAATGATAAGACTTGATAGTTTCATAGATAAACAGGCTTTATGAACAAATAGTCAGTATGGTTTTGGGGTTGGAAGATCTACATCCTTGGCATTATTAAATTTAGTAGAGGAATTAGCAGGGTGCTTGGACAAAAAAAAAAATATTCAGTCGGTGTATTTCTTGATTTTATTAAAGCTTTTGACACCATAAATCATAACATACTGTTAAAAAAGTTGGAAAGATATGGAATAAGAGGGATAGTATTGTCCTGGCTAATAAGTTATATGGAAAACCGCCAGCAGTTTGTTAAGGTGAATGATTTGCCACAAGGCTCAATATTGGGGCCAAAATTGTTTATACTGTATATGGTGAAGGATCTGGCTACTCACCAGTAGAGGACGCCTGAGGATGCGTGAACGTGAAGTCACACAGTGCATAATGCTTATAATATGTTTAAGTAAAAGCTGAAAGATTGAATTGCTTAAGGGATTAATTTGCTAAAGCTAAAGTGCTATGAATGCTTATTATTATTACTATGTTTTATGTTTTATTATGTTGATCATATAATCATGATAAGTACTCACTTGATAACCTTTACTTTTTGTTTTACATTAATGCTTTGGCTTTGTACAAGGGGATGTAATGTTATGTTATCCCTATTATGTGATAATATGTGATATTTAGGTTTACAAAATGTATGTAATTGTAATTGTTTTAAGTATCTGTCGAATACCATTGTGGCCTATAGCCGCTTAAAAAGTGAAAAGTGAAGAGACTGTAAGAGGAAGTCTGCACAGCTGCACAGGAAATAGAGGAAGTGCAAATAAGGTTAGTGGAAAGTCCCAGTAGGGGAAAGTTCCAGAAAGTGATGTAATGAAGTACATATAGGGGCTTAGTGGAAAGTCCCTGGAAGTGATGTCATTTCCCTTGAACTGTATATAAGCTCTGCCATTTTGAGAGCTAGGGTAGACTTTCTCTACTGAGGGGTGATGCTGTTTTCATTTACTGAATACTGTTTTGCCTAGTTGGTCTGTCGTGGCTTGATTCACTGGTGTTTTGGTTTTGCATGACTATCGGTCCTTTTGTATGCCAATCAAGGCTCTTGGGTCCAGGATCCAGAATCTAAGTCGATCTGAGTATCGGCTTCTATTTCTGAGGGAGTGAGTGGGGGAAGGAAATCAATGGTCTGCTGCGTGTTGTCTGGCCGACTTGGTGGCTGTTCCGTTTGTGGTGATTTCCTGTCAAATCACTCAGGCTGCCTGATCCTGAACTAGGCCCAGAGTATTGCTTAGAGGACTGGTTTCATGCCGAGTCAATCTCTATAATCAAGGATTCGTGCTCTGACGACGAAAGCAATAAACACCCTAAAAAAGACATTTACTGACTGCATTACATTCTTTGCCTCCTTGAGAAAGTCCTTTTAAGTGTTAAAAGGATAATAACTGACCAGCTCGACAATCTCTGCTTCAGAAAGGTAAGTCTTCTCTCCTTTTTGCACTTTTCATAGCTGGAAGGTCATGTATGGTATTTGGACACTGTAAAAAAAAATAGATAAAATGAAAATACTAGCAACATCATGTAGAAATGAAAAGAGTTGATGAAATCAAATTTTTAAGTGTGATTTTGGACAGCAAAATCTGCTGGAAACCTCATATAAATCATATTTGAATAAAACTGGTGAAAAGTGTCAGTCCTGGGCAAAACAAGGTATGTGCTAAACCAGAAGGCATTATACATATTATATTGTTCATTAATTTTGCCTTGTTTATGCTACTGTGTTGAGATATGGGGTAATACTTACAAAACAAACTTGCAGTCAATAACTATTTTATAGAAAAAAGCCATAAGAATTGTAAATAAGAGAGAATATAGAGAGCATACAAATGTTCTGTTTTCAATGAGTCGAGTATTAAAATTTGCCGATTTGATTAATTTTAGGACAGCTCAAACATTATATAAAGCAACAAATAATCAACTTCCATTTAATCTCCAAAAAATATTTTTTGATAGAGAAGGAGGATACAACCTTAGAGGAAACTTACATTTTAAACTGAAGAGTGTACATTTAACTATGAGGAGTTTCAGCATTTCAATCTGTGGTGTAAAATTGTGGAATAGTTTACCTGAAAAAAATAAGCAAAGCTGTAATATAAAGCAATTTAAGAAGGAATATATAAATCATATCTTAGAATCATACCATGAGGAGGAGAGGAGGTTCTGCCCAGGGCTGTAGTACTTAGTACTAACTAAAATAGATTTTTTTATTAGAAAGGTGCAACATTCCTGGAGTGGAATAGTTTTGTGTTGTTTTTGTTTTTGTTGTTGTTGTTGTTGTTGTGGTTCTTAGTACTTTATATGATTTAGACAAAGGTCTGGTTTACTATGGTACTAGCTCATAATTAAGGGATGGGGCAGATAATAATAAATAAATATTTCTCCCTGCTCCCTTTTGGACATGTGTCCTTTTTGAACATGTTTTTTTGCTTTTTTAATTAATTAATGTATTTATTTATTTATTTATTTATTGTTATTTTTGGTGATGAGTGAAATCAAATGTAAATGGTGACAGTTAATGTGCCTAATAATATGGATCTATATATTGATTAAAAGAAAGCCTATGACTCAATGCCACTATTGTGAATCATGGAATGCTTGGAGATGTATAACATCAACAGGACTCTAAGAGCCTTCATTGCAAACTCGATGAGGCAGTGGAAGACCACCCTTGAGGCCAACTGCAAGCCAATTGCACAAGTGTCCATCAAATGTGGGATATACCAAGGAGATGCTCTGTCCCCGCTGCTGTTCTGCATAGGTCTGAACCCCCTCAGCCAGATAATCACCAAGACTGGCTATGGATACCGACTCAGGAACGGGGCCACCAACAGTCACCTCCTCTACATGGATGATATCAAGCTGTACGCCAAGAGCGAGAGAGACATTGACTCACTGATCCACACAACCAGGATCTACAGCAATGACATCGGAATGTCATTCGGACTTGAGAAGTGTGGGCGGATGGTGACAAAGAGAGGGAAGGTAGTCCATACAGTAGGGGTCCCACTCCCAGACGGCAGAATAGCAGACATTGAGGACAGCTACAAGTACCTTGGAATCCAACAAGCAAATGGCAACCTGGACCAGGCCACAAGAAAAGCAGCCACAGCCAAATACCTCCAACGAGTAAGGTAAGTCCTAAGGAGTCAGCTCAATGGCAAGAACAAAGTCCGAGCAATCAACAGCTATGCCCTGCCAGTCATCAGATACCCTGCGGGAATAATAAGCTGGCCAAAGGAAGAGATTCAGACCACAGATGTGAAAACACGAAAGCTCCTAACCATGCATGGAGGGTTCCACCCCAAATCCAGCACCCTGAGACTGTACACTAAGTAAGGAGGCAGAGGACTGGTGAGTGTCAGAACCACTGTCCAGGATGAAACATCCAAGATCCTTGACTACATCAGGAAGATGGCCTCAACAGATGAAGTTCTCAGTGAATGTCTCAGGCAGTGGAAAACAGAGGACGAGGTGCTGGAGGAACCATCATGGGAGGAAAAGCCCCTACATGGGATGTACCATCGACAGATAACTGAAGTGGCTGACATCGAGAAATCCTACCAATGGCTAGAAAGGGCTGGACTGAAGGACAGCACAGAGGCACTGATCATGGCTGCACAGGAGCAGGCCTTGAGCACCAGAGCAATAGAGGCTCAGAGCTACCATACAAGACAAGACCCCAGGTGCAGACTGTGCAAAGAGGCCCCTGAGACAATCCAGCACATAACTGCAGGCTGTAAGATGCTGGCAGGGAAAGCGTACATGGAGCGTCATAACCAAGTGGCTGCTATAGTGTACAGGAACATCTGTGCAGAGTACAGTCTGGAAGTCCCGAGGTCAAGATGGGAAACACCTCCAAAGGTGATAGAGAATGACCGAGCTAAGATCCTGTGGGACTTCCAGATCCAGACAGACAAAATGGTAGTGGCGAACCAACCGGACATTGTGGTGATGGACAAACAGCAGAAGAAAGCCGTTGTGGTTGACATCGCAATACCAAGCGATTGTAACATCAGGAAAAAGGAACACGAGAAACTGGAGAAGTACCAAGGCCTCAAAGAAGAACTTGAGAAGGCCTGGAAAGTGAAGGCAACAGTGAAGCCCGTGGTCATCGGAGCACTCAGGGCAGTAACCCCCAAACTGGAAGAGTGGCTACAGCAGATCCCAGGAAAAACATCAGACATCTCAGTCCAGAAGAGCGCAGTCCTAGGAACAGCAAAGATACTGCGCAGAACCCTCAAGCTCCCAGGCCTCTGGTAGAGGACCCGAGCTTGGATGGATGAAACCGCCTGCGGAGGGCGAGAGGACAATTTTTTATATATATATTCATGCTGCCCTCAGTGATTTACCTGCTTAGATAAAGGTTAAATAAATACATAGGTAAGTGATATCAGTAGGTGCACATCCATTTAGAGAAACATTTTCACACACTTTAATGCCCCTACATCAGTTGAACAGGAGAAGCCAGAGAAGCTCAGCAGGTGGTCTGCGGTGTGAACGCTGGGAATGGGGAGGTTGAGTTTCAATGATCTGCTTGTTTGAAACATATATATTGTTTTACTGAATTAAAATGGTAAAACAGGTTTCTGAAAAGGTGTTAGTAAAATGTTTTAGAAGTAACTTTCTGTGAAAAGTGGCTCAGGATAATAACAAACTGAAGGTGAAGCAGTTGTCAAAGAACATCAGTGAACAACAGAGGGTTCCCAGTGCACACCAGTGTCTCCCACTGCACACAAGTGTCTCCAAGTACAGACAAGCGTCTCCCAGTACAGACCATTGTCTCCCAGGCCCTCCCAGTGCTGCCAGCTCCAGAGCTCACCAGATTGGGTTTGAGCACAGCTCATTTCCGTCTCTTTTCTGTGTCTTCACAAATGCAGATGAACTGTCAATGAACTTGAATGAAGGCCAGTTTGGTGACCAGAAATAATGCTTTTCCTCACATATTCAACCCTGTACACATATTCAGAGTTGAATTTACTGTAATGAATTGTTGAGACATGGTGTTACTGAGAGCACACAGACACATTCTGCATCACATTCCTACAGCCACACTGTCAAAATGTTCTGTTTTCCTTGTGTGTGTGTGTGTGTGTGTGTGTGTGTGTGTGTGTGTGTGTGTGTGTGTGTGTGTGTGTGTGTGTGTGTGTGTGTGATTGTGTGTGTGTTTTTCCTGGAGGCAGTGAGATGGCTGCAGCCATCATAGACAAGACGTGATGAAGGTTGACAGAGCAACTTGAAGCCAAGGCACTGCTCATTGGGACAGAGACAACACGAGTGAGCGGTTGGTGCACTGTGTTACATGGAATGCTGTGAGCATCGCTGTGAGCACAACAGTGGCTTGTGACATTTCCAATGGAAACAGCACTGAAGATCAGACTAAAATGCAGAAATGATCAAAGTCCCAGGCCCGGAGTGAAGAGGGACTGACAAACAGAGTCACAGAAGATAAGTATATGTACTGTGGTGTGTAATAGTAACAGTGTCATTTCCAGTTAATGTTTATTTGTACACATTACTTTTATTTTAGTTCATTAATAATTTAAAAGAAAAGCACAGAAAATCTGATTTTACATGTCATCAAAATGAAAAATAAATGAAAAGGAGAGTAATCTTATATTATCTGCCCCCTTTAGCACTTTCATTTGTACAAAATTGTTTCAGTCTGAATTTACAGCGTCACAATCTTTATAATAATTCAAACCTTTACAGTTCAATTCATTAGAAGACTTGAGCACAGATCATCAGTGTAATTACCGGTTTCACTCTTTCTTAATTTATTAGATTTTATAGATTTAAAAAAAATACAATTATTGTTCTTGATTTTTTTATTTCATTTTTTAGATTGTTCCATAAATGCAGCCCTTTCACTGTAATATTCTGTTTCATCACTTTGGTTTTGAATCTGTTTTATATAAAGATTTCTGTCCCTTTCAGGCTGTAGTGACTCACTCTTTTGTCAAACCTTTTATGGATATTTTTAGGTAAT
The DNA here is from genome assembly GCA_020698575.1 of Bostrychus sinensis. Classification (NCBI taxonomy): domain Eukaryota; kingdom Metazoa; phylum Chordata; class Actinopteri; order Gobiiformes; family Eleotridae; genus Bostrychus; species Bostrychus sinensis. The sequence goes on from CM036256.1 coordinate 35,390,860, forward strand.
ATTTGTTGCTTTATACATAACATTGTAGCACACTCAAATCAACACAATCATTAAAGTTCAATATCTTAAATTTGATAAATAATGAGTTTGATTGATCTCTATGCCAACTATTACTAAAATTACTAATTACTATTACTAATTCTCAGAGCTCTTTTCTGTAAAATAATTATCGACTGTATGTAAGTTTTATATGTCGACCTCTAAATTACCACACAGTAAGTCAAATATGGAACAATCATTGAGTTGTATGATGTGAACAATGCAGAATGATATTATATTAAATATATATTCAAAATGATAGCTTTGTGAAGCCAAGCTTTCAGCCAGAAGCCCCTGCAAACTCCCATTGTTAAAAAAAGACATGAGCTGAAGAGGTTACAAAAACACACTGACTGGCCTAAAGAGAAATGGAACAACATTTTGTGGACTCATGAAAGTAAGTTTGTTTTTTTCTCATCACAGATGAAGAGCAATTCTCACAAAACATGCTAAATGTTAGTTCAGAGATCCACAGGAAACCAAAATCTTACAGCATTTTCAATTTATATTGTGAATGTTTGAGTTTAACCCTCTGGGCACCTTAAAAATTTACATACACTCGTTACCTTAGGGACCCGTTTGGGACCTCATAAAATAGCTGTAAAAATGTCAAATATAAAAAAATGTTTTTACTTTTTTTGCATGAAATCCTTTCTACTACTTCAGCCCTAACCATAGATATGAAGTTTATTTTCATTTATTAATAATTTATATGTTTTTATGACCATTTTGTTATCAAGACCCCATTTTTTTAGATAGCAAAATCACAAAATATGCCCTATTATCCAAAAATGAGTTGCAGAGTGGATCATTTGGGGTAAAGTTATTAGAGCCTTCACAAGTCAATAATTAATAACAATATTGGTTTTGATGCATTTTTATTTTTGGAGCAAGGACAGATTATTGAAAAAACTTACCTGCCCCCTAGGGAACCTCGTGACACTTCTCATACCGCCCATTGGGGATTCGGGGCGGCTAGGGTGCCCTTTTGTCTTGCCCTTCCCGGCCAAGCCGGGCCCCCTAAAAATTGCAGACGCCCCCGGGGCTCTGCGCCCGCCTGGGGGTTACCCCAAGGGTTCGCCCCGCCCGCCCCCGGCCCGTCGGTTACTGAGCTGCGATTTTTTTTAAAAGTGGCCAAGGGTTCTTGTCTGTCAGCGATCCCGCTTGCGGCCACCAGGTGGCGCAAGAAAAATGACATCGGGGAACATTCCTGACGATTAGGAATGTCAACAGGGACACTTTTTGACGATTGGGTTTCGGGTCCCTAATCGTCAGTTGTCAAATGCGAAACTTTTTGACAAAAGGGGAATCCCCAAAAGCTGGTTCCTTAATCGTCAAAAGGGTCCCATTCATCATGGGTCACTTTGTGACAAATGGGTGTGACAAAAGGGTCTCTTTTCAAGTTTGGGTGACTTTTTGTCACATTATACAGGTATCTGGTGTGTCATGGGTCACTTTGTGACAAACGGGGCCACTCATTGGCACCATTGTCGGCCACCTCCCGGTGCCCAATACAACCTCTTACGCCCTCGTGCGCCCTCGTACACCCTGCTATGCCTCCACACGCCCTGCTATGCCCTCATAAGCCCTCAAAGGCCCTGATGTGCCCTCGTACACCCTGTTATGCCCTGTTATGGCCTGCTATGTCCTCAAACGCACTGCTGTGCCCTGCTGTGCCCTCATATGCCTTTATATGCCCTCATACGCCCTCATACACCCTGCTATGCCCTCATACGCCCTGCTATTCCCTGCTATGCTGACAAAGGAGAATATTTTTGACAAATGGGAACTTTTAATAAATGTCCTCCCAATTGATAAATAGTGATCCATTGGTCATTTTCCCACAGTCTTTCTGACAAACGCATTTGTCAAAAAGTGACCCTTTTGTCAGTTTTCCTTGGCATAGGGACAATGGGCAATATTTTTGATGATTGGGAATTTTAATAAATGTACTCCAAATTAAAAAATAGTGATACTCTTGTTGATTTACCTCGGTTTTTCTGACAATTACATTTGTCAAAAAGTGACCCTTTTGTCAGTTTCCCTTGGCATAGTGACAATGGGGAATATTTTTGACAAATGGGAACTTTTAATAAATGTCCTCCCAATTAATAAATAGTGATCCTTTGGTCATTTTCCCATAGTCTTTCTGACAATCGCATTTGTCAAAAAGTGACCCTTTTGTCAGTTTCCCTTGGTCTGTCTGACAAATAGTCCACTTTTTGACACTTACAATTCTTTAGTCTTTAGCCCACTTCTTAATATCCCATTTGTCAAAAGTGACCTTTATATCAGGGTGGAAAAGGGTGTAGCAGTGTAAAGGAGGCTCCTGGGAGAGTGGGGACAGTTTTTTTGGCATTGACAAATTGGAACCCTGGAGCCCACATTGTCACATTGACAGTTAGGGAAACATCCCCTAGAAAGATCCCTAGAAAAAATCAGAGCGAGAGCCCTGCTTGCTTAGCTCAACATGTCTGCACTAAAGATTTTGTCCAAAAAACACTTTTAGGACAAAGTTGTTCCTATAGCTCTGAGGATGTGACAGTGTGTTCTTCCCACTGTCAAAAAGCCATTCCTGTCAAAAAATTCTAGTTTTATCACTCGTGGCTAAAGAGAGCCAACTTGAGATTTTCACAATTTTTGGCTTCCCAATTGTCACAAAGTATCCCTTTTGTCAAATTTTGACAACTGGAAATTTAAGTTTCAGGCAAAGTCCAGAAGATTTTGGGTGCACCCTGGAGGGCATAGCAGAGAGATTTGAGGGTGTTGCAAGGTGGAGGGAGAGTGCGGGTTAAAGACAAAGTATTATCCAAGTGTCATGGCGGATGACTGGAGGCCTCAGGTGGCTCTCAGGAGGGTGGAGAAAGGTGTAGCAGTGTAAAGGAGGCTCCTGGGAGACTGTTTTTTTTTTTTTTTGGCATTGACAAATGGGAACCCTGGAGCCCCATATTATGGGTTTTGAATTGTCACATTATGAAGTTAATGTGTTAACTTAGGTTCGGGTGCAGGGCCACGCCTCAACCTATCTCACTCACTACATTCACCTCAACTCCACCTCAGCCACACCTCTACTCCACCTCAACTACACCTCTAATTTTCCCAGAAGCCCTTCTTATACCCACCTAAAGTCAGTCAACACTGTTTGTCTCTGCTCTCTTGACACACAGACAGACGTTCGCATTACGAACCAACATTCACTATTCTTATAGCTAATTCAACTTACTCACCGCTTAAATGGATTCGGAGCTCATTCTCAATCCATCCGATTCCAAGTCTGAGCTATTTAGCGACTCACAGATGCCTGTTTTCCAGCGGTCGGAGGACCAAAGTTCTCCACGCTCCTTGGCACGCTCTGCAGGGCGCAAACAGACCTCGGCGAGTCCACCGAATGTGATTTCTCCGACACCTACTCCATCCCCTTCACGTTTCAGGGCTCGTGGTCATCGACAACACCCCCCGCTGAAGCCGGCGGGAATCCCGCACTCTTCGCTCTCCCCGAGAGCCAGCTTGCTCAGGTCAGGCTCCCAGCCTCACTCACCGGCGTGCGTCCCCACGCACATCTCCTCGGGCCGGACTCAACATCAAAGACTGGACAGTGGCCGGCCTGCAGCGTACTTTGAAGAGGAAAGGCATTCCCTTCTCTCGATATGACAACAAGTCGAGACTTTTCCACCTGTTTTCTTCATTTGTCAACGCTTCAGCGTCCTCCGGCAGAGCTGCAGCGCTTCCTGGTTCCCCATCCGGGGAATGCGCAGGTAGTGACGTCATCGCATTGCCGGTCGTTCCTCCGCTTCTGCCAACTTCCACAGCCAGGTCGTATCACCCCCTGTGCCTGCTCCCTCTGTGTCTGACTATCCTCAATTCATTACATCTCTCATTTCATCCCTGTGTTCGCAGGCTGCACAAAATCCCCATGCACACACATCCTTTCATCCAAACATCCCTTCCTCTACCCTTCCTTCCGCCATTAATAGCCAAATGGCCTCTGCTGGTCTATCTTCTGCTACGGCAACCCAGGAGGTTCCTCAAGCAAACGCGCCCACTCTGCCTCCTTCTATTTTTCCTTCTGGCCTGTCCTTTTTCGTCTCCCTCCCCCTCCCTTCCCCAACACCCCAATGTTTTTTCTGGAACCTTAACCAGCCCATACACTCTGGCGACTGCAGCACGCCCATCTCGCCCTACTTCATCCATAAATCGTCCATCTCCTGTCCCTTTAGGCTTGCGTCAGCAGATTATTTCGGGTAATTATGTTGACTTAGCTTCACTCCTTCACCCTTCTCTCATTAGTTTTAGCCAGCCCAGATAACTGCAATCCAGCCAAGGCCAAATCGTGCAATTGCCCCAGCCCTCCCCATCCCGATCCAAAGATCTTACATCGGCTGAATTCGCTTTGGCTTTCTCTCTCTATCGCGATACGATATGCTCCTTGTACCCAGACCGACGAGCCGAACTCGATGACTACCTGTCACTAATTAAGATTTGGAGAGACAGGGTTTTATACATATTATGTAATTTTTGCAACTCAGGCAGCAGGGAGACTCCATCAGTTCAATCAGGGAACCTACTGGGGCGCATTAGACTCCGAGCTATTTTGTACCAGGCAGGTGTAATGCTAACCTAGGGCTAGGGAGCTTGACTACGGCTACAGTAGTTAGCTGCAACAGAAGAGTGGTTCTTTGAGGGAGCCTGAGGTGTGAATGAAGACAAGACCCAGGAGATGGTTTTGATGTGTATTAATCGAAAATATAACAAAACAATAAACACTGTAAGGACACAAAGAACCAAAGAAAAGAAAAAAAGGAAAAAGAGGGCGCGCAATAATCCAGAGTCCGTAGGGCGCGCAATAATCCAGAGTCAGTAGGGCGCGTGATAGAACAGGAAAAAAAAACAGTTTGTCCTACCACAACTTGTTTAGCTCGCCATCTGGTGTCAAGTTGGGCTTACTCAGAATTGTCCATGGTGGGTGGATTCCATCCATATAAAAAACCTGACCTAAAGAGGTCAAAAAAAAATAATTATTTCACTCAAAACAAGACACCTTAAAGTAATCCAACTTATAAATTACATCAATGTATGTATACCATACATGGAAAAATTGCCAACCTGGAATTAAACATTTACCATTAATAATTAGTCTTAAGACCCAAGAGTCCAAATAATTAACTTGAGTACAAATTAGATAATCAGTATATCAGAATTACTATAGTAAATTAGAAACATTAATTCTAGTCAATAGACAGTCAAGTGCACTTAATTTCAACAGTCAAATCAAAATGTTCAGTTCAAGTACTTGTCAACCTACTCAAGCAGAGTTCATAAATAAAAGTGTTGCCTGAAATTCGGCACATTCATAAACACTTTCAAATATTTACTGTGATATGTACGGGCTAATGCGACACCCACATTGACATGGCCCGTCAATGGACAAACACGGAAGCGCTATGGAAAATTGGAACAGCAGTTAGCGAACTTGCTCAACTACACACTTTAGCGACAACTTACACGGCTGTCATTTCATGATTTAGATGTACACATCAGGGCAAAAGACTCACCTAACAACGAAGGCAGAAAAGTGAAAATCCAAAGAGTTTAAGCCATTTGTTTGCCGTGCCGACCATGCCACAGTCCCAGCGGAGACGGAGAGAGGAAGTCAATAGCGTGACCCCGCAACTTAAAGGAAGTGGTGCAGCCAAACCGGAAGTTGACCCGCGAGAATAAAAGTTTCTTTACTAAATACAATTTACTGAATGCGGGTTACAGGTTCCCCCCCATACTCATGTACGACCTCGCACATGGAGATGGCTGGCTGCACACAGTTTGTTCGCAGGAAACTGTTGCCAAAGGAAACTCATTAAATTGCAGTGCAGAAGTGAATGCATTGCTTAGTCCTTGGTACAGGGACTGGATGCTGTGCAGGACTGGACTTCCAAGCCTCGAATACTGCAGGCGATCAGGAGGCTGCCGTGTTCGAGCAAAATGCCGGACTGCCGGTTCTGACTCTGGACTGGAATCGGCAAGGTTGGGTGACAACTCAGAGTCACTGGAGATGCTGACAGTTACTCGAGGAGGTGAGGAGGCTGGCTGAGAGGAGGTGCTTTCCTCTGGGCACCCCATGATGACATCAGAGTCCATCTCTGGTACAGAGTCAACATCCAAATTGCTAGGCTCTGGGTCAGGGTCGCGACTGGCAGTAGGCTCAAGTCGAGACTCCATTTCATATCCCACACCAAGAGGGTCCTCTTCTGCGACACTCTGCAATGGCTGGCCAGGCGGAGTCACAGGTGCGGCGAAGGGGACAACTGGAGACAAGGAGACAGGTACGTCTATCATCGTTGTGAATCTGACAGGACTGGCGCTGGTATCAGGTAAGTCAGGTATGAGCAGTTCTGGTAGATCGTGATCATAATCTTCTTGAAGGTCCGAAGTTACTGGAGGTGTTGGAGTTGCTGATGTCACTGGTTGCAGCTTCAGCATGTCTGGCTTAGAGGCTGGTGACAGGTAGCCACAAGGCAGCAGTAGGTCGCGGTGGAGAGTTCTGATGGATCGGTCTTTGCCTTCAGGTTTGACAGCATACACCGGAAGAGTGCCGGCTTTCTTCTCAATGACATACACATCTGGCTCCCACTTGTCTGCGAGTTTGTGTTTGCCGCGTAGTTTGACATTCCTGACCAACACTCTCTCTCCCACAGCCAGCTCTGAGACTGTGACTTGCTTGTCAAATCTGAGCTTGTTTCTTCCCATGACTTTCTCAGCGTTCTCAATTGCAATCCTGTAACTTTCTTCAAGATGGGACTTAAGCTTCTCAACGTACTGTGAATGAGAGGTAGCAGCCTTCTCAGACACAGGCAAACCAAAAGCCAAGTCAACCGCGAGACGAGGTTGTCGGCCAAACATCAGTTCATAGGGAGAATATCCAGTAACATCGTTACGAGTACAGTTGTAAGCATGTACAAGGGGTTTGATAAAATCTCTCCAGTGTGTTTTGTCTTGTTCTTGCAGAGTGCCCAACATGTTCAGGAGGGTGCGGTTGAAACGCTCCACCGGGTTGCCACGAGGATGGTACGGGGTGGTTCTAATCTTGTGGATCCCAACCATTTGACAGAGCTCTTTGATGGTGTGTGATTCGAAGTCAGGTCCTTGGTCACTGTGGAGTCTTTCAGGTATTCTATAATGGACCAGGAAGTTGTCCCACAGGGCTTTGGCTACTGTCTTGGCTCTCTGATTGGGTGTTGGCACTGCTACGGCGTACTTTGTAAAGTGATCTGTTATTACAAGAACATCTTTGGTGTTGCTTCTATCCGGTTCTATTGAAAGAAAATCCATACAGACGAGTTCGAGTGGTCTTGAAGTGTTAATGTTCACAAGCGGTGCAGCTTTCTCAGGCAGTGATTTTCTCCTAACACATCTATCACGTCTTTATTTTATTACTGACATCAGCCGACATCGGTGGCCAGAAGAAACGGGATCTGACCAAGTCGAGAGTTCTCTCCATTCCCAAATGGCCCATTTGATCGTGCAGCTGGAAGAGGACCTCAGGCCGGCACTCCTCTGGAAGAACAAGTTGGTAGGTAGGCTCACCATTGACATTCCTCTTCCTGACAAGAACCCCATTATGGAGCTCCAGACGTGTCAGCTCTCGCAGGAATAGTGGTAGGTCAGGGAGCTGTTCCCTCAGAGAAGGCGGCGGAGTTTCTCCTCGCTCCAGCTGTGCAAAAACGTGCTGAATGACTGGGTCAGCTCGTTGTTTCGCAGCAATCCCAGCATCAGACAAAGATGGCATGATCAGAGAGAACTGAAGCTTTCTGGCAGGCTGTCAGCATGGATGGAGAGTGCTTGGACAAAGGCAATGACATGGTCTTTGTCAGGTGAGCTGTACACCAGTTGTCTGTCGCATATGGCTTGAACTGAATGCTGGTCAATAGAAATGCAGGATGGGTCTTCAAAATGCTGTTCAGTAAAGTTCAGGATTCTCTCTCGCTCTTTTTGCAACAAAGCATCTTCTGTATGCTCTTTGTGAGGCCGCCGAGAGAGCCCATCAGCATCTGCATTCAACTTCCCAGCTCGGTAGACAATCTTGAATGTGACGGTTGAAAGAGCAGAGAGCCACCTATAGCTGGTTGCATCCAGTTTCGCAGAAGTCAGTAAATATGTCAATGGATTGCTATCTGTAACCACAGTGAAATCCGAGCCATACAAATAGTCACTAAATTTCTCAGTCACCGCCCATTTCAGCGCCAAAAACTCCAGCTTGTGGGCAGAATAACGACTCTCACTGCAGGATAGGCCTCTGCTGGCAAATGCAACTGCTCTCTTTTTTCCATCATCTTCTTGATATAAGACTGCCCCAAGGCCAGTAGAGCTATCGTCCGTATGCAAGACGTACGGCTTGCTTGGATCAGTAAAAGCGAGGACCGGAGCTGTGGTGAGTTTATGGATGATTTCTTCAAAGGCTTGTTGGCAAGCGGGTGTCCAGCGAAAGGTTCTTTCGGGTTTAGGTAGTGTTGAGACTTACCAACTTGTTTTGACCTCTTATGGCTGGGTGGATATCCAGAAGTTAAGTCGTTGAGGGGTCTGACAATTGAGGAGTACCCCTGCACAAACCTCCAGTAGTACCCTGCAAAACCGAGGAACGATCTGAGTTCTTTCAGATTTTGAGGGACTGGCCAAGATGTTAATGTGGCAATCTTGTCGGGGTCAGTTTTCACTCCATTGGCTGAGACAACATGGCCAAGGTAGCGGACAGACATCTGAAAGAAGACACACTTCTCTACTGACAGTTTTAAACCAAACTCTCTCAGGCGTTGAAGAACCTTCATGAGCTGTTGTTCATGCTCTTCTACAGTGGGGGCAAACACGATCAGGTCGTCAATAAAGACGAGTGCTTCCTTCAGGTTCATGTCGCCTGTAGGAGTATTGGACCACTGCTGAACTTCTAAAAGAAATGGACATTCCTTTAGGAGACGAGAAGTCTGCTCTTACCCACCAAGGACGCGGAACAAAGACATATATCTGTCCTATACGAACTGCAGACCAATAAATATGCCAGAAGAGGTCTCCTCTCTTCTCTGATAAGAACCAGAGACCTGGCACATCTCATCTGTTTAAAAGACTTTATATGCATTAACATGTTACTTTACAGGAAAATGTCATAGCTATGTTTTGTGCAAACTGTTAAATGTAACATGTTTTAAAGGTACGTAAATTGAAGTGGAGTAAGACACATTTCTTTTTATGACATTTACTTAGGAACTCGAATCCTCTCCACTATCAGTACAGAGGGGCCGTACCAGAGACACCCTTCCAGTCTTATCTTGGGGAGCGGTCCGCATTCCTTAGTCTTGTCTTGTCTTAGTCTTGGTCTAGTTTTTGTCTCGTCTTGTCTACGTCTCTCCTTCGTCTTTTAAGTCTAATTTTTCCTTTCTTCTCGTCATTTTTGTTGCATTAAGTTCACCTTGCCGGTGATAACACCTTTTCACGATAAGTCGCCAAACTTTTGTTCAAGTATCATTTTTGTAGTTTATTTTGAAAAGCCTCGCGCCGCATAACATCCGCCAGCTTTAACAATCGCTGCCTTGACCAAAGCAGCTATTTTAAGAAGTTATACTTCTAAAGTTTTGAATCACTGTGAAAGGATTTTTATTGAATTTTTCATTTGGCATTAAAAGGGACATTTGTCATACTCTGAGACTTTGATGCTGCCTTACGCTGACAACAGCTAAACTCTCCCTTAGCGGTATCATGCTCGCTGTTAACGGGACATCTGGCGACTGGCTTGTGGAGCTTGGAGATCAAACCACGACCCGCAGCTTGGGACCGGGAAGACCAACCCTGCGACACCCTCTAAAGGAAGGACCAACATCCAAGCCCCTGGCTGAACCCGGAGGCTGGCTGTCATCACCGCCCTTCCCCTCCTGCTCCGAAGTACGGTAGACCAGTGTTGTGTATGTGACAGAGTTGGCGCTTATAGTCTCAGAGTCTGTTCCCTTATTCCTAAATTTCCAATAATTTAATAAGTCATATTATAACTTACTCCACTGCAATTCATCATTAATTAATCAATAAAACGGTTCTGTTCATAATTACATTCCTTTCAATATTTACCTGTGCCTCAGTATACTATTCTGCCTTATTGTGTAAATAAACGTTATACTTAATCTAAATTAAGTTGAGTTTGGTGGTCTTTATCTATTACACTGAGTCAATACTGGTCAATCCTTCCCTCTTAAGACATTAGTTTAGGTGTTTTAATCTGCACGTTAGCACAAGGCTAACTGGTACCAATGCGGAGTTATTACTCTTAACCTTTGTCTTAGTTCAGTGTATATATTTTTATATATGTACGCAACACACCCATGCAACGCTCAATGAGGCGTTGGAATGTGCTCGGCGCGTTAGTTATCCCCTGAGGCATGCGGTTGAATTCATAGAATCCGAGAGGGCAGACAAATGCGGTTTTGGCATTGTCTCTCTCCTCCATCTCAATCTGGTAATACCCGGATTTTAAATCCAAGACCGAAAACCATGAAGAGCCAGACAGTACAGAGAAAGTGTCCTCTAGTTTAGGCAGAGCATAAGCATCCTTGATCGTTTGTGCATTCAGCTTCCTGTAGTCGATGCAGAGTCTTACTGTGCCATTCTTCTTCCTCACTACAACAATAGGGGAAGCGAAGGGTGAATTTGATTCCTGTATGACACCAGATTGCAACAGCTCTTGAATATGCTTGCGAACAGCATCCACATCTTGTGGGTGGATGGGTCTAGGCCGCTGCTTGAAGGCGGATGGATCAGACAGTTTGATTTCGTGTTTTACTTTGTTCGTGCAACCAAAGTCTAGATCATGTTTCGCGAAGACCTCTGGAATGCTGTTGAGCATGGCTGTCACACGCTGCTTCCATTCAGATGAAAGTGGGGAATCTCCAAAGTTGTAATCCAATTGGGCGGGCTGTGGCTCTGCAGAGTAGGAAGGTTGCACGCTTTGCTCTTTGTTAAGGACAGAATGGATTGCACTGATTTCAGCTATGGCTGCTCTCGCAGGAACTACAATGTCATGGTCTGACTTGTTGGTGATCATCACTGGTAGACGAGCAGGTTGTACAGGAGGAAAGTCAACAAGGCAGGATTTTACCATCAAACCACCAGGAAGGGGGAATGAGACTGGATGTTGGATAATAACTTCTCTCTCACCCTGCAAGAAAGGAGAAATGGCAAGAGCACCCAGTACAATGGTTTGCCCTGCCGGGATGGTCTGTGGCATGGTTGTCTGCAGTTTCAAAATGCCATGATGGTCATCGGTTATTAACTGGCGTCTTATTTCCAAGATCTTAAGCACCGCTCTGTATCCAAAAGGCACTGGATGGAAATTGGACTGTGACTGAAAGTGAAGGTCATAAACCGCATCCAATGTGTTTGTACCGATGAGAACAGGCGGCTGCGAAGATCGCAAGTCAGGCACAACCAAGGCAAGAGTATCAATATCCATCTCATCTCCCAGGAACTCTGGTGGAAAAGTCATACCAAGTTCCACATATCCAATGTAAGGCACAGTCTGTCCATTTGCACCCTCTATCTCCAAAAGATGACTCAATGGCTTTATGTCGTGGTCTTGAAGGTAGGCGTTGTAAAAGGAATGTGAGACTGTAGTGACTTGTGAACCTGTGTCGAAGAGGCAGTGGAATTTGGTTTCTTTAATCTTGACTTCTCCGGTGCTTCTGGTGCCAACTAACCCCTTTGGTAATGGGGCTCGTTGAGATCTCCTGTAGGGACAATAATTGTTTGCAGCTCCAACTTGTCCCTCCGAAGAAGCTGCTTCTAGTTTAACAGGTTTCTGTGTTTCCAGGATTGCTGCTTTTGTCTGAGTTGTCTCCGTTTTTCTTCCACTAGACCAAGGTTTGGCTCTTTGGAACAGTTTGGGGCGATATGGCCATCTTCTCCGCACTTGAAACAGAACCAGGGCTTTGGTTTATTGGTTGCTTGTTTTGGTTTCTGTTTGTTATGTTTGTATTCAGCTTTAGCAGAAGTGGGTGAGTTCTTGGACAGCAGGGCAGTCATTTGACTCTGAAGCTTCAGCATTTGTTTCCTCAGGTCCTCAATAGCACTTGTATCTGGAGAATGACCACAAGAGCATGCACTTAAACTTTGGGTTTGAATAGTGGCACGATGCTTGCCTGACGGAATATGCTTTTTCATGAGTGCCTCTTTGGCTGACTGCCTATCTTCTTCGGTCCTCAGCATGAATAATAAATCGGCGAAGGCAGGTGGTTGGTCTTTTTTCTGATCCAGTTGTAACTTGTTTATCACTGCACTGTCCCAGCAACCTCTGCAAAATTGCTTTAGCAGGTATTTACCTGTATCAGTTGCTGCAATTCCACCTCGCTTCACCACAGTATTGAGAGTCAGTTGAAGCCTTTGCAGATACGAAGATGGTCTTTCTCCATGATCTTGAAAAGTATTTAAGAACTTTGCAAACATCTCTTCTCCATCGTCAACAGGAGCATAGGCAGAATCGAGGACAAAATGAAATGTGGCAGGCAGGGCATTGGGACCCTAACTCTTCACCAGATCAGCAGCAGGAGAAAGTAGACTTTCGAGGATGTGCCTTGTGATGTGTAACGGTGCAAGACTTGGATCAGCTGTCAACAGTTCAATTTGTGATTTCCATGAATCGTAGTCTGCTTCATGAGGGGGTTTCGGAGTTTTACCTGAGAACGTGTGGAATCGTAATTGTGACAGAGACTGAGCATTTATGTCATCTTTGCGCACTACATGCTCCACTACAAGTCGTTGGATCTCGGGAGGGTTCAGGTCATGACCAGAGAGTGAAATACTTGGTCCCCGGTGTCCAGCTGTATTTGGTTGAGGTTGAGACTGAGGTGAGGATCCTGCTTGCTGTGAGAGTGGAAGAAATACATACTGCTGGTCTCTTGCAGTTGAGAGTACGTCAGCAGTGTTCTCCTCCTCTTTGGTTTCATCCTTATAGACATCTTCCTCATCTTCATTGTCTTCTTCATCCTCTCCTCCAGCGGCCGCCAAGCCCATATGTGCGCTTATCTGGTCCATGGCTCCTTTCAAGACTTCCTCAAAAGGCTGGCCACTCTGTTGAGAAAGGCGTCTCAATTCTTGAAGATAGTCAAGGGGTGGGGCATGCTCCACTGGGACTGTGGCTGCTAACTCCCTTGAGAGTAATTTAACAACAAACTGAAAGGTTGCTACAACACGAGATGTATAAGTGTAAGGTAAAAGCGGTTTTAGCTTTGTTAAAGCAATAGCGTTAAAAAATTCAATGGCCAGGTTTTTATAGAATGGGTTTTGCTGATCAGAAATGATAAATGACATTTTTATGTCACCGTAATTTCGTAAATGATCGATAATTTCGTCATCTGCTTGAGTCTTTGACACACCAGAGACAATGACAGAATAGGCAACATTAATGCCAGTTTTTTCAAAGAAATCCATGGTCCAACTCAACCAACTTTTAGACACAATAATTACACAATATAAATCAGCTATTACAATGTGTCATTCACACTAATCAGGCTCCTGGCTAGCTTGCCACATGTAACGCTAACCTAGGGCTAGGGAGCTTGACTACGGCTACAGTAGTTAGCTGCAACAGAAGAGTGGTTCTTTGAGGGAGCCTGAGGTGTGAATGAAGACAAGACCCAGGAGATGGTTTTGATGTGTATTAATCGAAAATATAACAAAACAATAAACACTGTAAGGACACAAAGAACCAAAGAAAAGAAAAAAAGGAAAAAGAGGGCGCGCAATAATCCAGAGTCCGTAGGGCGCGCAATAATCCAGAGTCAGTAGGGCGCGTGATAGAACAGGAAAAAAAAACAGTTTGTCCTACCACAACTTGTTTAGCTCGCCATCTGGTGTCAAGTTGGGCTTACTCAGAATTGTCCATGGTGGGTGGATTCCATCCATATAAAAAACCTGACCTAAAGAGGTCAAAAAAAAATAATTATTTCACTCAAAACAAGACACCTTAAAGTAATCCAACTTATAAATTACATCAATGTATGTATACCATACATGGAAAAATTGCCAACCTGGAATTAAACATTTACCATTAATAATTAGTCTTAAGACCCAAGAGTCCAAATAATTAACTTGAGTACAAATTAGATAATCAGTATATCAGAATTACTATAGTAAATTAGAAACATTAATTCTAGTCATTAGACATATTCATTAGACTTCAGTTCATTCATAAGTGCACTTAATTTCAACAGTCAAATCAAAATGTTCAGTTCAAGTACTTACTACTACCTACTCAAGCAGAGTTCATAAATAAAAGTGTTGCCTGAAATTCGGCACATTCATAAACACTTTAAAATATTTACCGTGATATGTACGGGCTAATGCGACACCCCGCGCACGGCCCGTCAGTGGACAAACATGGAAGCGCTATGGAAAATTGGAACAGCAGTTAGCGAACTTGCTCAACTACACACTTTAGCGACAACTTACACGGCTGTCATTTCATGATTTAGATGTACACATCAGGGAAAAAGACTCACCTAACAACGAAGGCAGAAAAGTGAAAATTCAAAGAGTTTAAGCCATTTCCAGGTGAGCCAGAGCGCGATGTACCAGGAAGATGACCACATCTTCCACTCCTATGCCAGGTCGGTAGGCAAACTGCAGCGGATCCATCGATGGTTCCACCATGGAGCGGAGGTGTCCCAGGATCAGTCTCTCCAGTGTCTTCATCAGGTGGGATGTGAGAGCCACCAGCCTGTAGCTGCTGAAGTCCCTAGCGTGCAATGCCTTTGGCACTGGTACCACACAGGAGGTCTTCCAGAGTTGTGGTACCACCCTCAGCTTGAGGCTCAGGTTGAAGACATGCTCCATAGCTCCACACAGTTCATCTGTGCAGGACTTAAGGAGCCTGGAGCTGATGCCATCTGGTCCAGCTGCTTTCTTTGCCTTGATCTTCCTCAGCTCTTTTCTCACCTGGGCTGCTGTAAAGGAGAGGGATGGGCAGGGGGGCTCTGTGCAGTATAGTAAGAGTGGTTTTGTGGTGTCATTATGTCAAATAATTTTAAAAAGATTAGTACTAATAGATTAACTAGATCAGTAAATCCACTTGTGGAAAATGCATGGAGCAACCAAACATGATGATCTTTGGTAGAGGCCTGAATCCGAGCCTTGCCTTCATAACAATTTTTTTTTTAATTCTGCCAAATTGACACATGGGCTCATCCATGTGTCAAAAGGGAGGATGTTAACAGCACTCAAGCAAAAGTGGTACACAAAAGGGTTGAAAGGTTATGCACAGAAATCTTGTCCATTGTGTGCTATATGCTTAGCACATAATGCAGGTAAAAGCACACACACAACACCTGCAGCTGGTGTAAACAATCTGCATTTACTGGGAGCTCTGCATATTTCTGTAAGTTTAATATTAACTAATTTAGTGAGCAATTTTTTTTTATTCAAAGGTCTATTGAACTTGTTGCAACAAGAATTAGAAACTCTCCTCATATAAAACAGTGGGGGCCTTCTTGGGGCATGTGATCACAGACAGGATACTTCCTGGCCTCAGCAATAATGCAACAAAATGTTTGGTTTAACATGACGTCATTCTTTAAAAACTGTGCACAAAAATTAAAGGGGAATGGTAAAATACATTTTTGGGACTGACCAAACTCTGATTTGGACTTGACCAGGTTTACTAACACTGTCTGTGTGAATGTGAATGTGTGAACTCTAACCACTCGTTATGTGTTGTTATGATCTAAAATGTTCATATTTCTGAAAATTAACAGGTCTTAACAGGTGATGAAAAAGATAATAAGGATCCAACAAACTGGATCCATATGTATCTGAACCCAATGAAAACAACTCTGGGAGAAGAGTTGTTGTGTGTATATATTGATATTTCTCTCCACAGACTGAACTATCACCTATCACCTAAAAGCAATACAAATGGAACAAAAGACTGAGCTGATACAAACCTATATGGAACAATATGAAATATGGAACAAGCACACTTCAGAAAAGTGTGTAACATCCAAGGAACTAAGGAAAATCCAAGGAAAATAATGGATGTGGTAACCATAACACCTTTGGTGAATTATTTCAGATTGCCTTATCATATTTGATGCTTTAGGTGCTAACTATGTGAGTCTAACTTATTTCGTCAAATATAAATTTATAAAAATTCATGACAGATTGTAAATCTGAGAATTGAAATCAGAGATCAAACTATGGTCCAGACTCTAAACCATCCCAACAGGGGATGGCATTGTTTTGTGTGCAACGTGTTCCTCTGTTTTCTCTCAGCAGGTCCCAGATAATATGTTTACCAAAAACATGTTTTCTAAATGAATGGAGACAGTGTAAACGCATCTCTGAATCCCCTCACATGTGAGGACTGATGTGAGGTATCACTGCTCCTACTACCTCCACTCTGGGAAGGTAGATGGAATAACAAAATGGGAAGGTGCTGAGGGGAAAACAGGCATGGTCCAAAGCTCTGCCTGTGCTGGAAACATCACAGCTTCTATGGTTCTTCTGGTCACTCAACCTACTGAGCCACCTGGACAACGTTGGCTCCTTTAAGAAGGGCTCCAACTCTCCACAACAACCTCTGCTCCATCTCTGGCTTCTACAACTCCCACTTGGATCAATGCCAGCCACTGCAAAAGGTCCCCAAACCAGGGGAGAACTTCTCATCAGTTGGAGACAAACAACAACCGTCCTCTCTGGACATTGAGGACATCCAAACTGACCAAGAGAATCACCGCACTCACTGACTCTCACAACAGTCAGGCTGCGTTGACCTGCACGGGCACAGGTGCGAGCCTAGCGCCGCCTGTGTTCGCTCCGGTGAATTCACAATACACATACATTTGGCAACGAGCAGAGCACACACCTCACAGGTTGTTACTGCAACTGAAGAACAACGACCAGACCCATCTTGCGCGTTTAACAAAAAGACTATGATATCTGAGCAAGACCTGGCCCGGAGAGGGACCAGGCGCAAAATCGGACAATGCAAATGGGCTTGGGGAAAGAGCCATACATGCAGCTGTCACCAAACAAGTGTTTGTGTATGAAGAATTGCATAAGGACTCTCTCCCATGTGATACTGACAGGTTTGACAACTCTGACTCTGACTTGTCACCAACACTGTTTACAGTGAAGGTGGGGAGCTGTTGACCTTGACTGGGGATGTTGTCGGGCAGTGGCAGGAATACTTTGAGGAACTCCTCAATCCCACCGACATGCCTTCCATTGAGGAAGCAGAGGCTGGGGACTCAGAGGTGGACTTGTCCATCACCCAAGCTGAAGTCACTGAGGTGGTTGGAACGCTCCTCGGTGGCAAGGCTCCGGGGGTGGATGAGATCCGTCCTGAGTACCTCAAGTCCCTGGATGTTGTGGGGCTGTCGTGGCTGACACGTCTCTGCAACATTGCGTAGCGGTCGGGGACAGTGCCTCTGGACTGGCAGATCGGGGTGGTGGTCCCTCTTTTTAAGAAGGTGGACCAGAAGGTGTGTTCCAACTATAGGGGGATCACACTCCTCAGCCTCCCCGGGAAAGTCTATTCCAGGGTACTGGAGAGGAGAATTCGGCCGATAGTCGAACCTCGGATTCAGGAGAAACAATGCGGTTTTCGTCCTGGCCGTGGAACAGTGGCCCAGCTCTACACCCTCTATCGGGTGCTCGAGGGTTCATGGGAGTTCGCCCATCCAGTCCACATGTGTTTTGTGGATTTGGAGAAAGCATTCGACCATGTCCTTCGTAGTGTCCTGTGGGGGGTGCTCTGGGAATATGGGGTCCGGGGCCCTTTGCTGAGGGCTGTCCGGTCCCTGTACAACTGGAGCAGGAGCTTGGTCCGCATTGCCGGTTGTAAGTCAGACCTGTTCCCAGTGCATGTTGGACTCCGGCAGGGCTGCCCTTTGTCACCGGTTCTGTTCATTATTTTCATGGACAGAATTTCTAGGCGTAGCCAAGGGCCATAGGGAGTCTGGTTTGGGGACCACAGGATTTCATCTCTGCTTTTTGCAGATGATGTTGTTCTGTTGGCTTCCTCAAACCAGGACCTTCAGTGTGCACTGGGGCGGTTTGCGACCGAGTGTGAAGCGGCTGGGATGAGAATCAGCACCTCCAAGTCCGAGGCCATGGTTCTCGACCGGAAAAGGGTGGCTTGCCCTCTCCAGGTTGGAGGGGAGTTCCTGCCTCAAGTGGAGGAATTCAAGTATCTTGGGGTCTTGTTCACAAGTGAGGGAAGGATGGAGTGTGAGATCGACAGGCGGATCGGTGCAGCGTCCGCAGTAATGCGGTCATTGTATCGGTCTGTTGTGGTGAAGAAGGAGCTGAGCCGAAAGGCGAAGCTCTCGATTTACTGGTCGATCTACGTTCCTACTCTCACCTATGGTCATGAGCTTTGGGTCATGACCGAAAGGACAAGATCCCGGATACAAGCGGCCGAAATGAGTTTCCTCCGCAGGGTGGCTGGGCGCTCCCTTAGAGATAGGGTGAGGAGCTCTGTCACCCGGGAGGAGCTCGGAGTAGAGCCGCTGCTCCTCCACATCGAGAGAAGTCAGTTGAGGTGGCTCGTGCATCTATTCCGGATGCCTCCTGGTCGCCTCCCTGGGGAGGTGTTCCGGGCATGTCCCACCAGGCAGAGGGGAAGACCTAGGACACGCTGGAGGGACTATGTCTCTCGGCTGGCCTGGGAACACCTTGGGGTCCCCCTGGTAGAGCTGGAGGAAGTGTCTGTGGAGAGGGAAGTCTGGGCATCTTTGCTTAGACTGCTGCCTCCGCGACCCGGTCCTGGATAAGCGGAAGAAGATGGATGAATGGACTCTGACTTGGACGAGAATACTGTTGTGTAACCATGACTTCAGTTTTATTTTACTTTTTCTTAAATATGTGAATGAAATTTTCCTACATTTGCATTATAGTTTAATCCTACAAAGTTTTAAGTCTTACTTCTTGTACAAAAGGAATTGTTTTGTCTGTTTGGGTTTTTCTTAATAAGGTATCATTTTAAACTGTGAAGGGTAATGATACTGATGAATGGGGATTGACTTTATTTATTGATTAATATAAAAGGGTTTTTATTATAATCAAAAGAGAGGAATGTAGTGGAAATTCATTAATTTCTGTGTTATCCTACTGTTATTCTATTGTCTTAGCTAAGTGCTGTACAAGGACAACAGCATGCGTAACAGCTGTAAGGCCAAAGCATGTTGTGTCTTAGTGCGCACGATAGCCAGGCCATGGTGACCTCTTATAGATTAGAGAAAAAATCTTCAGATATGCTTGTGACTCTGGGACACGTAGGACACTCTGCATCTCTCCTTTGTGCTGTGTTCTCCTTGTGCACAAGTAAAATAAAGACAACTTGCTGATTGATCCAGACACTGTCTTTTTGTCATGTATCTCAATCTAAAATTTCCATAACAGGTTGTACACACCAGCTGCGTGAGCGGCTCGTCATGTCACCATGCAATAGACCGTTCTCAGTCACGTGACTTGGTTTGTTGCCACTACTATTTTGGATGGCAAAAAGCTGGGGTAGCTTGCTAGCGTTTAGTGATCATGCATAGAAATCGAGTTCATATTTACCACTTTCTACACAGGTTCAGTACTTAAAGTTAAGTGTTCAGGTCAGACGGCGCTATTTAGGGACATGTTCACTTGTCGATACTTAAGACCCATATGATGTGTAAAAATTACAGGTTATTAGCCTTCAACACACAATTCGTTTTGAAATACCACAACGTTTACAATTATTTAGTCAATCAATCGACAATCTCACTTTATAGGTGCACAATTAAAAGCTTACAAGAGGCAGAGAGCTCAGTAGAGACATAAAAATATTTTGTGGCAGGATGGGTGACAGACCTTCAAGTATGGAAAGTGCCCTAAAACAACTGTTGTCCATGTGAGTAGGCAGAAGAGAGACGCAGATTAGTGAAAAGGCAACATAAATACTTCATTAAACTAGGCTTTCAGTGGAGGTTTAAAAGTCTAGAATTATAAATCGGAATTTAAGGACTTAAAAAGTCACAAATTTGCTGAGATACGGAGTATTAGTTTATGGTTATTATTTTGTCAATACAGGCATGATATACATTATTAGAAAGCTTATGTTCTGTACAAAATGGGAATTAAGTTAATTTTATGCTTAAAATAGAAAATATGTATAATTAATTCCCCAATATGCCCAAACCAAAAAACAGACCTTTTACCTTTGAACACTGGTTCTGTGCAAAACCATTCCAATCCAGGATTATTAATGCTCAATCAGTTTGTATAAATCCACAAGTAAATATCGAGATATATTTCCATAAAAGTATTCCAAGTTGTGAAAATAATCCTGGAATTGCCATATCCTCACACAGAAATGAACAAATACCAAGCTGTCCCGAACATTGAATTTTCTTTTTCTGCCCAGTTTGCTAAATGGCCATGTTTACCCTGCTAATAAACCTGAGCAGACAGTAAGAACGAAGCTAACTGACTTCAGATCGGTTTTACTTTATTTGATGATTACAGCAGGAACGATCTTTTACCTGACTTTTTAAAAAAATAAACTTTGTTAAACAGTGCAACGTTAACTTTTTTTAACTTAGATGCTATCACAGATATAGGACACATTAAACTATTTTTGATGAATAAAACAAATTTAATTTGTTAGGCTAACAGACAGCAGGACTGATCCAAATCAAGGCATGTCAATCCAACATGGCCACGCCTTGCATCTCCGCAGAAATCACATGATCAGATGACGCTGGCTAAGAAGGGTTTATACTAATGGGAAAGTGGAACAAACGTGGAATAATGAAGAATTTCGTCCTTTCCTGGACAGTATGCAGAATTCAATAGGTCGTACGTTGTTGAATAGGCAAGGCCATTGATTATACCAATGCCCTATTCGCACGAGATTAGTATTACCTAGGGACCTCCAATAATTTGTAATAATCGCCGATGTTGTCTGTGATTTTTATCCCGTGCGAATCTGCCGTGTCTGTAAAAATGTCTATGAAAATTCCCCCGAAAATTACCTACCATATTTCGGCCAACACAGAGGTCCTCTGATAATACTAGTCCTGTGTGAATCCCCATGTCTGTAAATCAGGCTGTTTTTGTCGACAGATTGTTTCCTTAAGTTTGTAAAAGTGATCCAAAATGTCTTTTAACGCTCCACTTTACGTCTGTATTTAAACTATATTAATAATAAGATGTCTCTTTCTCCAAAATTATTACTTTTTTCCTCCGATTTAAAAAAAAAGAGTGAACAAACTACGGCGAAAACGTGACCCGGAAGCACCCCCCGTCGTCATGGCAACGTTAAACTAGGTTTTTGGAGTAACATGGGGCTGTTTTGGAAAGTTTAGGATGCTTTCGGTGCTAAAGTTAGATCCAGAGAGACGTATCGCAAAGGATTAATAAAGAGGGACGCCTGCTGTTTAAGAAGAGCCAAATCTTGACAGATAAAAGATGCCATGCGTCGTAGCATGAGGTAAAGTTTGTTTTTTTGCAAGGACAGTAAATTAACAAAAGATAGTAGCTTAAGATTAAGTAGAGCTAGAAATATAAACAAAATTGGGGATTTTTATTATAAATCTGTGTGATTTTCAATACGTCATATCTGGAATAAAGTCTGTAAAATCGAGAAGATTACAGACATCTTTTATCCCGTGCGAATGCCCGACCAAAAATACTGACGTCGGGGGGTAATTCATGAATTACAGAGGTCCAGGGGTAATGATTATCCCATGCAAATAGTGCTTAAGTGTTAATAAATTAGCATTTGCTCTTTGTCATTAAAAAGCCATGGGGTGTGGGAGTTGGGGGTTGGCTAGGTCTACCTGATTTCCGGGTAGGGGTGGGGGAGTGGGGGAGGTATCCTGGGACAAAGAGGTCAGTACCTTTAAAAACCTTCTTTTCCCCATTCAGTCTTTATTTGTTACACTGGGTTACACTGGGTAGACTCAAAGTCATATATACATACATATATATTACGTATGGTATGCGCTGAGAAAACACTCCAAATATATATATATTTATTATACAGTGGGTAATTACACGTATTTGTCTAAATGTTTATATATTTAAAGTTCCCTACAGACAGTAGTACATCAAACATCAAAATAATGCCTCGCCGTCTGAAATGTTTACGATATTCATATTCATATATCAATAAAAGCATATTTCAATGTATTTTCAGTGGAAAACATGTCCAAGGTAGCGTCTGGTGTAAAAAATTTGCCGTGGGTTTGATTTTCTAAGAGAGTTGCGTCACAGCCCCATTTGACGGGTCCTTTGAGCCTTGCGTCTCACGCGGGCAGTGTGGCTGCTAAGCTGGGCGCTGAAGTGAAAACGGTTCCCTGACGGTGTCACCACGCTGCAGTTATGGATCCAGTGTGTTTTGGGGCCTGAATTGGGGGTAATTAGACTGAATAAACCGAGAGCAGTTCATATGCGGCTGCCGCAACAGTGCTGTTCTGTGCTGCTTCTGCTTTTGGTATAAATTGGGGGTTACAGTACGGATGCAGAATATTTTTGGCCACTAGCCTGAAATTGGGGGTACTGTTTCACCACATTCGAAAGTCTAAGGAAAAGCCCAAAGAAGCCCCTAAGCGAAGTTATAAATAAATTATTGCTCAAAATACTGTGTAATATGGCTTTAATGATGTTTTTTTTTTTTTTTTATTACGTTGTAAAGTTACATTAGCCTAGTAATAGTATCCATATCACTATCGTGTTACATTAGCTTTGCTTTATTAGTGCTGGTCTGCATTAAGGTGATGTGATATAGTTTTGTAGTGAGAGGTCTGGTCCCTAGTTCTGTTTGATAACCAAGTTTGCATTTTCTCTGCCTAAGAACCAGTGGCATTTTAGTCTGTTCTACCTATGCCATTGTCTAGTGTTATGTATTTATAACCCATGTGTATCTTAACCCTTAATATGGTTTATAGTAATGTTAAAAGCACAAACATAATGCCCATAATAATAATTATACATGTCAAAATGTATCATACTTCAATACTTTTTAGAATAACAAAGAAAGCTTTGAATTTCAATATTGCTATATTTCACTATTCTTATGCATATTAATTTTTGGTATAAAGTAATATATAATTTTTTTATTGTATATACAGACAGATAGGACACCTGCGGAGCCTGTCCCAGAGCAAGGAGGTGGAAGCAGTGGACCTGACGTGTTCTTGAACTGCAGCTGGGCTGGTCAGACAACAGTGATGGTGTACTGTGTACAAGAAGTGCACAAGTAGACTCTACATCCTGAGGATGCTCAGCCTTAACCTGTGCAGCAAGATGCAGGCGATATTCTTCCAGTGTGTGGTTGCTATGCTTTTACTCACTGAACAGGAGGAGGGAGGGCAAAAGACTGAATAAAGGGGTTAGCAGTCAGGTTCTCAGCAGAGACATGGAGACATTTGAGTCAGTGAGGGACAAAAGGACAGAAGGACACAGTTCAAACTGCTCTCCATCATGAACCATACGTCATACTAACTAGTGCAGTAAAGGGGAACAGGAGGACACTGATCAAATTGATGTCTATCATGGACAAACCTTTACGTCACCGCACTATAGAGAGACAGGAGGACACAGCACTATAGAGAGACAGGAGGACACCGCACTATAGAGATACAGGAGGACACAGCACTACAGAGACAGGAGGACACCGCGGTGTAGAGAGACAGGAGGACACTGCGCTGTAGAGACAGGAGGACACCGCGCTGTAGAGAGACAGGAGGACACTGCGCTGTAGATACAGGAGGACACCGCGCTGTAGAGACAGGACGACACTGCGCTGTAGAGAGACAGGAGGACACAGTGCTGTAGAGAGACAGGAGGACACAGTGCTGTAGAGAGACAGGAGGACTTCATTCATACTGTACTTAATACTTCTTTACAATAATTCACCACTGTGTGATCCATGACTCAACGCCCCATTGTTTAAGTCTCCTCTTTCATTGAGTCCATTGCATATACTGTACTCTATATAATAATATAAATGTGATCATCCCAAGGGGTTATCCTTTGAATAAGTTCAATCTTCAGATATTTTTTTTACTGTATGCTGTATTTTTTTTATCCCTACTTTTAAGTATTGTTTCTACAAGTTTGTTGTGTGAAACTGAGCTAAAGTACTTTATCAATTTGCAGTCTGAGTACTATTCTCTAGGTGTTGCAATAGCTTTATTATTGCACTGTTAACTTAGCTAGCTCACTGTTAATCTTGTATGCACTATTTAATGTCCATTGCTTTATTGTTTTGTTCATATGCCTTTGTAAAATATGTTAATGGTTTTTGGTTATTGTGTACTTACATTTAAGGCACAAATCCACCTGTACATTATGTCCATAGTACTGCTTTCTACTATACATGTTTCATATTGAATTCTTAGATACTTCATATCTTGCACAGGCTTATTACACTTCAGGTTAGGCTAAAATGCCTTTTGTGGACAAGTATTTGTTCTTGTGTGATGACAATAACATTGAATCTTATAGTGTTTGTGGTGTATATAAATAAACAGTTTATAAAGTGAAAAAAATCCTGACTATTCACTCCCGTTTTTAAACACAAACATGTTCATTTTGGCTTAAAAAGCAACTACAATGCATGCAAATGATTCATATATGATCAAAACATGTAAATATATATAATAAGTCATCCACCTTCAGGAGAGTGGCTGAGGTAAAGAGAGGAAAACAAATTATTATACATGTATTTAAGGAAAAAAATTAATTAAAGCATTGTTTTAAGATGTTAATCTACAAAGGGGCCAGCACTCACGCATCCAGACATTTGTGTGTGAGCAGACCACTCATTATGGCAGAAGCTTGTCCATGATGGATCACAGGTATTTGGTGTTGGATTTCTTAGAGTTGGCCAATTTAGAGATTCGTTATTACTGTGGCCTTTTAGCTACAAGCTAAATGTTTGTGTCGTGTGTCACCATTGACACTGCTGATTCTATGTAAAGCTGCTGCCTACTTCAAAATGACGCAATTTAATATGAATCTAATACTAACCCCTGAAATTACCTCAGGACCCCCGCGGGTCGGGACCACTAGATTGAATATTAATTATAATCAACAGTGTCGTGTCATGTTAGCATTTAGTTTGTAGCTAAAAGGCCACAGTATTAACTAATTCCTGAACTGTAAACATTAGTTTCACAAAACAAATAAAGAAAACATCTTAATTCTAGCCAACTGTAGGAAATTCATCACCAAATACTTGTGATCTATCTTGGACGTAGCTCTGCTCTGCCAGTCTCCAGAACGATCCATCTGCTGAGCTCAGTCTGAGACACAAGCTGATGGCGCAACAGGGAGGGAGGTGTGCTCAGGCCCCTTGGCCACAGCAATCACTTGAATCCTCCCCACGTCAAAACACTGCCAGAAGTCCACACACAAAAAGAAATGCTCCACACAAAAAAAAAAAAAAAGTGTGCATCATTAATTAATTTTTCTTTGCAAAACTAGATTTCTATTTGCAAAAGTATATATAAATATATATATATATATATATATATATATATATATATATATATATATATATATATATATATATATATACACTGAACAAAAATATAAACGCAACACTTTTGCTTTTGCTCCCATTTTTCATGAGATGAACTCAAAGATCTGAAACTTTTTCTACATACACAAAATAACCATATCTCTCAAATATTGTTCACAAATCTGTCAAATCTGTGATAGTGAGCACTTCTCCTTTGCCGAGATAATCCATCCCTCCTCACAGGTGTGCCATATCCAGATGCTGATGAGACAGCATGATTATTGCACAGGTGTGCCTCAGACTGGCCACAATAAAAGGCCACTCTGAAACATACAGTTTTGTTTTACTGGTGGGGTTTACTGGGAGGTCTGGGGACTCCAGTCAGTATCTGGTGTGACCACCATTGGCCTCATGCAGTGCAACACATCTCCTTCACATAGAGTTGATCAGGTTGTCGATTGTGGCCTGTGGAATGTTGGTCCACTCCTCTTCAATGGCTGTGCGAAGTTGCTGAATATTGGTAGGACCTGGAACACGCTGTCGTATATGCCGATCCAGAGCATCCCAAACATGCTCAGTGGGTGACATGTCTGGTGAGTATGCTGGCCATGCAAGAACTGGGATGTTTTCAGCTTCCAAGAATTGTGTACAGATCCTTGCAACATGGGGTCGTGCATTATCATGCTGCAACATGAGGTGATGTTGTTGGATGTATGGCACAACAATGGGCCTCAGGATCTCGTCACGATATCTCTGTGCATTCAAAATGCCATCAATAAAATGCATCTGTGTTCTTCGTCCATAACATACGCCTGCCCATACCATAACCCCGCCGCCACCATGGGCCACTCGATCCACAACAGTGACATCAGAAAACCGCTCACCCACACGACGCCACACACGCTGTCTGCCATCTGCCCTGAAAAGTGTAAACCGGGATTCATCCGTGAAGAGAACACCTCTCCAACGTGCCAGGCGCCATCGCCAAATCTACACTTGGTCCTTTTGTTTTTATAATGTGCATACTTAAACTTTAGGCTCTTTAGCTAGACACATCCTTTTCACATGAGTACCATGCAAATTTAGGTCTGCTCAGAACAAGTGGGGCCAACAGTGTATACATATGTCAGGAGCAATGGGGGAAATAGGTAGTAATGGGTCCTCTTTCGTAATCATCAATTCATCAATAGACAAAGGTACAGAATGTTTTGCAAATGCTGATAAACATAAGTGGTAGAAGTGCACATAGTCTGTGTACTTCAACTTCTTTTACTATTTAAATTAAGTAAATTTTTGGTGATGTTGCTGTGTGTAATTACACTTTATAACACTGCTTTTAAGTGGCATGAATGCAGGCTAAAGCTTAAAGTGTAATTTGCATGCTTCCCCCATAATGTTTTGCTCGGGTTATGTCTTTGTAATTGCAAATAAGGTTTTCTGTGATATTGGGGCCAGACAGCCGTTCTCAGGTAAATCATCCCCATTTTCACTGAATGAGGGTTCATTCATTCACTAAGCAGGGTCTTGAACAGACACAATTGCATTTGCAAAGCTTTACATCTGAAGATCTCAACTTTAACCAAAAAACAAAGGACCACCAGTTTTTAGACAGTGACCGGTTTATTAACATATGTACAGACAACCAATGTAAATGCTGTCATCAACTGACTGCTCCGTTCCATATTCGTCAAGGACGGCCATTATTCTCCTCCGGACAGTGGGCACCACAGACGGAGGCAGGGAGCGGATCTCTGCCTCAGTGTACTTGCAAAAGTGCGTGACGCTATCAGTCCTCTGTGAGTTGAGCCGATCCAGCGTTTTCCCTATGCTAGCCATCAAACTGGCAGCCGGACTGCTTTCACGATCTTCCAGGCGTCTCCTCTTTACTGCTGGACTGCTGCTGATAGGTGGTCTGAGGGTGGTCTGCGGCATGGAGAGCTCATCGGAGCAGGTGGGCTCTGGGCTTGGGCTGGGGGTGCCAGGATGCTCGGGCTCCTCAAGTCTGCTGACGGAGGCCCCACTGGACCAGTGAGTCCCCTCAGACTCACTGGTCACTGACTGTGGAAGACAGTCTCCACCATCAATTGCCACTTCCTAACAAAAAAGAAAAGACAGAATTTAATAACCAAATAGTTACAATAATCCTCTTATGTTATTTTTATATTACAAACAGAATGTTATATCATATAACAAATAAAACATAAAAAAGGCATACCTGTCGGTTAGAAGAGCTCTCCCTCCTTTTTGTGTGTGGCTGTAGGAACTGTAGGCGAGACAAAATCCACTTTTGCCTAACAGTCCGCTGTACATGGGCACTCCCAGAGGGTGGCAGCCTCTGGTACCGGGTGAACTGGGTCCGGAGAGAGTCCCATCTCTTTTTTATCTCCTTTTCTGTTAAAAAGTAAGAAGCTTTGGTTACATCTTGAAGATATATGGGCCAATACGACCAAATAATTAAACTAGGCGACTTTGAACAAACAACTGTGTACTTTGACAATTTACTACCTTGTTTGCAGTACATACATAACTATAAATCAAGCTGCCTACACATTACATGCATTAAATTATAATAACTGACCAGATATGCTCATTCGCTCCTGAATTTCTTGCCACAAGGAGGCCTTTACATGGCGGTTGCTGTAGTCCCGCTCAGCAACACTATACAAAGGTGGCCGCTCTTCCACCAAGCTTATCAGCTGTTCTTCTGTTGTGTCATTCCAAAAAGCCATTCTGATAACTTTCCGCACGGAATTGCGAAAAATGCAAAAGTGGTGACAGTACGCTGCCACAGCGGTTTTCATCTGTCGTTCTTCCGCTAAAATTCCCGTGAGCTGATTGGCGCGGCAGCTGTAGTGCTAGGCCTATCAGAGCGCTTCGTGCCAAAGACCAAAGACGCCGATTCAACAAGGCCATTCGGCAGGAAACTAGTCAGACGGCCTCCGTCCTGAAGCGATGGGGGCCGACGACGCATACATATCAAAAGGACGGAAATGAGCGACGTGGAAGAACCGTAAAGACGGCTTCAGATGGGCGATCGTCGCCTTGGTGTATGGAGGCCTTTAACAGTAACCTGTAAAATACAGTCATACTGTTATCTTTGTACCTTTTATAAGTACAGTTCCCAACAGTTTTTTGATGTCAGATATATTGACCTCCATTAGTTTTGGCTTTTTTCTTGCCAAGCTGAAGTTGGGCTTAGCGGCATCACTCTGAGCTCCACCAAACCTGGGTTTCATAAACTGAAAGCAGAAAAACAAAATCAGTTCACTACAAATAAAATAACATATAATAAAAAATGTTTGGGGTTGTTGTTTTTTTTTTTTTTTTTTTTTTTGTGTTTTTTTTAGTGTATAGGGCCTACATACATTATTTAGCCAAATGGGAATCTAGTTTTCAGAATCAGAAAAACTTTATTTATCCCCAAGGTAACTGATAAAAACGTCCACATTATCCAAAGCTCCAATGGACGTAGTGGAACAATATATTATTATTATCTTGAATATTATTACTGTGATTGTTATTGTTATTGTCGTTGTTTTCAGTACTCTTAATGTTTAATATCATAATAATGATTACCATTATTATAACAAACATCACATATCGTCAAATCATCTGTCACATTCTTAAGCTTATTTATTATTTTATTTATATATTCCTTTATTTAACCCGCGACCCCTAACGGGAATAAGCGGTAGAAAATGGATGGATGGATTCCTTTATTTATTATGTATTTGTTATTAACAATTGTTACTCCCTTGCAACAGGTGTAAAGCTATTTATTGCCCACTAGAGGGGGCCAGATCTAAACCAGGACTAAACCAGAACACAGACCTCTGCCAGGCTTCCGATGGTCAAATTGACCTTTTTTTAAATGGTTATGAAAAGTTTTTATTTATTTTTGTGAACGTTTTTTTTTTTTTTTTACTTTACTCCTCTGGTATATGTGTCCAACGTCTGGTTTATTGTATTTTTTATAAAGCTCTACAGCTGTATTATTGTCTTCTGCTGATGTCATTTGTTTTCCGTCTGAAGCTCGCGCTGCTGAGGCGCGTTCACAACACACGGGAGGCGATGAGCGGCAGCAGCTGGAGACAGGGCAAGCCTCAGTTCCAAAGAAAATCGCGGATCTCCCACAGAATTATTTGGATGTCAAATTGAAGGGAATTTCAGGTTTTAAAGTGGGGAAAGAAAATTACAAATATAAACTAGGCTCTTACATCAAAATTTTGTTCAAACTGAAAGAAGCAGACTTTTAGTGTGAATCTCTTCTATAACAAGAAAAAGGCGTGCATGAGTCTATGGCCTGGGTAGGCCGACTAAACTCCATATTGCAGTCAAGAAAAAAAGGTGAATAAGCTACTGTTTTTTATTTGTTTGTTTGTTTTGGTTACATCTCTGTAATGACATCTGGAAATGTCCTGAAGCCTTGACACCGGGCTGTTATTTTCTCCTCCGTGTTGATCTCAGTGACTGAGCGTCCTGTCCGCTCACTGGTCCGTTGATTAAACTCCCACTGATTGGTTCTGGTCAGGCGATGGCGATGACAAGTTGAACATTTTTCAACTTTCTTGGACCGCGTCGCAAGCCAGCGTGTGCATGAAGACATGCATGAGCGCGACATTTCATGAGCACGAGTGCCGCATGTCGCTTCACACACTGTAAAAAAAAAATCCGTAAATTTTACGGTAAAAAACTGGCAGCTGTGGTTGCCAGAACTCTACCGTAGTGCGTTTTGCACTAAAAGATAGTTTTGACGTTTTCTCAGGCATGGAACATGATAGAATCAAAATTCCAAATGCATCTTGTAGCACTTGGGGCTCCATTGTTGCAGGCAGAAATGGTCAAGTTATGTTCAACAGTTTTTCCACAAAACATGATTTTAACTTTCTGAGCGCTATAGCTTTTTCCCATTGAAAGTGCCCAAAAGCCCACTAGAATGGCACGGCGAGTAAACTGCGTGATTGCGGCTGGGTTTACCATGATATGTCATATCAGAGTGCTGGAGAACAGTTGAGGCGTGTGTAATGCATTGCCAATGCAGAAAGCAACAATGGCATTTCCAGCGCCTGAGAAGCGTTTTGAGGCACTAAAAGATAGTTTTGACGTTTTCTCAGGGGGGTTGAGCACTTGCCCCTTTTGCCCCTTGCCTCCAAGTGCCCTTTTGGTCCTTGGTCTTTTTTTTTCTTCTTTTTTTTGTGTGGCTTTAAGCCCTCATGTGTGAGCATTTATTCATTCATTTATTATTAATAATTTGAAATAAATGACATCACACGGCCGCCAGCACCTCGTGACTTTTAACCTTTTGCCTCCGTGAGTTGCGCAGCTGCCTGTCACGTGCCCCTCGCGCTGCTGAAAACAGAGGAGAAAGAGCGGACTGCGGAGCCAATAAAGAGGGCTGTTATCATTTTTTTGGTCCCGGTTCCAGAACTTAAAACCCAGTATAGTCACTGGGAATCAAAGAACCGGTAAGTGAGCAGTTCGTGTCGTGAGATTTGTAAGACAAAGCCATGAAAGTATTATGCACGCACGTTAGATAATTTCTCTTTAAATACGGAGCTTTTGACCGCTACTTGCTAACCACCTAGATATTTACAAAATGCTTCCATAAAATGCTTTGTGATTGTTGTTAGCATAAAATCTTTTTATTTTTAGACCGGGTTGCTTATAAATAATGGATTGCATTTAGCATTTAGGCATTTTAATGCAATTAAATTGCGAGAATTTGCTATAATTGTGCAAAAATACGAACTAGTTGGTGATGGGAGCTGGCAAAATGTGATCTGAAAAGAAAAAATGTGATGTCCCAAAATTTTGTTCCCACATAACTTATTTAATTTATTACTAGAAATGTATAAGGACTTCCTCATAGTGCTGGGAATAATTCTCATCTTGTCAGAGCATGGATAAAATTACATTATTTATTTTAGTGTCATGCAGTGTGTGTTTTTGTTTACATTTTATATGTTCATTAGTTTTTTACAATTTTCCCAAAATTGTATTAAAAATATATAGCTTCAGCCTAGGGCTGTGCAATTAATCGAATTTCGATTACAATTTCGATTATTACATCCTACGATTACGAAAATTATGTAATCGAGAAAAAACGATTAATAATACTAACTTTGAAGTGAGTTTTGAATGGCACTCTCGCTCCGCCCCTCCCTTCTCAAAGCCTGCGCTATAAGCTAGGCTACATGAGGAAAGTTGTTAGCAGAAACATGGCAGAAAGAAAACAGAAGAACCGCTTAGTTACAAGGCAGATTCTGTTGTTTGTGAGCACTCTGGATTTGAAGAGGAAGACGTCGAGCCAAGACACACTGTGTGCAAGGTGTGGAAACTATTTCTGTCCCCTACTGGACAGGAGAGGATGGTTGTCTAATAACACAGTGAGTGTTGTGGTTTTATGTTTACTTAGCATTTTGGCTCTGGTTGTACGTGCACAAGTTGTACATGTACAGTTTAGCCCCAGGCACTTGACTTTATCAGCTGCCAGTGCGCACCAAAGTGCTGTGGGTGTGTCTAATTCTTCAGTTCATGGCTAAACCATGACTTTGCAATTTTTGTGATACACACACACAGTGTTATTAACACATACACTGTTATTAACACACACACTGTTATTAACACATACACACTGTATTCAACACACACACACTGTTATTAACACACACACTGTTATTAACACACACACACTGTTAACAACACATACACACTCTTATCAACACACACACTGTTATTAACACATACACACTGTTATCAACGCACACACACTGTTATTAACACATACACACTGTTATCAACACACACACACACACTGTTAACAACACATACACACTCTTATCAACACACACACTGTTATCAACACACACACTGTTATTAACAAACACACTCACTGTTATCAACACATACACACTGTTATCAACACACACACACTGTTATTAACACATACACACTGTTATCAACACACACACACACACTGTTAACAACACATACACACTCTTATCAACACACACACTGTTATCAACACACAAACACTGTTAACAACACATACACACTCTTATCAACACACACACTGTTATCAACACACAAACACTGTTATCAACACATACACACTGTTATCAACACACACACTGTTACTAACACATACACATTGTTATTAACACACACACTGTTATCAACACATACACTGTTATCAACACACACACACTGTTATCAACACATACACACTTTTATCAACACACACACTATTATTAAGACATACACATTGTTAATAACACACACACTGTTATCAACACATACATACTGTTATCAACACATACACACTGTCATCAATACACACACTGTTATCAACACATACACATTATTATCAACACACACACACTGTTATCAACACATACACACTTTAATCAACACATACACACTTTTAATCAACACACACACACACTGTTATCAACACACACAGTTATCCACACACACACACACACTGTTATTAACACATACACTGTTATTAACACACACACTGTTGTTAACACATACACACTGTTATCAACACACACACACACACTGTTATTAACACACACCCACTGTTATCAACACATACACAATGTTATCAACACACACCTACTTTTATTAACACATACACACTGTTATCAACACACACACACACTGTTATCAACACACACAGTTATCCACACACACACACACACACTGTTATTAACACATACACTGTTATTAACAAACACACTGTTGTTAACACATACACACTGTTATCAACACACACACACACACTGTTATTAACACACACCCACTGTTATCAACACATACACAATGTTATCAACACACACACACTGTTATCAACACATACACACTGTTATCAACACAAACACACTGTCATCAATACACACACTGTTATCAACACATAAACACTATTATCAACACACACACACACTGTTATCAACACATACACACTTTCATCAACACATACAACACATACACAATGTTATCAACACACACACACTTTTCTTAACACATACACACTGTTATCAACACACACTGTTAACATATACATACTGTTTTCAACACATACAAACTGTTATCAACACATACACACTGTTATCAACACACACACACTGTTAATAACACATACACACTGTTATCAACGCAGACACACTGTTATTAACACACACACTGTTTTCAACACATACACACTGTTATCAACACATACACACTGTTATCAATACATACACACTGTTAGCAACACATACACACTTATCAACACACAAACACTGTTATCAACACACACACACACGGTTATCAACACACACACACACTGTTATCAACACACACACTTTTATAAACACATACACACTGTTATTAACACATACACACTGTTATCAACACACACTGTTATTAACACACACACTCACTGTTATCAACACACACACTGTTATTAACACACACACACTGTTATCAACACATACACACTTTTATCAACACACACACACTGTTATCAACACACACACACTGTTATCAACACACACACTGTTATTAACACATACTCTCATTAAGACATACACATTGTTAATAACACACACACACTGTTATCAACACATACACACTGTTATCAACACAAACACACTTTCATCAACACACACACTGTTATCAACACATACACACTTTCATCAACACATACACAATGTTATCAACACACACACACTGTTATCAACACACACTGTTAACATATACATACTGTTTTCAACACATACAAACTGTTATCAACACACACAGTTATCTACACACACACTATTATTAACACATACACTGTTATTAACACACACACTGTTATCAACAAACACACACACTGTTATTAACACACAAACACTGTTAGCAACACATACACAATGTTATCAACACACACACTGTTATCAACACACACACACTGTTACCAACACACACACTGTTATTAACACATACACACTGTTATCAACACATACACACTGTTATCAACACATACACACTGTTATCTACACACACACACTGTTATTAACACACACACACTGTTATCAACACATACACACTGTTATCAACACACACACACTGTTATCAATACATACACACTGTTATCAACGCAGACACACTGTTACTAACACATACACACTGTTATCAACACATACACACTGTTATCAACACATACACACTGTTATCAATACATACACTCTTAGCAACACATACACACTGTTATCAACACACACACACTGTTATTAACACATACACACTGTTATCAACACACACACACACTGTTATCAACATATACACATTGTTATCAACACATACAAACTGTTATCAATACACACACTGTTATCAACACACACAGTTATCCACACACACACACACACTGTTATTAACACATACATTGTTATTAACACACACTGTTGTTAACACATACACACTGTTATCAACACACACACACACTGTTATCAACATATACACATTGTTATCAACACATACAAACTGTTATCAATACACACACTGTTATCAACACACACAGTTATCCACACACACACACACACACACTGTTATTAACACATACACACTGTTATCAACACACACACTGTTATTAACACACACACTCACTGTTATCAACACACACAGTTATTAACACACACACATTGTTATCAACACATACACACTTTTATCAACACACACACACTGTTATCAACACACACACACTGTTATCAACACACACACTGTTATTAACACATACTCTTATTAAGACATACACATTGTTAATAACACACACACACTGTTATCAACACATACACACTGTTATCAACACAAACACACTGTCATCAATACACACACTGTTATCAACACATAAACACTATTATCAACACACACACACTGTTATCAACACATACACACTTTCATCAACACATACACAATGTTATCAACACACACACACTTTTCTTAACACATACACACTGTTATCAACACACACTGTTAACATATACATACTGTTTTCAACACATACAAACTGTTATCAACACATACACACTGTTATCAACACACACACACTGTTAATAACACATACACACTGTTATCAACGCAGACACACTGTTATTAACACACACACTGTTTTCAACACATACACACTGTTATCAACACATACACACTGTTATCAATACACACAAACACTGTTATCAACACACACACACACGGTTATCAACACACACACACACTGTTATCAACACACACACTTTTATAAACACATACACACTGTTATTAACACATACACACTGTTATCAACACACACTGTTATTAACACACACACTCACTGTTATCAACACACACACTGTTATTAACACACACACACTGTTATCAACACATACACACTTTTATCAACACACACACACTGTTATCAACACACACACACTGTTATCAACACACACACTGTTATTAACACATACTCTCATTAAGACATACACATTGTTAATAACACACACACACTGTTATCAACACATACACACTGTTATCAACACAAACACACTTTCATCAATACACACACTGTTATCAACACATACACATTATTATCAACACACACACACTGTTATCAACACATACACACTTTCATCAACACATACACAATGTTATCAACACACACACACTGTTATCAACACACACTGTTAACATATACATACTGTTTTCAACACATACAAACTGTTATCAACACACACAGTTATACACACACACACTATTATTAACACATACACTATTATTAACACATACACTGTTATTAACACACACACTGTTATCAACAAACACACACACTGTTATTAACACACAAACACTGTTAGCAACACATACACAATGTTATCAACACACACACTGTTAACACACACACTCACTGTTATCAACACACATACACTGTTATCAACACACACACTTTTATAAACACATACACACTGTTATCAACACATACACACTGTTATCAATACATACACACTGTTAGCAACACATACACACTTATCAACACACACACACTGTTATCAACACACACACACGGTTATCAACACACACACACTTATCAACACACACACACTGTTATCAACACACACACACGGTTATCAACACACACACACTGTTATCAACACACACACTGTTATCAACGCACACACACTGTTATTAACACATACACTGTTATCAACACACACACTGTTATTAACAAACACACTCACTGTTATCAACACATACACACTGTTATCAACACACACACACTGTTATTAACACATACACACTGTTATCAATACATACACACTGTTATCAACTCAGACACACTGTTACTAACACATACACACTGTTATCAACACATACACACTGTTATCAACACATACACACTGTTATCAATACATACACTCTGAGCAACACACACACTGTTATCAACACACACACACTGTTATCAACACACACACACGGTTATCAACACATACACACTGTTATCAACACACACACTTTTATAAACACACACACTGTTAATAACACATACACACTGTTATCAACACACACACTGTTATTAACACACACACTCACTGTTATCAACACACATACACTGTTATTAACACACACACACTGGTATCAACACATACACACTTTTATCAACACACACACTGTTATTAACACATACACACTGTTATCAACACACACACACTGTTATTAACACACACACTTTTATAAACACACACACTGTTAATAACACATACACACTGTTATCAACACACACACTGTTATTAACACACACACTCACTGTTATCAACACACATACACTGTTATTAACACACACACACTGGTATCAACACATACACACTTTTATCAACACACACACTGTTATTAACACATACACACTGTTATCAACACACACACACTGTTATTAACACATACACTTTTATCAACACACACACACTGTTATCAGCACATACACACTGTTATTCACACACACACTGTTATCAACACATACACACTGGCATCAACACATAGACACTGGTATCAACACATACACACTGTTATCAACACACACTGTTATTAACACACCCACTCACTGTTATTAACACATACACACTGTTATCAACACATACACACTGTTATTAACACATACACACTGTTATTAACACACACACACTGTTATCAACACATACACACTGTTATCAACACACACACACTGTTAATAACACATACACACTGTTATCAATACATACACACTGTTAGCAACACATACACACTGTTATCAACACACACACACTGTTAATAACACATACACACTGTTATCAACGCAGACACACTGTTATTAACACATACACACTGTTATCAACACATACACACTGTTATCAACACATACACACTGTTATCAATACATACACACTGTTAGCAACACATACACACTTATCAACACACACACACTGTTATCAACACACACACACGGTTATCAACACATACACACTTATCAACACACACACACTGTTATCAACACACACACACGGTTATCAACGCACACACACTGTTATTAACACATACACTGTTATCAACACACACACTGTTATTAACAAACACACTCACTGTTATCAACACATACACACTGTTATCAACACACACTGTTATTAACACACCCACTCACTGTTATTAACACATACACACTGTTATCAACACATACACACTGTTATTAACACATACACACTGTTATCAACACATTCACACTGTTATCTACACACACACACTGTTATTAACACACACACACTGTTATCAACACATACACACTGTTATCAACACACACACACTGTTAATAACACATACACACTGTTATCAACGCAGACACACTGTTATTAACACATACACACTGTTATCAACACATACACACTGTTATCAATACATACACACTGTTAGCAACACATACACACTTATCAACACACACACTGTTATCAACACACACACTTTTATAAACACACACACTGTTAATAACACATACACACTGTTATCAACACACACACTGTTATTAACACACACACTCACTGTTATCAACACACATACACTGTTATTAACACACACACACTGGTATCAACACATACACACTTTTATCAACACACACACTGTTATTAACACATACACACTGTTATCAACACACACACACTGTTATTAACACATACACTTTTATCAACACACACACACTGTTATCAACACATACACACTGTTATTCACACACACACTGTTATCAACACATACACACTGGCATCAACACATAGACACTGGTATCAACACATACACACTGTTATCAACACACACTGTTATTAACACACCCACTCACTGTTATTAACACATACACACTGTTATCAACACATACACACTGTTATTAACACATACACACTGTTATCAACACATTCACACTGTTATCTACACACACACACTGTTATTAACACACACACACTTTTATCAACACATACACACTGTTATCAACACACACACACTGTTAATAACACATACACACTGTTATCAACGCAGACACACTGTTATTAACACATACACACTGTTATCAACACATACACACTGTTATCAACACATACACACTGTTATCAATACATACACACTGTTAGCAACACATACACACTTATCAACACACACACACTGTTATCAACACACACACACACACGGTTATCAACACATACACACTTATCAACACACACACTGTTATCAACACACACACACGGTTATCAACACACACACACTGTTATCAACACACACACTGTTATCAACGCACACACACTGTTATTAACACATACACTCTGTTATCAACACACACACTGTTATTAACAAACACACTCACTGTTATCAACACATACACACTGTTATCAACACACACACACTGTTATTAACACATACACACTGTTATCAACACACACACACACACTGTTAACAACACATGCACACTCTTATCAACACACACACTGTTATCAACACACAAACACTGTTATCAACATATACACACTGTTATCAACACACACACACTGTTATCAACACATACACACTGTTATCAACACACACACACTGTTATCAACACATACACACTTTAATCAACACATACACACTTTTATCAACACATACACATTGTTATTAACACACACACACTGTTATCAACACATACACTGTTATCAACACACACACACTGTTATCAACACATACACACTTTTATCAACACACACACACTGTTATCAACACATACACACTTTAATCAACACATACACACTTTTATCAACACATACACAATGTTATCAACACACACCTACTTTTATTAACACATACACACTGTTATCAACACACACACACACTGTTATCAACATATACACATTGTTATCAACACATACAAACTGTTATCAATACACACACTGTTATCAACACACACAGTTATCCACACACACACACACACACTGTTATTAACACATACACTGTTATCTACACACACACACTATTATCAACACACACACACTGTTATCAACACATACATACTGTTATCAACACACACACACTGTTAATAACACATACACACTGTTATCAACGCAGACACACTGTTATTAACACATACACACTGTTATCAACACATAGACACTGTTATCAATACATACACACTGTTAGCAACACATACACACTTATCAACACACACACACTGTTATCAACACACACACACGGTTATCAACACACACACACTGTTATCAACACACACACTTTTATAAACACATACACACTGTTATTAACACATACACACTGTTATCAACACACACACTGTTATTAACACACACACTCACTGTTATCAACACACACACTGTTATTAACACACACACACTGTTATCAACACATACACACTTTTATCAACACACACACACTGTTATCAACACACACACACTGTTATCAACACACACACTGTTATTAACACATACTCTTATTAAGACATACACATTGTTAATAACACACACACACTGTTATCAACACATACACACTGTTATCAACACAAACACACTGTCATCAATACACACACTGTTATCAACACATACACATTATTATCAACACACACACACTGTTATCAACACATACACACTTTCATCAACACATACACAATGTTATCAACACACACACACTTTTCTTAACACATACACACTGTTATCAACACACACTGTTAACATATACATACTGTTTTCAACACATACAAACTGTTATCAACACATACACACTGTTATCAACACACACACACTGTTAATAACACACACACTGTTATCAACGCAGACACACTGTTATTAACACATACACACTGTTATCAACACATACACACTGTTATCAACACATACACACTGTTATCAATACATACACACTGTTAGCAACACATACACACTTATCAACACACAAACACTGTTATCAACACACACACACGGTTATCAACACACACACACTGTTATCAACACACACACTTTTATAAACACATACACACTGTTATTAACACATACACACTGTTATCAACACACACTGTTATTAACACACACACTCACTGTTATCAACACACACACTGTTATTAACACACACACACTGTTATCAACACATACACACTTTTATCAACACACACACACTGTTATCAACACACACACACTGTTATCAACACACACACTGTTATTAAAACATACTCTTATTAAGACATACACATTGTTAATAACACACACACACTGTTATCAACACATACACACTGTTATCAACACAAACACACTGTCATCAATACACACACTGTTATCAACACATACACATTATTATCAACACACACACACTGTTATCAACACATACACACTTTCATCAACACATACACAATGTTATCAACACACACACACTTTTCTTAACACATACACACTGTTATCAACACACACTGTTAACATATACATACTGTTTTCAACACATACAAACTGTTATCAACACACACAGTTATCTACACACACACTATTATTAACACATACACTATTATTAACACATACACTGTTATTAACACACACACTGTTATCAACAAACACACACACTGTTATTAACACACAAACACTGTTAGCAACACATACACAATGTTATCAACACACACACTGTTATTAACACATACACACTGTTATCAACACACACACTGTTAACACACACACTCACTGTTATCAACACACATACACTGTTATTAACACAAACACACTGTTATCAACACATACTGTTATCAACACACACACACTGTTACCAACACACACACTGTTATTAACACATACACACTGTTATCAACACACACACACACTGTTATCAACATATACACATTGTTATCAACACATACAAACTGTTATCAATACACACACTGTTATCAACACACACAGTTATCCACACACACACACACACTGTTATTAACACATACACACTGTTATCAACACACACACTGTTATTAACACACACACTCACTGTTATCAACACACACACTGTTATTAACACACACACACTGTTATCAACACATACACACTTTTATCAACACACACACACTGTTATCAACACACACACACTGTTATCAACACACACACTGTTATTAACACATACTCTTATTAAGACATACACATTGTTAATAACACACACACACTGTTATCAACACATACACACTGTTATCAACACAAACACACTGTCATCAATACACACACTGTTATCAACACATAAACACTATTATCAACACACACACACTGTTATCAACACATACACACTTTCATCAACACATACACAATGTTATCAACACACACACACTTTTCTTAACACATACACACTGTTATCAACACACACTGTTAACATATACATACTGTTTTCAACACATACAAACTGTTATCAACACATACACACTGTTATCAACACACACACACTGTTAATAACACATACACACTGTTATCAACGCAGACACACTGTTATTAACACATACACACTGTTATCAACACATACACACTGTTATCAACACATACACACTGTTATCAATACATACACACTGTTAGCAACACATACACACTTATCAACACACAATCACTGTTATCAACACACACACACACGGTTATCAACACACACACACACTGTTATCAACACACACACTTTTATAAACACATACACACTGTTATTAACACATACACACTGTTATCAACACACACTGTTATTAACACACACACTCACTGTTATCAACACACACACTGTTATTAACACACACACACTGTTATCAACACATACACACTTTTATCAACACACACACACTGTTATTAACACACACACTCACTGTTATCAACACATACACTGTTATTAACACACACACACTGGTATCAACACATACACACTTTTATCAACACACACACTGTTATTAACACATACACACTGTTATCAACACACACACACTGTTATTAACACATACACTTTTATCAACACACACACACTGTTATCAACACATACACACTGTTATTCACACACACACTGTTATCAACACATACACACTGGCATCAACACATAGACACTGGTATCAACACATACACACTGTTATCAACACACACTGTTATTAACACACCCACTCACTGTTATTAACACATACACACTGTTATCAACACATACACACTGTTATTAACACATACACACTGTTATCAACACATTCACACTGTTATCTACACACACACACTGTTATTAACACACACACACTGTTATTAACACATACACACTGTTATCAACACACACACACTGTTAATAACACATACACACTGTTATCAACGCAGACACACTGTTATTAACACATACACACTGTTATCAACACATACACACTGTTATCAACACATACACACTGTTATCAATACATACACACTGTTAGCAACACATACACACTTATCAACACACACACACTGTTATCAACACACACACACACACGGTTATCAACACATACACACTTATCAACACACACACACTGTTATCAACACACACACACGGTTATCAACACACACACACTGTTATCAACACACACACTGTTATCAACGCACACACACTGTTATTAACACATACACTCTGTTATCAACACACACACTGTTATTAACAA